>OZ010577.1:89116748-89721748 GCA_963932145.1 Acanthosepion lycidas | reverse complement strand
ATTTTAATTTTTAAAAAATGTCTAAATAAACTTCTTATTACTTGATGACAGAAGTTAGAAAATGGGATTGATTAATGACTGAAAAAGTGAAAATTCACAATTTTGGTATAAAGTAAATTAGTATTGTTTTAATTTAAATTGTTTCAATCACCAAAATGTTCTTTTAAATAAAGTTCAAACTTTCTTCTTTAAAATAACACCAACATTAATACATGAAATTTGAATTTAAATGTGTTTAATTTAATTTTAAAACGAGTACAAAGAGGATAGTGAAAATTATCAATAATTAATTTATTTATCCTGGTAAAAATGTAAAAGGCATGCAGTGCATTCATTGCATATATAGACCCTTAGCCCCTGATATATATATAATTGTGTATTTGAGCAGCAATCCCTCTTTTATACAAGGTTTGTTAAAAATGACTGACAATGTTTTTTCTTTCTTGAACATAAATTATGTAGAAATTGTCTGAATGTTCTGTATGTCTGAGTGTTTTCGGCTATACTTTTAGCCATTATCCATCTGCAACATATTCATTGATAATGTAAATATAATAGCATCATCCACATGTAAAAAAAGGCTAAAAATCATGGAAGCATTATTAATATAAAAGAAAAAGCCAACACTCAATAACATCAACTATGAATATGGTCACAATGTGCTGACTGTGTCTGGAAAATAAAACATTCCTATAACACTAGATACATACATAAAAAAATTCATAGATTCAGTTAAAGGTAAAAATAAAATCATCCTTGATAATGGCTAAAAGTATAGCCGAAAGTGCTCACACATACAGAACATTCGGATAATTTCTACATAATTTATATCCAGAAAAAAAAATATATAAAAACATAAGAAAAATTACTGCAGTACCTTCTCAGTCGTTTTAAACAAAACTTATCTATCTATATCTATCTATCTATCTATATATATATATATATATATATATATATATATATATATATATATATATATATATATATGGGGGATGCAGAAGTAGGTATGCAGTAATGAAAAACAAAACATGCACACAAAATGCATTGAATTGATGATACAAAATTATCAATACTGTTACTGTATACCTGCTTTTGCAGCCCCCTGTATACATAATTATACACATAAACCATGACTGTATTGGATTCATGGAGGTGGATTGTTTTCCTTTTGTTGTCTATTCTAGGGAATATTGCATATTAGTTAATTCTATTGTTATTTATTTCTCTTTTTTTTAATAAATAAAAACTTAATACGAGTTATCTCCCCTAGCCTGGACAGCAAAATGAGAACAAACTATATATTCACTCCATGCCACAACCAATACACACACCCAGAATATTTTTTCTTTCCTGAACATAAATTATGTAGAAATTTAGTTAAAAATTCCAAGACCATTTTTTTTCTAATGTTTACCAAATACAAAGCCCAAGAGCCACTCCATTTAGTGGGTTACTGAATGAAGTTGTGTGAGCATTAAGAGGAGGAGGTATTAAATTCAGTTTATGATGATATCTGAGAAAGATGGCAGTTGATTTGAAGAGGTTAAGATTATAGTGATTGGAAAAGCATCCTCTCTGGAATCTGTTTCCCAAAGCAGCAGCTCTTGGGAAGAAGCTCTCCAAGTGGAACCTCCTTCTTACAAATGGGAAGGACTTTAAAATTGAGAAAACTATTCCAGAGATTTTATAGCTGGAGAGTTTGTGTAGAATGTCACACCTTATCAAGGGACTTTAATATATATCTAATGCAACCGTTCTTGTGATGTATTTATTGTCTAATGCCAAACTAATTCTGTGTGTAAGAACTGTTAGGATATCAGCAGTGGACCTAGCAGAGGGAAATCCACATTGTTTGTTACTCAGGAGGTTCTCCTTGATGAGGTGATCAACATCCCATTTGTTGATGATAATCTCAAAGAGTTTGCTGGTGACACTATGATGGGCTGATCTGAATACAAAAAGCACCTGATGAAGGCTTGACCATACAAGCTGAAATGTTACGAATATAAAAGCAGCAAAGATTAGACCGACAGTTTGAATAAATTAATAGAAATTCCTCTTCTCAAACATTACCAATTTGTCGAATTTAGGATTTTTTTAGCCTTTATCATGATTCATTATTTGCTCTAAAACAACAAATTTATTTATTTATTATCATGAGGATGAGAAAGTTCCAAGATATTAGAAAAGAAAAATATTCTATATTACCAGTTAATTTACAAGTGTTTTTACTACAGAAAAAAAAACATAGGCTGGAGAGAGCTCTATTCATTTAATATTAAAATAACTTTTTCTTCTTTCTCTTAGATAAAAACGTGGCCAAAATAAAAGTAGATGCTGAAAAGTTCTTTTCAGCATGACCTTATATATGGATAAAAATAAAATGTTTGTCTTTTCTTTTTTTGTTTTTAAACAAAGTCACAATGCACCACACAAGTTTGTTTGCATGTTTTTGTCTATTACATTTTATGTACAAGAGTTATTTCCCTTGCGCTGGAAAGGCATGCGAAAAAAAAAAAAAAAAAAAAAAAAACGAAAAGAAATACAGAATGCCAGCAGTGCAATAATTGGTATTTATGGTTAAAAATAAATGATCTTTAACCTTATAAGGTTGAAGATCATATTATCACAATAGTGGACAGTTTTCAGATGTTAACAAAGTCAGGAGCCGAAAAGACAGACTCTGTAAAGGAGCATGATGCAATAATAACGGTTGGAAAAGTATTTGATTCACATAAAGACTTAAGTACCGCCATGGATTTTAAATAATTTGAATGCCTTGTTTGAACTTAAATTTCGGTTTTATTGTAAAGACAATCTTCCATATTAAAAGAAAAATTAATTTCCCTATATAAATTAAAATCTAAAACATTGTCATGTTCATTCATTCATTACTCATCGACCTGCCATTATAGACGGAAAATGTAAACTAAACAACAAATTTAGTAAATCCAACTAATTTATGTCATTTAGTAATCTAACATTTAATTAAATGGATTTTGTAAACTTGATGCTTACTTTTTGTTTAAAACATAACGAAAATAGCGTTTTTACGCATCGTAGGCTGTGAGGTCAGAGGTCAACAATTTTAATATCCTTTAATCCCTCTTTTGAAATGCGCGCGAAAAAAAATTATTTTCATGGAAACTCTTCTGATGAGCTATCTTCCCTGATTCCCCGACTACATCGTGGACTCTTCCACAACAAGGCAGTTAACCCCTGCTAGGAAATGCACTATTCCTGTTATAATTTTCACCATCACAATCTTACAAAATATATATAACAAGCATCCATTGGTTAATCACCTTCAATCTAGCTTGCTGATTGGTCAGTTCCGACCAATCAAACTGCCTGCACGCGACAAATCTGTTTTACCGCGTTTTCCATTTGAGCCAGTCACATGATTCACGATGATATATAAACAGAACACGTGTAACCTTCCTTGTAGTTTCTTTTCATCTCTCTCCTTGCTACCAAGTACCAAGATGTAATCTTCAAGAACTCCCGTCTTAACTAATGTAGTCAGACGTTCAATACGTTTTGAAACTGTGTTTTAGAATAATGATTCTCTGTCTTGTATTAATTGTTGTGGATGGAAGATTATTGAACACACACAATTTTAAACCTTCTGATAATTTAAACCTTCTATTCCTCTCCAACACACATCCACAACAACATGAATTTAAGCATGCAACTAGATTGGCATAAGTCCCACCTTTTTATTTTTGAAATAGTTAAATGCAACAACCGCTTTTACTCCAGCAACTTCTTTTCTCGCGCTTCCCAACAGTGGAACTCCCTTCCTCTTACTTGCTTCCCTGATAACTACAATCTTCAAAAATGTTAATGCAATGTCAATCACCATCTTCTGTTGCCGTGGTCCCAGTTCTTCTTTTATCCTTTCTTCAATCCTCTCTTTACATAGTCTTTATTAGAATTTTATTTGAGAACCACTACTACAAAGTTTTACAAGTTCACATTCTAGTCTCTTTTCTGATCTTTGCCCCAACTTTCATCCCTGCTTTCAACTCCGACTCCCAAAGTTTTAATTCTTATCAGAGATAAAAAAAAAAAAAAAAAAAAAAAAATTCTGATCAAGAGAGCTGGAAAATTAAAAGGAATCTGACCACCCTTGCCCAGACCATGGTGACATAAAGTCGTAACACTCACTACTTATCGGACCCTTGTTTTCAAAACCTAACTCCTAAACATTTGATTCTTATCAGAGAAAAGAATATATTTTCTGATGGATGATAGGGCCGAGAAAGTGTATAGAAATTTTGGAGGGAAAAGTTCCCGATATTTCTGAGCCTTCTAATCCCGATAAATACAGAGAATATACGCCTCTTTGGTAGCGAGTACTTGACATCATCTGTGATACATCAGGTCGGCGACAGTAACACTGTTTCAAGAAAGGAATCTACATGCTGGTTTCTAAAGACAGAACGTCGTCCCTCTACTAAAACTACTCGAGATCTGTTTCATTCTTTCATAGGACCTCGAAATTCCTGTCGCCTGCCTACGAACTCACACAACTATAAACTACGGATCTTCCGACAGTTTCTTCTTCAACAAGAGCTCTGAAGAAATCTATGAGTGTTTAACCCCTTAAGAACAATTTATTTGCTTAAAGAACTTTTAGGCACTCAGAAAAATAGTTTGAGCAAGCTTTTTATATGAACATTGTTTCTTCCTTTAAGCTAAAGGAATTTTATTCTCCCTTTCTTTCTCTAATTTGTGTATATCCCTTTACCTTTTTTTTTTTTTTTTCCTATGTAAATAAATATTTTCTTCTATTGTTACACCCCGAGCAGGAGTTTGAGTCTTTCTTCTTCCGCCTAAAAGTGAGTATTGTCAGCTTTAAACTTTCAAGCAGTTGTTGCTTTTATCGATTCTGTCATCTTTAACAGTAACCCTTTCATGTGGGAAAGCCGAGACAAATTTCCCACATTTTTTTCTTCACTTTCACTCTGTAATCCTCTGCGTGCGAGTGGCTCTCCCACCTTGCTTGGGGTGAAAAAAATGCTTAAAAAATAAATACGGAATTCCAGCAGTGCAATAATCAAGACATTATATATATAATAAATGCGAATGTCACTGAAATGAGTTGACAAGACAGGTTTTCCTTAACAAGGATTTAATTAACAAAACATTCCTTGACTGCGATTCGTCAACTGAAGAATGCAAGTAAGGGAGGTAATTACAATAACAAAATGCCAAGGGCAGATAAGTATAGTACATTCTCCCCCTTTTTTTTTTTTTTTTTTTTTTTTTTTTTTTTTTTTTTTTTCCACAGTTCATCATGCCTCTTTGGCTTACGAATTTCCCGTTGGGATCGTCTGGGTATATCAGGAGTTCTTGACATTACCTGAGGGGGAGTAATATTTAGATCACTTGGAGAAGACACAATTTCTGGGTTAACGATAGTTTGTGAATCGTTACTATCTACTTCTTTTTCCTTGGGATTTTCATTAGTGGGTGTAGAATCCTTTAGATCTTTCTGGATGTTATCATCTACGACATCCCCACTTTGTAATGAGATCCTTGCTGGTGCTAGGTCACTTACAGAGACTGTAGATTCACGACCATTGGTCAATCTTAATTGTGCATATCGAGGGTTTGCTTCGAGTAATTCTACTTCGTCAACCACTGGTTCGTACTTACTGGCTCGGACATGGCGACGCAAAAGAACAGGCCCTGGCGTAGATAGCCAAGTAGGTAAGGAGTGACCGCAGGGAGTTCGCCGTTGATAGGAAAAGAGTCTTTCATGTGGTGTGGCATTAGTAGCGGTACAAAGAAGAGATCTTATAGAGTGTAGTACTTCAGGCAAAACTGTTTCCCACTGCGATTCCCTGAGATTTGAGGCTAGGGTTAATAATGTGTGTTTCCATATAATTCCGTTATACCGTTCACACTGACCGTTTCCTTGGGGGTGATAAGGTGTTGTCCGGCTAGTAGCAATCCCGAGATTGGCGAGATATTCACGCACTTCCTTTGATAAGAAGGATGTACCCCTATCCGAATGGATATAGGACGGCATGCCAAATACTATGAATATTTGATTTAGACTTTGTATTACAGAGTCTGTATTTGTGCTTGTGCATGCGAAAGCAAAAGGGAAACGTGAGTACTCGTCTATAACCGTTAGTAGGTAACGGTTTTTCGAAGTTGAAGGAAGGGGCCCCTTAAAGTCAATGCTGAGTCGTTCCATTGGTTGTGTTGCTTTGACTAGGCGTCCTGCTTCTGGTGTATAGAAGCGTGGTTTCCATCTAGCACACACTGCACATGCTGCACACACTCTCTTAACCTCTTCAATAGAGTACGGAAGATTCCTTACTTTAACAAAATGAGCCAACCTGGTTATACCCGGATGACAAAGATGTTCATGTATTTCATGCAATCTTTCCATGTTGTTGAGTGCATTGCACTGGGCACGCGAGAGCGTATCAGCTGGAATATTGTTTTTTCCTGGTCAGTACATGATGTCATACTCGTAACACCCTAATTCAATTCTCCATCTTTCGATCTTCCTGTTCTTGATCTTTTCCATGCCTTCAAACATGAAATTCACAGCTTGTTGATCTGTGACTATCACAAAACGTCGTGCTGATAGGTAATGTGACCACTTTTTAACTGACTCTACTATTACACAAGCCTCCTTTTCTACGGAAGAATGTTTTTGTTCTGTAGTCGTAAGTGTGCGTGAAAAGAATGCCACTGGACGGTTTGCTTGATTGAGAGTAGCTGCAATAGTAGTATCAGAGGCATCGGTTTCTACTACGAGAGGTATCTTTTCGTCGACTGAGTGCAATAAGGCCTTTTCAATTTCCTCCTTGAAAATTTCGAATGTTTTTATCGATTCTGGATCAAGGGGGAATGAATTAGCTGCTATCAAGGGTCTAATTTTGTCAGAGAACTTGGGTATCCACTGGAAGTAGTAAGAGAATAATCCAAGCACTCGACGCAGAGAGGTTTTGTTCTGAGGAATAGGTAGCTCTCTTAATGGCCGTAGACGTTCTGCATCAGGTCTAAGTAAGCCCTGTGATATATTATAGCCGAGAAAATCAATGGGTATTTTAGAGAACACAGACTTCTCTTCATTGAGAGTGAGATTATACTGTGTAGTAATCTTTTTAAATTTTTCTAAGTTCTCATCATGGTCTTGCTGATTTTTCCCGACTACAACAATGTTGTCTACATAGGCATACACTCCCGTTAGATTATTTTCCTTAATAATCTTGTCTATTATCCTTTGGAAACATGCAACTGTAAGCGTTCTGAAAGCAAAGGAAGTATTTGTCGCAGATTACTTCCACAAGACAAAGAAGAATCACTGTAAGTCCAGACTCGAATATCGTGGGCAGAAAGAAATGCTGAAAACTCGATTCGCCGGTACTATTTTAAATCACAATGCGTGTAACCAGTCAGAAAAATAACTAACTCTCTGACAAACGCCGAAACCAAAAATCCCCGAATTTTCCCCTCCCGAATTGAGAACACCAACTGCTTTAATCAGCAGAACCTATTTCTTCCATTCGTCGACAGCTGGGATAGGATTTTCCGCAATTTGCATATCAAAATACTTTTATAGCGACTTCTGCGACCGACTTGTTTTTTCTTTAATTCAATTATTCCATTTTCATCATGTTATGCGGAATACGTGCCCTTCTGTTTGGTAAGTAGTCTTCTTTTTCGACACTTTCCGTCGTAGAATACACGCGACACGCTGTCGCTTGGTTTGCCGTTTTCTTCGCTATACTCCCCCTTGATCTCACTATCACAAATCGAACAACCTGGAGCAGGTCTCTTTTTCCTGGTGCTTCGACGTAATAGCACTATTTCCCTTACGCGTGTCGGAGAGTCGTCTCCTGAGGAGTCATCAGACGTATCTCGAGTTTCCAGAAGTTCTGTGTCTGTGGAAGCATCGGATTCGCAGATCTCAATTATCTGCTCACTGTCAGACGATGAATCATCATCGGATTCGCTCGGCGATGTATCAGAATCAACGAAAAGGCGAAGATCTTTTACATGCCGTGGCATCCCGTCAACTAGTACGGCTTGTGGACTTATAATGTCCGTTACGCGACCCACTTGATACCTGGAGGTACACCGGCCATGGGGAGCTTTCACCCATACTCTGTTCCCAACTTTGTATATATTGTGATGCCTACAATGATCAGGTGGTAATGTTGTAGTAATTCCCTTCACTTTCAGTTGGTAACGGTGAATCATATTGGCAGGCGCACTAGTCAACGATATATCATCCTTTGGCGTGATATTATGCCAGTATACTGCCTCCGTTATCGAACATTGCTTTCTTGCTGCAATTCGCTTTATACTCCGATGAGATCTTTCCACTATACCGTTTCCTGCAGGAACATAGGCGCAGCGAAAACGAAGTTGGACTCCCCAGTCATCCAGGAAATCTTTAAAGGACTTACTGCGAAATGCAGTATCATTGTCGGTCAGGATTTCTGATGGTGGGCCTCGTTCAAAAAAAATACTTTCTAACTGCCGAATGACGCTTCTCGAGTCTTGTTGAAGCAGGCGTCGCCATATCGCAAATCTACTAGGGCCACAATCTATTAACGTAAGGTAGTGTTGCCCACCGTAATGCGTAATGTCCATTCCTAAGCGGGTCCAGATTTCAGTCACACTTAGGTTGCCACGAGGCCAACGACTTGAGGCTGGGTCAATTGACTGGCATTCTTTACATTTTCTGACCACTGCCTTGACAGCCGCCTTGGATGTCGTAGGGTAGACTCGTCTTACAAAATATAGCGTCCGCCTGACGCCAGGGTGTCCACTCTGGCAATGTATGGCACGTATCTGATCAGGAGAGGTTTCGTTCACCATGGAAGCGCATATCGGGCGTATTGGTTCGGTTTCCTTCTTTATCATATCATACCATCGTTGCGGTACTCTGGTGAGCTTATCCGCTAGATTCTCACTCGACGTTACTAATCGTATCGTGATCAATAAGTTATACTCTTGAATCAGCTTTTCAAGAGTACTCAAACGCCACCGGATCAGCATCTCACTAGCCGCCTTAGTTCGTATTCTGGCTTTGCCAGTGAGCATGTTTGATACCCACCGGTGCACACACGCGGAGTCCGTGAAGAGGTGTAGCTCCGTTGCGCTCCACTGTAACGCTAAATTGACGCCCTTCAGAATAGCATCCAATTCTGATAAATTGATATGTTGGGCGTCCTTCACAGGTCGCAGCCAACATGCGTCTTCTACAACGCTTCCGTTAACCTCCAACGAAACCCCTGTGGCGAGAGAACTTGCATCGACCCATACCTCATAAGCATGTCCGCTTGTGCACCACTTACCGTGTGCAGGGTCGTTCTGGCGTATTCTTTCCGCTATGTCCTCAATCATGTTCTTAAGGGGAGCATCTGTCACTTCGTCGTCCCACCCAGACGTGATCGATACTGTCCTGCGTTTTACAAATGATGCCGCAACTCGAAGCCACCCACATACAGGAACGTGATCCACCAGTTTTCCACACCACGAGAAGATGTTACGTCGTGTCAGGACCTCAGGAACTGATGGAATGCCATTTTCACGTGTCCACTTAAACGTGTTGTTATCTTCTGCGACGTGCAAACCCAACACACGTGTGCCGTCCCGTAACCGCTCCGGATCCTTACAGGTCAAACCAAACGTAGCCAAGTGCCCTTTCACGCGATCTGCTGAAATCATGCTCTCGTCAACATAAATATCATCAATATATGATGAGGTTGCCCGTCGAACCGACTCGTCTTTCGCTAACGCGGCGTCCACAATGGCCTTCATTATGGCTGGTGCAACATTCAACCCGAAACCCATTCGGGTCAAACAATATCTTTGTCCCTTGAAGATTACAGTTTGAAAGGGCCACAGTGACTTATGGATATGTACTTGCAAATAAGCCTGCCGTAGGTCAAGGATAGCGACTTCCGGTCCTTTTTTACGCCACTCCCTCAGTTTCTGTGCGCACACGTCAGCATTGGCTGTGTGTGTGTCGAGACACTCATTCAGCTCTCGATAGTCTAATACTGGCCGCACTTTATTTTTGTTTTTCTGCACCACCGCCATCAACGGAATTAAACCTTTTGGAGGACCGAGTTCCTTTTCAGCATAAGGCTGCAACCAACCGTTATCAAGCCAGGTCTGCAGCTCTTGGTCGTATTCCTCCTTGATTCCCTTTGGTATTGGGTACTCGGGCATCCGATTTCGCAAACTCTCCGGTGATCGACCATTAGACCACCTCCATGATGCGATCCATATCTTTTGGCTTGGGTCGAATTCGGCACAGAAATCAGGTTCTTCTATTTTAATGGCGGCACAACAGACTATTCCACGCTTGGGAAACCGTATATCGCCACTCTGTTATTTGGATTCCGCCCAAATTTTTAATGGCGTCAAACCCGAGCAACAAGTCGAAACCCAATAGCCCTCCATCCACTACCAAGGCTTCGATCTTAAGGGGGTTTGCGTTATCCACGTCAAGCTTGATACTTCCAACTCCGCAACATTTGAGAGTATTTCCGTTTACGGTGAGTACGTCAACCTCCGTCTCCCGCCAGGATTGACAGGCTGACTTACTCACGAGTGTCTGTGAGCAGCCAGTGTCCACCAGTGCCATTCTCTTAATTCCGTCCACGTAAATACCCAATACAGGTAGCGCCTCATTCATAACTCGCTTAGGGAAGAGACCAGCGCTGACGTCTTTTCCCGGACACGATGAAGCAATGTGGCCTATCTCTCGACACCGGAAGCAACGCATTGTTGCACGTGACCTGAGTGGCTGGCGGGCGTCTTCCCGTCGAACCGGGCAGTCCCTGAAAAAGTGATTCCACCCAGAGCACCGATAACATCGCATACCCTCCTGACGTTTAACATATGGTGGTTTATCAGCTCCGCCTGGTAAAATGGTAGCTGCAACCATTTTCTCAGTTGCATTTTGATTTTTCATTATGGCTCGAGCTCGGTCCAACAGTTGGTTTGTATTCAAGTCTTCCATCCTGGAAGATGCGCGCAGTAGTTGCTTGACGTTAGCTGGTAACCCTGCTATGAACGCACATGCTAGTCCTTGCTCGGATATCCCGCCAAAAAGACCTGCTAGCTTCTTCAAGTCGGCTAGGAACACGTCGACGGATTCGTCCGGGCGCAGTCGGCGTTCCACGAACTGTTCGTAAGCCAAGAAACGATCCAGCACAAAGGCAATCCGCAAGGCTCGTTTTATCTGCTAGACATCAGATTTTTGCTCAGAGTTTAACTGTTGGTAAACAGAAAATGCTCCGCCCGTCAACCTCAGAGGAAGAACACGTTCAACCTTTTTAATCCCACACAGGTCACAAACAAGTTCTGCCTTCTCAATCCATTCAGTAATTGCTTGTCCGGCCACTGATCCATCAAACTCTGGTATTAACTTGACGTCAAATGTCTTATCCGTCATACTGCCGAAATAGCTTGTAAGCGTTCTGAAAGCAAAGGAAGTATTTGTCGCAGATTACTTCCACAAGACAAAGAAGAATCACTGTAAGTCCAGACTCGAATATCGTGGGCAGAAAGAAATGCTGAAAACTCGATTCGCCGGTACTATTTTAAATCACAATGCGTGTAACCAGTCAGAAAAATAACTCACTCTCTGACAAACGCCGAAACCAAAAATCCCCGAATTTTCCCCTCCCGAATTGAGAACACCAACTGCTTTAATCAGCAGAACCTATTTCTTCCATTCGTCGACAGCTGGGATAGGATTTTCCGTAATTTGCATATCAAAATACTTTTATAGCGACTTCTACGACTGACTTGTTTTTTCTTTAATTCAATTATTCCATTTTCATCATGTTATGCGGAATACGTGCCCCTCTGTTTGGTAAGTAGTTTTCTTTTTCGACACTTTTTCCGTCGTAGAATACACGCGACACACTGTCGCTTGGTTTGACGAGGTAAGTCGACGTTTTCTTCGCTATAGCAACACCATTAGTCACTCCGAAAGGAATTCTACAAAATTGGTAAAGTTTACCGTTAGCTTGAAATGCTGTATAGGGCTTATCCTCTTCTTTTATTGGTATCTGCTGATATGCACTCTTCAGATCCAATGTGCTATAAATTTTAAATTTTGATATTTCCTGAGCTAAGTCATCCATTCTTGGTAATGGATAAGCATCTAATTTAGTAAATCTGTTAATTGTTCTACTATAATCGACTACTAGTCTCTTTCTTTCACGTTCATTTGTTACTATTAAGACCTGAGCCTTCCAAGGGGAAGTACTTTCCTCAATTACACCCTCTTTGATCCTTTTCTCAATCTCAGTCTGTATGAAAAGTCTGTCACCCTCTCCCCATCTTTTAGATTTAGTTGTAATAGGTTTACAGTCTGGATCAATGTTGGAAAATAAAGATGGTGTGTCCACTAATGCAGAGGGCACACTACAGGAGATAGGATGAGAGATTACCAGATCTTTCTTAGGGCCGCCGAATGCAAAAGATATGGCGGAATGTTGTGACATGAAATCTTGGCCAAGAATAATATCAGAGCAAAGGTTGGGTAGAACTGAACTGAAAGTTTTACATCTGGATACCAGTCACCTAGAAGGTTCAAGTCCACTGAACACTGTCCTTTGATAGAGGCTTTAAGTGATGATGACGCCATGGATACGTTACCAGCTGCAGGTTTTATATGTAGTCTGTGTTTCCTCACATAACCGAGAGAGATAAAGGATCCTGAGCTCCCCGTATCCATTAGCGCTGTACCCGCGCCATTTTTCCCGACTAACACGTATAATGAAGCCTGTTTAAGGGATCCTAAGGAAGCAAATGTAGTATTCGATATCAACATTGTCGCAAGTTTGTGAGAGCATGTTGCAGCAGATGTCATTTTTGGGCTCGAACGACACATTTTTGAGAAATGGCCTTCTTTTTTACATTTAAAACAAGTAGCATTTCTTGCTGCACACATGCTTCTATTATGACGAGGTCCTCCACAGAAGAAACACGTATACTTGGTGTTAGCCGAAGCTGCACAACAAACATTAATGGGATCCGTTGACTGGACACTGGTACTGGTATTTTCCTGAGAAACTGTACCTACAATTGGTGTTTGAGTGTATGTGTATGCTTCTGAATTTTTCTGAGCTGCATGGAGCGCTCTAGCTTGGTCAATGGCTATATTTAAATGCAGTGTTTTGTTTTCGAGTAGCCGTTGTCGAATAATGTTTGAACGTAAACCTGTGATAAATGCATCTCTAACACAGTCGTCGCGGTTTTGAACCGCATCAACAGACTTAAAGTTACATTCTTTCGCTAGTAACTGTAGTCTGTGCACGTATTCGTCGATATTTTCCTCCTCTTTTTGTCCGCAAAAGCCGGGCGAAAACTTCGTTCGGGGGTTTTATGTACAGTTCTTTCAGACGGTTAACAGCAGTATCGAAAGTATTACACTCAGCAATATATTCATATACATCAGATGAAATACAATTTATCAGAGTATTAAGTTTATCTAAGTCAGTATGGATGTTGGGGTCAATAATTTTGCGTAGAAACGACGAGAAGCTTCGAAACCAGTGATTAAAATTCTTATTTGACAATGGTGTATTAGGAGGGGTGTCCAAACGTTCCGGCTTCAAGTATTTCTCCATACTGTTGAGTTTGTTTTGTTAATTAAATTGAAATGAGTTGACAAGACAGGTTTTCCTTAACAAGGATTTTTAATTAACAAAACATTCCTTGACTGTGCGATTCGTCAACTGAAGAATGCAAGTAAGGGAGGTAATTACAATAACAAAATGCCAAGGGCAGATAAGTATAGTACAGTCACTGTGTCACGCCTTTTCAACTTTACAGTTAGAGGCCGTAGCCCAACATATGTTATTTTGGAATCAGGCCGACACCGTGAGCGATTTAAAAACATTCGGGGCTGGATCTGGACCCGCAATCATGAAATTTTGGATTCCCAAGTTTTCATTACTGCAATTGTTTTCGGATCCCGCCATATTGACTTCTACTGAAAAAAAAAAAAAAAAAATTAAAGGGACACAACTCTCTAACTTTCAATAGTTCATGTTCAAATGAAAAAAATTGTTTCAAAATAAAATTGTCCGTGTTTTCAACTTTTACTCTTAGAGGTCGCAGCCCAACATATTGTCCGGTTACTTCCTCCTAAGTTTCGAAATCGCTACTAGGAGACGCCCTTAGGACTATAAATACTCTGCAATAAAATTTTTTCATTCTCTAAGAAGAATGATAAGAATCCGTCAACATGTAACTCTATCATGGAGAACGCGTTCCTTTTTTGGAAATGCATGAACAATACATGCACATACACGTACGTATGCATATTCACTCACTACAGTGCACATACTTTGGACCATTAGTTTTTCATATTCATTTGACACACATATCTATGTCTTTGTCACCTTTTATTGTTAATACATTATCATTTGTTTGTACATATATATTGGTTCTTGTCCTTTCTTTTCATTTATTTACGTGAACTCGCATCCTGAGTCTGCCATGTTTGTTGTAGTCATTTCAGGAGACACGTATTTATCTCTCAACGTATACACTGGCCCTCAACAATATCATGCTATTTTGGAATCAGGCAGATTACATGATCCTCTTTTTTCCGAATAAATAGAACTCTGGTCAGGAGATAAGAGAAGACTTTTTGACAGCAAGGAGACAAGGCAAATTAACATCAAGAACAGAAGGGATTTGACATCAAAAAGAAATCTACAGGCCTGAAGGCAACATTTACCAGCCAGCTGCAAAGAGCCTTTAAGTTCACAAATGAAAATTCTCTTGCTGTTGAACAATAAAGAACGAAAAGAATTCAAATATATTTCTAACCACGAAAAGGTAATTTTCTAAAATTATTATGTCCCAAAGACGCTCGTGAGACACGTAAAAGTAGGTGTTTTCATTTTTTCTGAAAAGTAGTTGCACCTGTGGTTTTCTGCTTTCTTCATTTGTTTTCTTTTTTTTTTGTCATTGAATCCGTGTGTCTCTTCCTACCTAGGTCCTAAACTATAATCCTTTTTTTACCCATTTTCCGATGTTAATTCTTTTTTGAAATATCAGAAATTTGTTATCCTGCACAAAGTTTTTTGTCTTTACTTGTGTAATAATTTTTTTTTTTTGTTACGCAGTGGTTGAGTTTTAGTTATTTGCGCCTATTTTGACCTCAAGGAGAAGAGAAGCACGTATCCTTTTTCTTTTCCCTTTCTATTCCGACAACAATTTTTTTGAGTGTGTGTTTGGTACAAGGATTTAGATTTAGTAGGGAGTTAAAAATTTTATAACCACCACAGACTCTTAGAAACCCGAACAACACATTTTAAATTCCTCCTTATCTATCTTTTAGATTCTATTTGAAAAATAATAGTCTAAAATTGAAAAAGTAAAAACTAAAAGCTAACAAGTATGAAAAGAAAGAATAATTTGCGTGCATGAATAAACATTTGAGGCATTTTTAAAACATTGCAACGTTTTATCGTCATTTAAACGAGGCTCCATTGTATACGAAAAATGTAATCAACAAATTCAAAATTATTGTGGGAAATTTGTCCCGACTTTCCCCACATGAAATCGTGACAATCGATAAAAGAAACGATATGTGAAAAAATAGGGAAAAAGCTATTTATATTTTGTGGGTTCAGTTAAAAAAGACTACAAGCGCAACGTAAAAAAATGACGAGATACTCACTGAGATAAAGCCAAAACCATTTTACTAAAATAAAATAAAATTTTATTAAATATTATTAAGGATGAGCAAATTTGGTTGTTTGTGCGCCCGAAAAGGGAAGTAATAAATTCCTGGCCAAGTAAATTATTTTTCCTAAAATATTTACAATCAATCAATCAAATAACATGAAATTAATATCACAAGAAAAATGCCACCATAATGCAAATTACAAAGAAGGTGCAATAAAACTTTTATTGCACCTTCTTTGTAATTTGTATTTTATTATAAAAGGGTATCAGCGAGGTTGAACCCAGTTAAAGGTTATAATATTTACCTTGGTCCTTGAAGGTAAAATGTAAACGTTATCGCCACACTCCCTCCTTCCGTCAACGATTGCCTCTAACCTTTTCTCTACCTCTTTCCTTCATCGTCGTTGCTACCCTTTGAGCAACAGCCCAACACTTTCAACGTCCTGCGGGTATCGAGTCGGGAAGACGCGTTTTCCGTCTCTCCCTCTTACCATACGCTTCAAACACCGTGACTTCGGAAATAATTGACTTTTTGTATATAACAATTTCTTTGCCTGAAGCTGCCTTTCATCATCCTTGACTCGATCTTAGCCCAACTTTCCGATCTTCCTACATAATACGAGATTCTCTTCCAAATAGGAAAAGCAACAAACATTCGTCACGAGCCCTCAGTATCAAACGGACCTTACCTTCTGTCCAAGCAACAAGTATGTCAGTACCATGAGTCTTCACAGGTCGTTTTGTATCTCCTGGAGCTTTCCTTTTGGTCTATACTTCTTTCTATGTGACGAACGTTCCTTGCAACTTATAAACTCAGTGATTCTATCTTGGTCGAACTCGTACGTGTCTCATATAACCGACCGGGTTAATTCTGTTTCTCAGTTTCCTTTGATTCTTCTTCTTTTACCAAAAGAAAACATTAGACAAAGTTGCCTCCCTTGTACCGGTTATTCAAAAAAAAATTCTTACAATTAATCTTTTCCACGTTTTTGGCTACTTCCTCTTCAAGAACATTTGGAGCTAACCATTACTATTTTGGGCGTGAAAAAACGTTCGACCATCAACACCAACATCACGTTGCACAGCTGGATCACTATCCAGAAACCAAGAACTCGACATTGCATTCTTTCCTTTTCTTCATCCTATCAATTTGTTGTTAAACATATTTTTTTGTTATGCCACTCATACCTCATTCGTGTTTGTCCATTCTCTACCGTCGCTAACCTTATCGTGGACTATTGATATTCTAAAGGAATATACGCTTATACTTGGAAGTCTGGTGGTCTGAGACAAGGCCATAAACCTTACTAGGCGACCAGGCTTCTCCTATAATGTTCTTAATAGTTCTTGTGATTTTATGTGAGTTGTCGAAGTTCGTGACAATCCATTCGTGCCTTCAGAGTTCAGTCTTCAACGTAGAGCGTTCTTTTGAGAACAGTACTTGTTCTCTGTCGTGGAAACGACTATTTTATTTTTAACAGTCGGGGTGAAAATGAGAGTTAATTCTGTCATGAAAACGACAATTTGGTTGTTAAGACTTCGTTGAGGAGAGGTTTCGCAGCCGCTTCTTTAGAGTCCACGCCCGGTGAAGGTTTAGCGTTCCACTTCAGCTTTACATTTCTTCTCAACAAATCATTGCTTAAAAAATAATGCAATGCAATTATGGCTTAAAAAAGTGAAAAAAAATTGAGCAAAAAGTGGATCACACAGTCCTTGCTATTTTTCTGATTGCTGATTTATAAAAAATTTATTTCTATTTAAAAAAGAATTTAAAAAAATGTCAAATTAAAGGTAAAACCGTCTAGGTGTTTGTTTGTTTTTTTGTTTATTTACAGTTACACGTCTTTTTTTGAGAAAGGTGTATTTTTTGTAAGCCGGACGGTGTGTGTAAAAAGAAAAAAGCGATTTTTATGACTCTTTAGTACTTTTAGGATCAGGAATTTGCCGCCAAAATTGTTTGCCAAACTCTGGTTTTCTTGTGTGAAATTGTGTAAAATTTATGACCCTTTCGGATCAGGAATAGCCACCAAAAGTGAAATTTTTGAAGGGCCTTTTTCATACATTGGCAAATGAAAATTAAGCTTTCGAGACCCGTAGAAATTCCGGATGGCCCCAAGTCGAGCCGACTTTTTCAAATAAAAGAGCATTAAGAAACGAAATCAGTAGAAACGAAAAAATAACAAAAGGGAACCAAGGCAGAGATCTGAGACGACACACTGTTCGCAGACCACTTAACACCCTTTCTCTACATTGACCGGCAAGTGGGCCATAAATCAGCCTTTCTTCAAATACCAAAACCAACTACCAAAAACCAACCTTTTCCAAAACCAATCCGGCCTGCTGTCAACGGAAATTAAAGGAGGTGGGTGCTTTTGTGCGTTCTGCTAAGTGTTGGTCTCTCTAAAAACTTTATACCTTTTTTTGTATTTTTGTAAAGGGTCTAAAACTTTATCCTTTTGTATTTTTAAAGGGTCTAAAAATTTTTAAAAAACCGGAGTTGGACTAAAAAAGTTAAACAATTAATTTCATAGCTTGTTTCTGTGGGTATTTCCTTTTTAGAAACCCCAGGAAAATATTGTTATCCTGCCGTGTTAGACGCACAGAAGGAAATTTTTGTGCAACCTTTCTCGTTCTTGTTCGAACCTTTGTCCTTATTGTAAAATAATTGTACAATAAATGTTTTTTCCTGTTTTTAAAATTTTACGCAGTGGTTTGTCTTCTTGTATCCTTAACTCGCGCTTACTAACGGCAGCTATCGTTTCTTCTACCAACTAAATTTTGTGTCTGGCACAAGGAGTTGGTAGGAGAGTGAGAAAAAAAAGAAACAATTTTTATATAGATTGGCTAAAAATAATAATTATGAAAGACGCCTGCACAATCACATTTTACCCCCAATATTTTTGAACAACAGTCTGAAGCCGAGTCGTGCGATACAGAACCAAATAAATAGGGAGCGCGTCGTATTCCATCAGTCACTGATGGAATACGACGCGCTCCCTAATCAGTGAGACCTTTTAAAACTCAACAAGAAACATCGCTGCCACGCTAAAGAAATTTAACTTGAATATTTCAAACTTTTCTAATTTTTCACCAGCAAGAAATTACTTTAAAAAAAAAAAAAAAAAGTCTTCCGAAGCTACAAGTTTACTGAACATAATTTCAGCTTTTCAGTACACAATTCAAGAAACTTTCTCACTCATTTCTATTCAACGGAATTTACTCTTTGGTGAACATTTTCTTTTAGTGGCAAGATTTATTGTATTTATTTTCAGAAGTACAAAAACTAAATTTCATTTCGTACCAAAGAGAAACTTCTTGAAACATCAAGTAATAATACAAGTTCCTTTTTTACAAAGAACATTTCTTTTAAAAACAAACTCATTTTCATTGTGAGACCAGATAAAAAATTCTTTCTTTTAAAAGTTTTCAAATAATTAAATTCATAGTTAAGGGTAAGCAACTCTTATTTTTGCATTGTAAAATCTTGTACCAACACAGTGTTTTCAAGGAACATTATAAACTTTTTTGCTCAACTAACATTAATCTTTGAAATTCAGCTAAATATTCTGAGCAGTTTATTCTTGATAATTTGTATTACTATTAATCATATATTTTGTTGTTGTTTTACATTATTGTTGTCATCTTTTGTATTGCCTTGTTAGCCTTTAAAGTTAAATGCTTGTGGAGGAGTGAAATTTTATACACGCAACCGACTTCATATAACCAAATGCTTTCTGATCTTTTCTCATACTTATTCAACTTTCACCTCTGCAACAAAGGTTTCAGATGATTTTAGAAGGCATCGCGTCACGATCCTCAGTGACCACGTCTAACTACTTGCCGACGTCGGATCACCCATTGCAAATACCGCTATTACTTCTACTGGCGATGGTCGTATCGCAGGGATTTTTATAGCCAAAGGTTAAAAAATCACATTTATCAAAATGAATTATAGTAGAAAAAACACTTCTGTTCTTTTCCCTTTCCTTCCCTTCAATTGACCCCTTCCACTCCTTGGTCAAGCCTGGCAAGGTCCAGGTTTCAGTAAAATATTTTATTACTTTCAGTTTCATCCCTTCTCCCAAACTACCGAGAGCCGAAATTTATTCAGTGGAAAAAAATTAATTTTTATACGCTTTTATTAATCTTAGTGTAATGAATAATTTTATTTTTATACTGAATGAAAGGGAGATATGAAATTAGATTATATTATAGTAACCCTCATTTCAATTTCAAATATTTTCTTGAATTTCATTGGTTGTTAAATATAAAATAAGCTTCGAGAAATTTCCATAACAAAATAATCAAAATTTGTGCAAAAGTAGGCTCAGCCGACGTAAAAAAAAAAAAAAGTCTTTCTCAAATTCATCCCTAATTTAAATGTTTCAAGAAATCTTATTGGCTACAATAAAAAAAATACAACATTCGGCCACGCATTTCTCAGAAAAATTCACAACAGCTACCAAGCCCCGTTGAGCAGATTTGGTTGTTAAAAAGTTATAGCAAACGAATTTTCGTCGCATTTCAGACTCACACACGCGAAAGATACACACGGGAATTATGTGTCAAATAGCCTCCAAACAAACTTTCTTTATGAGAGATTAGAAAAAGTTACACAATAACAAACTTTTTCACTTATCTTTCATAGAAAAATCTTTTGTCCAAAAATTCAACCTTTTTAATCAAAGGCAGACAACTTTTTAGACATTGAACAATTTCCGAAACAGCAAAGAACTTTTTCTCTAAAATATACTTTTACACACATCATTACAAAGAAATTGTAAATTGTGTATATAAAATTTAATCTGTTGTTTCAAACATGTATTTTTGTTGTGATTGAATATCGTTACCATTTGGGCATTTCTTATAATTTAAATTTATGTTTGCGGATATTGCATATTTTATTTGCAGCACATTTCACAATCTTATTCACGGAGCCTTCCTAGATCCAATACACAAAAATATCATAATAATACTCCTCCGTCGGAGTCCTCCGATATTGAATAATAGTAATACTAATCAGTCAACGCGAGATATAAAAATTATTTCCTCTTTGTACAGTCATACCAAAAATAATGTAACGGTTGCCAAAAGTCAAAATAAATAAAAAAAATAAATAAAAAATAAAATAAAACTTTTAAAAATTACCTTAAAACTTTACATTTTTAAAATCTTCAAACGTATTTATTTTTAAACCCTGGTGACGGACAGCAACGAAATTAATTTCAAAATTACAAGCAATTTTTTTTTAAATAGATATTAAGTTTACTACAACTTACATTTTTTTTTTTTTTGTCAAATCTGAAAACAACGTGTTAATTGAATTATGCGTGCGCCACTTCTCAAAAAATATATTTTTTGAGTTTTTTTTTGCTGTATGCGGGCAGATTTTTTCACATGTTCAAACTCGATATTACATTTTTTTTTTTTTTTTTTTTTTTTACTGAAATAATAATATCTTCATGGATTTCTTTTTATAACTATAAAAGACTTGGACCAAAAGCTACCAAGTTAAAAAAAAAAAAAAAATATACACGTGATATAAAAAAAAAAAAAGGAGTGAAACATAGCCCCCAGAAAAATTAATTTTTTTTTTTTAAATAAAATAACTTATTCGGTCAAATATTTATTCGCTAATGAATAAGTCCTGAAAAATTTTTTTGAATCTGATAATTTTCTGATTTTAGCTAATATTTTAAAAAACGATTTTTCCTTTCATTGCCGAAAAAAGTATCCATTTTTTTGTTTGGTGGTACCTATCTCTGCAAACTGTCATGTAAAAAAAAACGAAAAAAAACTACCTTCCTACTTGTGCCGGTCACAAAACTTAGTTGGTAGAAACATCAAGTCTCGATAACAGGCGCAAAATTAAGAAACAAGACAATCACTGCGTAAAATTTTAAAAGGGAAAAACTGAAAAACATTTATTTTACAATTTACAAATAAGAAAAGGTACTATAGCGGTTGCTGTTTTTCACATCCACATACACTCCAAGTCATTTTATTCGCCTACGATTGGCTAATAAATTACTACTACCTTTGCATAGGACAATTTAGTCATCGCAGTCATTCCTTTGAATCTTTTGGTTCTAAGCATACTTACCTATTCTGTTTAGTACGTGTGTAGAGATTGGTTAATTTTTAACCAATCCCATATTTTTAATGTAAGATCAAGTTTTCCCGTGGTTTCGTGGGTGCCTACCTCTTAATCCTTAAATCGGGCGACTTTTCGCAAATCGCCAGTAAGATCCCAGCCGTCAACACAAAACCACGATCTTGCTCATCACACTCTAACGCACACACAGACACAGAATTTCGTAACTACAAACTTACATTTTCTCTCCGTAACTTTCGCCAAGCACAATCAACCAGAACTTTGTTGATTCAAACCAGTTTATTCACAACACATTTCAAGCAATTGTATTCTTGGTGTTATTCATTCTTCACATGCAAACTTTGCTCTAACAATTATTTTGGAACATTTATCTCACGAGAGAACTTTCTTCAAACGGCTGATTACAGTCAAAGGGAAAGGACTTCCTTCTCTTTAATCTACATTGTGAACACAATTTTATTTCATGCTTGTTGTATTTTATTCAATATATATTTGTTGGTCAACAAATTGGAGTTGTTGTTGTTATTATTTCTTGAATTCTGTATGTGGAAGAATCATTAATATAAATAGTAGTAGTACCTATATATTTGGTGTTCCTGCTACATTTAGTGAATCGACCCGACGCTATATTTGGTACATACGCTACAGTACAATGCAAGGGTTGCACAAAATTTTCCTTTTGTGCGCCTATTTCAGCAGGGTAATAATTTTCTGGGGTAATAAAACAAGTATTACCCACAGAAACAAGAAAAAAAATTGTTTGATAAAGACAAAGAATTAAACCCTTTAAAAATAAAAAAGGGAAAGACTTTGAACAAAATTGCCCAAGGTAGAAATTTTCAAAGTGCACCCTCTTCCGTTATAAAAAGAGAATGTTCAAACGGTTCGTTTCAGCACGAATGTTTTTTTTTTTTTTTTTTTTCAAATTGTTTTCTCGAGGGACTTTTGAATTTTGCTGCAAAGTTCACTTGAATATTCTTCGGTGTGTAATCTCCGGAAGCTCAGAAAGGAATTTCAGTTCTGAGTTAGAAATCTGCCTTGAATCTGTCGTGTTGTATTGTCGCTGGACTGGTCCTTCGAAGCGTGGGTGCTAAATGCCTTCTCTCTCCTCTGTTAATTGCTTTTTTGTCAACTGCTTATTTTTTTCTTCTCTTCCCTATTTACCAACCTCCCCACTAGGCAAGATGTGGCACAAGGCCAATTTTTAACGTGGGGCGTTCCGAGCCCGTAGTCTCAGGCAAGTCTACCACCCCAAACGAGATTCTGCTCTTCGACATAGCCTCATTTGGGTTCCTCTCCGTCTGGAGGTAGAGAGTTCGTCAAGAGAGAAGAAAAGTTCCTCTCCCTTCTTTTCTTCTCTTATGATCTTAATATTTATTTGCATTAAAAAATATAAAATGTGCCACAAGGGCGAAGAGGGGTGTGGGGGAAAAGGACTGGTATTCTTTAGTATCTAGCCTCACTCGTTGACCCATTCATACTTAGAATTTTCCTTTCACCATAACAACACATTTGCACTTCGCTGTCACAGCACGGTCACCAAACCTCATCTACTCAAAGAAAATCCTAGGATGAAATTTTATTACACAATTCACGGGGCGGGGAATGCATGCAAAACCAATGAATTATATACAATGAATAGAATCTATATACAATAATGTGTTTGTATTTGGGACCCGCCGCCGCCAAAAAAAAAAAAAGGAAAGCGTGGTAGAAAATCCTGGTTAACTGGATGAAATGGCCAGATATTGGGAATATCTGATGACGTCAGAGAACAAGGACGTCTGTCACCTAAAACGGGGTGATGGGGAATAAAAAAATAAATGTGGGGGGAAAAAAAGAAGGGGTTTATACACTTGTATATGCTAACTAGGTTTTTTGAAAGAAAAAAAGGCCTCGAGTAGGTTGTAAGGGCCTATTGGTTGAAAGATTTATTTTTGGAACATTGGGGTTACCAAGTGTAAGACCAATACTATTTATATTATTATACTTTCAACGTACGGGATTGAAGTAAACAACAAAAAACCCAAACTGTGAATCAACAAGTATATATTGAAATAACATACAAGAACAAACACGCAATAAAATTTTATTCAATGTATAGATTAAGGGAAAGAATTTGTTCCCCTTTAATTGTATTTTGATTTGTAATTGATTGTTCGAAGAAAGGTCTTTTTGAGAGAAAAATGTTCAGGAATCAATATTAGAACAAGGAATACAATTGATCAAAAATGTGTTGTTATAAAATGGTTCGAAATCAAGAGTCCTGGTTGATTGAGCTTGGCTAAGTCACAGAGAGAAATGTAAGTTTATATTACAAAACTCTGTGTCTGTGTGTGCGTTTGAAATGTGACGAATAAGATAGTGGACTTGTATGGACAGGTGACTGACGATTTGTGAAAGTCGCCTCTTTTATGGAAAAAGGGTAGGCTCCCACAGCAACGCGACAAAACTTAATCTTGCACTAAAATATGTGATTGGTTAAAAATTAACCAATCACTACATTCGTACTAACAGGACAAGCAAGCAAGCTCAAAACCAAAGGATTCAAGGAAATGACTGCGATGGCTAAATTGTCCTATATAAAAGTAGTGATTTATTAGCCAATCGCAGGCGAATAAAATGTGGGCGTGGAAAAACATAACTATCGCTACAAGGTCTGCCTTACCTTAAACCGGGTGTGGGACGACTGATGTTTCGGTGAGCGGCTCAAAATCCTCTTTCCTAAGTAGTATCCGACAAGCACTCCAGGTCAGCACCTCTCACTAGCACCAAGCTCAAGGCTCTCGCCCAACATTTGCCGAATTTCGACGAAGAGACGCAATTTTTCCGCCCTGATCTTAACAGTTAAGAAGACTTAACTTTAAAGCTGAAAAAGACCAGTTGAGAAGAGAACTTCTCGCCTCTGTGAAGTCCTTCTGTCTCGTCGTCCACACAACCATTCGCACAAGAACACTTACTGCTGATTCCTTGACATTGGCGATACCACATTGTCACAAACGGAGCTAGCTTCCATGGCGAAAAACTTTCCGCCGAAAATGCGAAACATGTAGCCTTCAATCAGCTTGCACAACGGGCGTACGACACTTCTGATCTTATCCGCTCATAGGAGTCCTTTTGTTATTGAAAAAACCGGGTCATGCCGGCTCCGAACAGAATTTCACAAGGGCCCCCCAAAATCGTTTCTCATTGGCAAATAAACCCCACTCTAAGTATTAAAAAAAAAATCCTCATCAAATCAAACAACTTTGGTGGTATCAACCACTTGAGACATAAAAACAGAAACTGCAACAATTTTTTTTTTATACAAACCGTCTGGCCTTCAGAAAAATACACTTCTCTCAAAAAACGAGTATTAAAAAAACAATTTGACATTTTTTACAAATTCCAACATTTTAAAAATAATAAAAATTTTATTTTAAATTTTATTTTATTATAAAAATTTTATAAAATAAATTTTTTTATACATAATTTTTAACCGGATGGGTAACTTAAATTAAATACATAAAGTTCTATAAAATATCAAAGAATTTATTTTTGTGACATTTCTTCGCTGATATTCAACTTTTAAATCATAAAAATATTTTTATTCATGACAAATGAATAAAAACTTTTTATATAATAATCATGAATAAAACTATTTTTATATATGAATCATTGAATAAGTAGGGAATGTACATTCACTCTTTCTCTCTCATCACACACACATTTTTATATAATCATTTTAAAAGAAATAGAACTATTGTAAAAAAAAACTCTTATTGAATTGCGTCACAAAGCGTGAACAATAAAACGGAATATTACATAAGATAGTAATAAAGAGTTCTTTCCCATGTGATGCGATAACAACAACAGCAGCGGCAGCCATAGTCTGTTCACTACCCCCTCTTCAACTTCTGGATGGTGCTGCCAATAATTACAAGAGTAAGACTGTTAATGTTATTGCTGATAACGTCAATTATTTCTTTCATCACATATTTTTCTCTAAGACTCTATATCCATCTAAAGAAAGAACTAAAAACCAAATCACTTGCTGTTCTTCAACGACAATTCAGTAGTCATCGGTAATCTAAAGGCCCCTTTTTTTAGTAAGTATTTTTATTTTTTACTTTAAGTTATTTAAATACATAAAAAAGTAATGAATGATTATATTATTAATTTCTTTTTTACCTAGCCTTGCGTAATGACTGGTTGTTTGAAAAATACTTCTTTGCGTTTTCGTTTCATTTACGGAGCGTGTTTACTGTTTATTAATCATTATCGGTTTCATCATCTTTCTCTGTCCCAGTGCAGAATTTTAAAACATGGAAATAATTTAATTTCTTTAATCTTAGTATAAATTTCATTAGTTTCGTACAATGTCTTAAAATTTCTTCCTCCTTAAAAAAATATCCGCATTTTCACACTGTCTCTCTCTCTCTCTCTCTCATCCTTCTTCAGTGCATGTGTGTTGCGTAGCAGTAAGCAAACGCATGAGAGTTGTAGTAGTAATTGAAACACGTGTCCGTATGAGATGTTCAATAAATCTTAGTACAAGTCTACAAGAAACTGAAACCATCAAGTTTGGCAATTTATATGATTGATGCTTATCATAAATGAAAAGTTGGTATTTTTCAAAACTTGGTTTCTTTCACCGCTTCGGCCCATGTTTTCGTCTTGTGAATTTTCATTGGTCTTTCCAAATCACGCCTCCTTACCACTCAGCATTTCGTTGATGGAAGTTTTTTTTTTTTTTTTCATTTAACTTTCTTTATTTCTTGTATTTATTTTGGTTTCCAGCCTTAAGTAAAAAAGAAAAAATTGTTAAATTAATATTTATTTAGGATAAAAATTTAACCTTTCCCCAATAATCTGATCTAATGACTTGCATTTTTAAAAAAATGTCTTTTTTTTTTTTCCAAACACACACCGTAGTGAAAGACATTTTTTTTTCTTATTCAATGAAAATAAACTTTTTCCTTGAGTCTGGAGATCTTATATACCATTTTTAAATTTGAAGAAGGCAGGATTGGCTTTTTTGTTTTTGTTTTGGTCTTTTTATTATTTAATTGCCTAGGCTAAGAGTAATAATAAGTTAAAGGCTAGGAGATTTAAAATTAAGCAATTCAGATCATCAATCACCTGACAAATTTTTTATTGCTTATTTGAAAACCGTTTTACTTTTAAGCGTTCACTAGTATTTCGTTTAACTTTTTAAAAATAAATTAGAATTGTTTTTTTCCCCTCTTTCTTTTCCTCCTGAGACAATAGTATGGATACCTAGGTGTTACTGTTAACTGTTAGTGTTCCTTGTTATAGTTAGCGATTTGGTCCGGTTTGGCGGTCAATTGCTGATTACTAATAATTAGCGAGTTCGATTCACACTGACTGTCAATTATGGCTTTGTGTGCTAGCTAGCCCAACTTAAATATTTTTGCATATCTTTTATTTTAGCTGTTTATTTTTGTTTGTGCGTTAAACTATTTTTCTTAATTTTTAAAGCTGAAAAAATGAATTAAATTTAATTCATCCATATGGCAAATAATAACCTTATAAAAAAAAAAAATGAAAAAGATTACTAATTATTGCCATTAATAATGTTTATGTTCAGACACCCGCCATCTCATGATAGTAAAAAACAAAAAAAACTTATTTTCAAATTTGAATATACCGAAAAAATGTTATATAGATTTATTTGTTTTTACTTTTTTTAAACCAATTTTCACACGTTAAATTTATGCCACTAAAAATGCCGCTGACTAAAAAATTCAACGATTTATTTGCACCGTGAGTAAAAAAAAAAAAAAATTAAACACTAGATTTTAATTTTACCAATCGAATTAAAAAATAATTCAGTCAACAAATGAATGGTGTGTTATTGATTGTTAATGAATGTTATGTAATTTTATGTTAAGCTGATGATAGTTCGCACAGGGAAGATCTTTCTAGTATTTTTGTGGGGTTCTGTTTTAGTTTATCGATAAAATGCAATAAATCAATAATTGTTTAGTTTTGTTTTTTGTTTAATTCTAAATTATTACTCATATACGAAAGCACGATTATGTGTTAGTGTTACTGTATAGAAAATTTTCTCTTATATAATCTTCGTAATAAATAACGGGAATACTTTCAGCGTGGTTAACTACTTTTGCTTATTAAATTGTCCATTATTAATCGTCAATTTCATAGCCATTTTTTGTGCCTATATCCACTTTTTTTTTTTTTTTTTTTTTTTTTTTTTTAGCAAAAAATAAATCTTTTACAATTTTACTTTTTTGTTTTTAGTCGAATTTTGATGATAATGAACAAATGAATGGCTTTTGTCTGTTTTGACTTTTGAAGTTTGTATCTTTTCTAAAAATGGTACCTGCAACTCGGAAATCCGCACACGGCTTGCAGCAGCCATGGCAGCAACGGACAAATTGACATGAAAATCATCTTTCAAACGAAGTATAGTCTGTGCAAATTGCTGGTAGTCTCCATTCTCCCTGTGGATACTGTTAGCAGACAGAGAAAGATCCAAGCGTTTGAGAACAAATGCATGAGAGAACTCCTTTAGCATTTTCTATTGGGGGTGGGGAACAATGAGTTTGTGTGGAAAAGGTTGAAAGTTTTTTGTGGGACACCAGGAATCTCCTCTTGCCGCTGTCAAACGGAGAAAATGGCGTGGTTCGGACATGTTACAAGGCACAACAGCCTGTGCAAGACCATTATGCATGGCAACTTTGAAGGTGAGCATAGGATAGGATGTCAACGCAAAAACTGGCTAGACAATGTCTGACATGGGAGTGGGACAGCTTATGACTGTACCAGAATTGCTGATGGCTGCCATTGATAGACTTGTTGTGGAAAAAAAAAAAGTTGTATAGCTTCTGCTGTTGGGTCGGCCCTACGATTACAAAAGTCAAGGGGATGGTGATGATCATCTTAAAGGAACAACTGAATGTTCGGTGAAATTTTTTTTTTTTTCTTTTTTTTCTTTCTTTCAAATTTCAATTGATTTGGGTAATGGAGACATTGGTGGAATCATTGGATGTAATTAAACTTCAGTCTTTCTTGCTGTGAACATGAAGTATTGACTATTGATTGAGTAATAATAATGATGAGGAAACACACAAAACAACATAAGGAATTTATTTACACATTTGAAGTTGTCAGTAGCTTGTTTTGGGAAAAGGAATCAAATATTTGAAGTTCGTAGTTTTGATGAATTGTCAAGAGAAAATGTTCATAAATCATTGGACACAAAGTAATATTCCAAAACGTTTAAAAAACAAATTGAGAGTTTGTTTTTCGCATGTTATACGGTTGTATTCAACATGAAAAATATATTTTTTTTAGCTTTGTAGTTCAATAGTGTTCTTTTAGAGTTCTCATTAGAGGCTGATAATGTATATCAACATATATTTGACACCAGTGTTATTCATACGCATGGAACTCTGGCTTTCTGCCTCCTGCTTCTCTTTTTTTTTTTTTTTTTAATTAACCTTAATTTGAGCTTATTTTTGTGGTGAAAATAAGATAATTGTTGGATTTTAATGAAACCTTAGGACTTATTCAGAAAAGAATGAAATTATTTTGGAAACTTTTCTATTTTAGAAAATCTTTATCCCCCCCCCCAAAAAAAAAATAATTAAATTCTGACACAGATTCAGGTTCCTTTTTCACCTCCTCTACAATTAAAAAAAAAATGAACCCCCCATTTTTTAAATGGCTTTGCTTAGAACGAAAATGAATTTTCCAGAAGAAACATTTATTAATAAACAATTTATTTAAAATTCCTTTGTCAAGATTTATAAAATACAATTGTGGCACCAGACCAAAAATTGATGGGGGATGGGGCTGAAGTTGGTCATCACTTACTATCTTATGCCAAGTTAATCAGATTCATGACCCATTCACTCATTACAATTTGCACATCCACCACAAGATATCATCATTGAATCCTCCATATACCACAATACTTCATATTCTCAGGGGACTTACAAAATCACCCCATGACATAAAACTTAATGATTATAAAATTCTATATATACGAATCTGTTGATGATATGTAATAAAGGGAGAGGGAATGAACCCAAAAACAAAAATATCAACGCAAATACACAAAATAAAAGGATAACTGATGTTAGTTGGACCTGTCAAACCCTCAAAAGAATTGAGAGAAACTGCTGTATTTTGTCTTTAGACAAAATCAAGAAGCTCTCTTACTAAGGGAGAGGGAAGGGTAAAATAAATACAGGCATGGGGAAAGAAAAAACTGATCCAGTTGAGATGAAAAAAGTGGGGATAAAAACAAACTGGGGAGGTTGGGAATCTCAACTTGGATCATAACCAAAGAAGCAGCCAAGAACAAGTCAGGAACTACACTTACTCACATTAACTAGGTACACAAAAAGTGTATAAGCCTAACCAAGGAAACCACCTCTATGCCACATCCACATCCTCCCTTCAGGGTGATCGACCTGGTATCTATCAACGAGAAAAAAAACACTGATCAAATCAACCAAGCTACGATCCACCTGACTTCCCACTGACTCATTCCTTGTCTTGAGAATCTAGACACAAGAAACCTCTTCTGTTATTGGTAAGCACTCATTGGGAATTAAAATGTGACAGCTGCTAACATTTGTAGCTTAATTCTTACAAAAATTACAGAATTACTAAAAAGAGTATATTTTTTTAAACAAACTAGAATTTTAATTACAAGCTCAACTCTACAAATTATTGAATCCAGGTTAAAAAAAAAAAAAAAAAAAAAGTCATGGTAAAAATGTTAGGAAAAAAAGAAAATTGAATAAGGTTCGTTAGCATGCAGCAGACAGTCCCGTTCAAGGAACTTTTAATTCAAATTTGTTTGAATGTCAAATTGAGGACTTCTTCACATAAAGTCAATTCTTATAGGATTATTTAAAAGGTGACTCCCTATGAAATATGTCTTTTATGTGACTGTAGCATTGTTAGAAAATGTTTTTAAGTTGGATTGATTTCTTTTACTATGAATTTCTGTTGGAAACAGAGTGAACCCATAAACTCTTGAAATTACCTGACAGAAATAGATAACTTTATCAGTCATCATAAAATGTGACTTTTTTTTTTTCCTAGACAAAATTGTATCTCTTTGTTGGCCTTGAAATTAGTCTCCCCCTCACCCCCCACCACCATCGACAATTTAGTTTCATTGTCCTGTGCAACATTAGGCAAATATTTTACAAATTTATGGTAACTCGAAATATACATTCTCTTTCCATTCATTTAAAAATCAGATACTCTTTTCTCACTTTGGGTTGAATTAGATTGCTCTAGATTCCCTTCACCACAAAATGAAATCGTAAAAAACTAATACTCAAATTCCTGTTTGAATGTCCTCAAACTCTGGTTTCTGTTTTTTCGCCTTTCAAAAATATGTAGACACTAGTGTACACAGCCTGCGTTGGTTTTAAAACAGTTTGAGAATTCTTTAGAAGATATATTTCTGACCAAGGATAAAACAAACAGAATGAAAAATCATGTGGCATGTGTGTTAGCTATCACCAAATAGGTACCTCCACGAAATCGCTAAAAAAAGAGCATAGCTTGATGAAAAAGATGCCAACCTTGCCGAAAACAAAATTTTATTGTCTAAATGCTTATGTTATTATTAAGAGGAAAGACCAAAGTTTTTTTTAATTATTTAAAAAAATTTTCCTTCTTTTTAGAACATTCTAAATTTTGATTAAAAAAAACCTTGTTTCTATTTGTATCAGCGGAACTAGTAAATAACATAGACAATTTTTAGCACGTTTTTTTTTGGTATGACACATTATTTTGAAAAATCATGCAAAAATAGAAATAATTGTCGGTTGTTAATGAAACTTTCAGGAACTATTCACAGATGATCGAAATTATTATAAATATGTTTGTTTTTTTTTTTTTTTATTAAAGTCATGGTAGAAATATTTTTAAAAAAATATTTATTCCCCCCCCCCCAACTAATTTTATGAAAACGCTAGAAATTCAATCGCATCGGGTTTAGTGATTACAATAATTAAAAGCACAGGGCTTTGAGAAATGCAAATCATGTTTTTTTTTGTTTTTAATTGGAGCCAACGTACCTGAAAATCAGCTCTGAATTGTAACATACAAAACTCAATAAAACAAATGCTTTTATTTGCTTTTAGTTGTTTTTATGAATATGGACAATATTTTCTGAAAGCAAAAAATTTTTTTCGATGAAAAAAATTTTTAATACAATTATTTGTTGTTTCTTTAATTATAATAGATTTTACATTTAAGTTGTTAAAATATTATAAAATTAGTTAAAAGCCCCATTGGCTTTCCTAAGTGTCCTTATGAGATAGATCTTTTTTTATGTAAATTGTATCATTTTGACTAATCAGAAGATCCACAGTAATTAAGAAATGTAATTTTGTGCTTATAACCGGGCTGTAATTATAAAGTACGGAAGACCAACCAGAATATAATTAAGTTGCGTTATTTGAGTTAAGCATTGTTCTCCGCTGTTAAGGCCTTTACTTTTGTGAAACACGTGTGGAGAAGTTAATTTGATTTTTCAATTTCAACTGAAAAGGGTACCTACAAGTATCAGTATCATCTTATGAAAGTTATATGATCTTATTTTTATATTAATCTCAGTTATGACATTTTTCCATAAATGAAATATCAAAATTAATAATAAAATGAATGCAAATAGCAGTAAAATGTAGTAAATGTACATAAAATTATAGTATTTTATGTACAGTTCTGATAAAATTTCATAAGAAAGGTACCTATAAATTAATTAGATACATTTCTTAGGAAATATGAAATTTAATGTCACTCTTAACAGTCTTATTTTAATTTCTTTATAATATATTTTCCTTAAAGCATCATAAACGTAAAGGTGAAAGCTAAGTACAAAAAACAAAAAATTAGACCGCTGAAAGTTTTCGTTAAAAATAACGAGGTAAATAATTTGTTCACTTAAATGTAAATTATTTCACTTTTCTCCTTCCATAGAACAAATTAGCCTCATGGAATTCGTAAATATGTCATTCATCACCTGTCAAGAGACGCGAAAGTTTATGACCTGCTTTGTTTTATTTTCAAATTACATCTTTTTGGCACAAAAGCTAAGCTAAGTTTGGTTCAAAATATTTTAAATAAACATCATAATTTCTGATTTTCTTAAAAGAATTTTTGAAAAAATGATAATTGATATTTAAAAGAATTTCAAAGTGAGATTTCCAGTTTTTTTTTTATTTTAAATGGAAAAAAATGGTCAATTTTGCTGACTCAAAAAAAACTAGATTTTTAACGAAAATTTCGGACGTTCTAGGAACGATTAAAAAATGGAAAAAAATACCCCCAAAATACTTTGATCTTTCCTCTTAATAATAACAAACATTTAGACGATAAAATTTTGTTTTCGTCAAGTTTGGCGTCTTTTTCATGATACTATACTCTTTTTTTAGCGATCTCGTGGAGGTACCTACCAAAATATGTACATGCTTTCTTTTGATAATGAAAGAAAGATGTAAAAAAATACTACTCCAGTTTTAAAAAAAAAAAAAAAAAAAAAAAAAAATTCCAAAAATCACTTATTCAATTGAAATGAAATTTCCAGTACTTATTCATTAATGGTTGAATTGTGTGTCAAATCAGTCATTATTTCAGAAAACTTTGAGGTAATATTTTCATTTAATAAGTCCTCCTATTCCCTTTTGATATGCTGTGAACAATTTTGCATTGTGGGGATGTTCAGTTGTTTTTTTTTTCTTCTTCTATTATCTCAAGAATATGCTCTGAAGGTGTTATTCAAGTAAAAAAAAAAAGATCATGAACATACTGAAAATTAGACTCTAAACTTACTAAAAAATTAATTATTGAAAGTTCATGTTAACATAATTGTTATTTTCTAGATACCACCGAAAATAGATGTATGTATATTTATTTTTTTTACTAAAAGCAAAAAAATTGCTACCCTCCCCCATTTTAAAATTATTTGCCAAAAACCAGACTTTATCCAATTCAAATGGAATTTTCACTACTTATTCAATAAATGAATGAAGTAAGTGAATAGATATCTTCCAAAATGTAGTGATACCTAAGTTTTAAAAAATGCATTTCTTTTTTCTACTTGAAGTTTTTATTTTAGTTTTAATTCCAAACATAGATTTAAATTTAATATTTTCAATAAGCAAAATACTTTGCTGTATTTCCAACTGAATTAAAATTGATTGGAATGATTTTATTTTAAATTGCTAAAATCAGCCATATCTGTCAACACAACATAATTCTCTTTATAAAAAATCTTAAAAAAATAAACTAGACTTTTCTGAAACTTTATTTGAGGAAGATTAACTAATTTAAAGTTTAATTAATCTGATTTAAAACAAATTTTCAATAAATAATGAATTTTTACAAGAATTGTTTTCATTTTTTTTTTTTTTTTTTTTTTTAATTATAATAATTTTTAATATATAAATGTTTTAAAATTCTGTATTACTATCATCTGGTTAAGTAATATTGTTATTAAGTGAAAACTATATTTACTAATCAAAAGCTGCAAAGCTTAATACAAAGTATTTTGCACCAAATTTTTTTTTTTAAACAATTTTTTTTTATATGTATAAAATATTAAATAATATACCCCTGTTTGAAAGTGATGACTATAGTAAATTTAAAGTCAACATTCCTGAAATTACATTACAGAGAATATTTTCTGTTTTTAAGATTACTGAGTACTTAAAAATTATATAAAAAAGAGGTGCTCACCTGTCATTTTCTTACATTGTTTTAACAGATAAGGTCTTTGTAGTACAACAATAAAGGTGTTGACAGTTTTATCAGAATTTGTTAGGTGATTTATGAGTGGTGACTGCTACTGTTTATTTAACAATCTATTTCTCCATTATTTTAAACTTTAAGTAATATTTTTTATAAATTAGTTAATATTCATCAAATAAAGTTTCAGAAAAGTATATTGTATTTTTGGAAGATTCTTAAAACTGAGAATTAAGTTTTGTTTACAAATGTGTCAAAAATGGCTGATTTTAATGATTTTACTGAAAGCAACCAAAAACTTGAGATTCCAATCAATATAATTTCTATTTGAAATACACTAGAGTATTTTGCCTACTGGAAATAGTAAATTTAATCATTTAGTTTTCAACTAAAGCTAAAAAGAAAGCTTCAAGAATGCTTTTTCCTTTTTTAAAAATTCATTTTAAACCTTAGGTATCGAAAATTAGTAGAGGTACCTATATAATATTAATTAGTTTTAGTTTAAAATATTGCAAAAGGTATGTGTTTCTATGAAGTGTTGACAGATTTTTTGATAGTTTAATATTTGGTATTTTTAAGTATAACTGTACTTCACAATTTATGAAAATATTCTAATGTAATATTGAATTTTAGGTATTTTATGGCTTCATAGCTTTACTTAGAAAATTACCAATAAATATTAAATTTACTATTTATTTTCTGAGAATGTCACATATGGACATCTATTTACAAAAATTTGCATGTTTATACACACAAAAAATTAAAAAGATTTTTAAAATACTGGTGGGGGGGAGTTGATGAATTGTAAGCTTTTCCATTTATGATTAGGAAATATATATATATATATATATATATTATTTATTTATTTTTTTTTTTTTTTTACATTAATGTTCATCTGATACAAGACCCAAGAGCCATTCATGGTAGAGGGTTACTGTGTGGTGTTGTATTAGTGTAAGAAAGGGCAAGAATTAAAGTTCTTGAGGCTGTACAGGAAAGATAACAGCTAACTCTAGGTTTGATAAATCAAGATTTAATTTGTGAATAACATTTACAAGTTCTGTCAGATGTTAAAAGTATAAAGTTGCAGTAGACTTTAGAAGCTACTGAAAACCCAATCTGTTCAAAAGACTGGGGAGGAGTTTGAACTGGATGATAGGGGTTCCTACTACTACACTGTTTTTTGTTTTTTTTTCTTTGTCCCAGGTAATATCAGGTCAGTCTAATATCCCAAAATATATCATGACAGAATGAGGTATTAAACCAAAATCTGTATGTTTTAACTTGTGCACCAGTCTGAACTATATCTGTTCACTGAGCTTCACAAAGATAGTCTATGCACCGTTTCCCTTAGATCATGGCTCTCCAAAACTTTCTATCCCTAGCTCTTAGCAGTGTTTCTTCCTTTGCTAAGCCTACAACCCCCTTGTTCCATCATCCATTCACACCTATCTCTTTTTGTCCTCAATATATGAGGTGTTCGGCAGAGGAGGGGTGTATTAAGCAAAGAATCGAAAATGGCTTTTTTCACTGCAAGTTGTTCATTATATCATACCCAAGTATTTTACAAAAAATTAGAGCCAATTGCATACTATTTCACACTCAATTTAAGCTTATGGTTCATCACCATATAATGAGATGAGGTGACAAACTGTAGATTTGTCCGTGGAATATCATTACGTTATTGTTACATAATTATAGTGAAATCATTAAGGATTTTTTTATCAAAAGCATTTTATTTTTGGTTGTATATTAATTTAAAATATTCCTTACAGGCTTTATTTTTTAAATGGAATAAGATCATTCTAAATTTCAGAATTTTGTTATTACCCATCAAAATGACTGGAAGAAAGCAATCTAAAAGCAACAATGGAAAAGAGAGGCAACAAAGCGTAAACGAAATAGCTCCTGTTTGTTCAACTTAGGAAACTTAGCATTGCAGGCAAAGTATTCTAAAATGCTGCCAATAACTGAGGAGAAAATGCAAAATACCTAATTCAATATAGCATCAAAATTTATATTATTTTTATTTGTTATATAACTAAATAGATAACTGTCAACAATGTTTCTGTAAAACTTGATATTTCCTGTAATAAATTCTTAATAAATATTATTGTTATTATTTGACTGTAAGTGAAAGTTTTAGTGTAAGGTAGTCCTACATTTACAATTCCTTACGGCTAACCATAAAAAATGTTGATCAAAACTGCCTAAAACCTTTAAACGCGTATTGTTGCAAAATTATTAAATGTTGAATATGCCCCTCCTCTGCTGAACGTGTCAAATGCTGTGAGGGTTAATTTTTCAAAGTTCTCCTTCCTCATTATGTGTCAAAGAAATCTCAGCTTTCTCTCTTCCTGATTCTAAATATAAGCGTTCTTTTGTTCCAAAATTGACTTCATAAATTCTTACTCTCTTTCTCCATTAATGGAATTATCCTTCTGTATAACCACATTTCTGTTACCTACAGTTCTCCATCTATCAGGAGATTGTCCAGCATTCACAGGTGTTTATAAATATTGTATATGAAAAACACTGGAACAATGAATGCAATACTTATGCTCAGAATTATATCAGAAAGAGCAATACAAAAGCAGAATGATTTGTACCTGTGTTTTATAGATTATGCAAAGGTATTCAATAAAATATGCCGCAAAGACCTGTTGAAACTGCTTAACAATATTGTCATATTTGGGAATGATATTAGAATAATCAAAACCTATACTGGTGGCAAACTGCTTAATACAAATAGAAAACAAGTTCAGCATATATACAAAAATAGGAAGGGGGTGTAAGACAAGGATGTTTATTCTCACTGGACATATTCAACCAAAATAGCAAGACGATTCTGAAAGAATTAGAAATCCTACCAGGTTTCATCACTGGTTGCCAGAAACTCAACAACACAAGACATGCAGGTGACACAGTGTTTTGTTAGCAGACATGGAAAGAAAACCATAAACTCCTACAGAAGGAAGTGAGAAGAAAAGGACAAAACATCAACTGCAAGAAGATAGAATACATAGTTATATAGTGGTATAACGGGATGGTATGCCATCCTGTTGAAAGTAAACCTCTGTCATGCTAATAAAATACTTATTTCTCCTACACACCAAAAAAGGTATCCCTTTTGCTGCACACTATATCTTTTCCCAGACATGAAACTATCTATGATTGGCTAGTGATGTCAGTGAAATGAATAAACTTGGAGAATTTTATGAGATTTTCTAAATAGCATTTAATTTAGGATTAAACAAAACATGAATCATTCCGTATCAACTCAACCAAATTTTTGAAAGTTCCCATGGGCACCATCTGAGATTTTTATGAAATTTTAGTATATGGTATCTTAAAATTTTAACTTCTTTAAGCTTGTTTTAAGATTTAAAATCTCTTGAAATTTGCTGTCAGTTCTTGCTGATTTCAAAATGGCACAATTTGCTAACTTTGCCACTTTGTAACCTTGCTTTCTCAGAAGATACTGGGTTCATATTTGGTGTAGTCTAATACATTTTTAAATCAATTCACCCCAAGCAAGGCAATAATGCCAGTAAGATGCAAGGGGCTACTAAGAGTGAAAGAAGAATGAGAAGACTTTAGAAGGAAGTAGAAACCCAATCCTAAATAGTCTTATGGCATATCACTTTGAAACATTGAAGTATGATCATCGAAGTTAAGCAATCTCAAGCCTGGTCAGTATCTAGATGGTTGACCACTTGGGAATTCCAGGTGCTATAAACTTGGAGAATGATAGACCCCAGAGGAAGATTTTACTTTTAAATTCAAACTGGGTACAAACTTTTAGAATCTATAGTACAGTGACTTGAATGTTCTTTAAAAAATCATTTTTCAAATAAAAAAAATGTTTGAAGTAATTGTTCCAATAGAAAAAAAAAAAGTATAATTAAACAAATTAAGGACTGCTGAAAAGTTTTCGAATCAACCCACTTCCAAAAAATTTTGTCAAATGACCAAACAGGATTTTTTTTTTTTTTTTTTTTTTTTTTTTTCTTTGAAAGGGCTTCTTGATCGACCTTGAACTTTTCTGTGTCTTTTTGGATAAATTCTTTCAAATGGAACCTTGGATTATTATGGGATTGAATGGATCTTCACTTGTCTAGATTACTTTTCAGGATGGCCAGAAGTTGTGATGCTGATGGGAAAATCTCATAAGAACATTTTACAAGTGATTTTTTTTTTTTTTTGAATGGAGTGTCAATATGTTGTCAGATACAGCAAATTGGCTGTCTTCCTTATGAAACTCCTCTGTACCTTTTTGTCATCCAATCAGATTGCTGAACAATTAAAATGTAAAGAGCATTTTATCTTCAGAGATAGTCCTCTGTAGGACTTTATCAAGGCAAATGCAAAAATCCTTGATAAAATCCCACAGAGGATGAAATGTGTCTAAGTTTTTCTTGTCTTTATTCATATTGTCTTTTTACAGATATACTCTACTGAACCTTTAACACACACACACACACAGTATTATTATTATTGTAAATATCAAATATTTTTTTGATAATGATAAACCTTTGTAAAAATTAAGGTCATCTTGTAGCTATAAAAAAGTTTTTTTTGGGGTGGGGAATTAATTAAGAATAGTTTTCATGTGTTTGAAATCTTCAAGATGAAGACAAACACAAACCAGAGACTTGAATCAGCAGTAGAATCAAAAGTGAAATGGGTCAATCTTAGAAACCTGAAACAATAAACAATTGGGATATAGCTTAACCTATTAATGCCCACTGTAACATCTGATATTATAAAAAAAAAAAACACTGTATTAATTATAGTTTTCAAAAAAGCTATTCAAAATATCATTATTATTAATGTGTAAACTTTCAGCTTTTATGTATATTTATTTTTTTTAGAAAAAAAGTTTTTAGAAATTTTATACTCTTCAAGTAGTATTTTAAAATGGAGCCAAGCATTTTTCTGTTTAATATTCATTCATATTTTTGTTACATCCATGCATCACAAATAAAGACAATATATCAGGTAGCCAGTCTAAGTCGATGTATTGGGAAGTATCATTAAGAAATCTTTCCGTGTCTAGTCTATTTCCTGTCATATGCAAACTTTCTTTATTTGAAGAAATTAGCAATTTTATATCAAGTTTCTTGATTATAAAAAAAAATAAAAAATTACATTTTATGTTTTCTTTCTTTCTTCTTTTCCTTTCTTTATGGACAATTTGAATACCTTATACAGTTTTAACCTCAACTTTCCACATAACACTTAACTAATACATTCAAATTTTCTCTTGATGATATGGATTTTGTTAATTATTAACATTAAATGTTGTATCATGTTCTTACCTGTTTGATTCAAATTTTGATAATTTTTAGCTTCTGTTCACCATTAACATTTGATTTTCCTATTCAATTTAAGGCTAGTAATCCTCTATTTCCAGATAATGTGTACAATCCTTTGCAAAATTTACTGCATTTTAAAAAAAAAAAAAAAAAATTTATACAGGTATTAAGCAGAAGGCCAAGGGTAATCTCATGAGATGGAGGAAGGAACAGGTGATTAACCACTTTCAGTTGAAATAGTTTTGAGGGGTAACAACTGAAAAGTACCCACTTCCTAAAATCAGTATTCTGTTTTGTTTTTGTTTTTTTTTTCCAGGGGGTGGCAGTAAGGAATGAAAAATTTTTCAGAACATTCACGGTGGAGTAATGGATAACAGCTCAGATTGAGGAATCAGAGCCGAGTTTGAATTCCAGTCAAATCCATTACATTCACTTATGTGCTAATACCCTTAAGAAAGGTATGGATCTACTTCTCCCCCAGCTATGGGTAAATAGCAGGACACTGATTTCTGTAGCCTTGGATGGCAACTGGTCTACCACAGAAAGAAATGGCAAACTACTATGGGGAAAAATCTGCCTCATCAGTCATGTATCAAAAGATACATGATCGCCTAAGCGTGTATCACGCATGGCACATAACTGACTGACATATGTGACCTCATATCAGTAAAATATCTCATAAGCCACATCAAAACCTCATTACTTTCAGTGCTTTCATCATTATTTACAAATTGTTTAGAGTTCTTATCCAGAGTAAGAAAAAAAAACAAGATAAAGAAATTTCTCATATTAGATACTCCACGAACAAAAGGATGTTCAGGGGATTTAATTCATAGCGTCTCTGAATAAGAAATCTGAGAACAAACTCCAATTATGTGAAGATACCCTTACGAATGGTAAGAATCCATTTTCTCCTCCTAGCTATGAGTCAAATAGAACTTGTATAAGGAAAAATCATTGTTATTTTCCAAAAATTGTTAATATAATATTCACTTGCAAAAATTTTTTACAATACCAAAAATATTTTGGTTTTAAATAAACCACAAAGGATTGATAAAAAAAAAAAACAAATCAATAAAGTCTTTACTATTCCCAAGTGATGAATAAGAAATATAATGTTGCCCAGATAATAACCAATCAAGAACCTTCTGGAAGAAACAATACAAATAGAAGCCAATTAATTTTTGTCTCTTTCAATAAATTGGTTTTGAGATATGAGAGAGGGTGTTTTCGTGCAATTTGAAATTTTTACAAAAGTTCAGTTTTTATTATACTTATTCATCATCTCCACATTTAAATTAGATATACTTTTTACATTTTATTTTATGAAAAGTTTTTTCTGGTATTACATTGAATTTTTTTAGCAGTCTTCTTTCTGTTCAGCTTAAATCTATAACTGAATTTAAATAAAGAAACTGATATTCAGAGAACTTAAAACGATTATTTGGTTACTTATTTTAGTGTATCATTTTATTTACTTTGACATATGATGCAAACTGTAGTCAGTGTATTATTTAAACAAATTAGCTGTAAATAATCAAATGTTTTTTTGTAGCCATCTGTCACTTATATTATTACCAACTAAAACTGTTTTTATATTTACATAAGTAAATTTTTTTGAAGCAACACATTTGAAATTAGTGATGCATAATTTTTTGCCTTAAAACTGTATATTAAATCTCTTGGCTAAAGATTTTGTGAGGTTTGTTCAATATTCAAATAAAATCTACCTTAGAAAAAGTAGTGTTTTAAGAATCATTTCATTATAACCAAATTTGCTCACTTGCAGAAGAAATTTTTCAAAACATACGCTACATTTAATTTGATGGTGAGAGGTTAGACACCGAATGCTTAAGCTGTGAGACAAGGATCTTTTTAGCTGGTAAAGTGAGTTTTTATTCCAAGGGGATAGTGAAATTTCTGACCAGCTTTCCAAATGATCAAACGGAATATCTTTTGGGAGAGCATCTTGTTTGGGCCAAGACCTTTTTCAGTGCCTGCAACATACATATCTATATTGTTGAATTTTGCCTCCTGTCTGAAGAATCCATTACTTTTGTCATGGCTTCTCTTATGACTAAGTAGGCAGTGTCGGGCACAACTTCTCAAGCAAGTCTCAAAATTATCTTCACTTGAATGTATCAGCCCTTTAGAGATTTCAATTGTTAAATCCCTCGATTCCTGACTGAATTGCTGAAAAATCTGAATATATATTAGTGCAATTAAATTGCTATATCTAAAAAAAATTGAACATTAGGTTTTGTAAGTTGATTTTATATGAATGTAAATTGACTTTTCTTTCAAATGATACCAAATTTTAGCCTTCTTGGAATTACTGATTATGAGAGATGGTTTGGGAGATCGATAGTTTCTGGCACATTCAACTGCTTTCAACCTGTGAGTGTGTGCATTTGGGTACATCCAGCCATAAAAAGGGTTAACCAGTGCAAAAGGCGATTTTTGAAGTCTTAAATTTTTATTACTTCAAATGTTATTTTTAGTGGGAATTGATAGTTGAATAAACAATATTTATTTTGTCTGTTGGCCTGCATATTCAAAAAACTTAAGAAAATTTGCCTTTTTCTTAAGTTTCCTCTAGTATGTAGGCCGGTAGACAAAATAAATATTGTTTAAAATAAACAGTGTCTACTCAAATATAGGTATCCATTAAAAATAACATTTGAAGTATTAAAAATGTATCAGAAAAGCCATTAATTCTTTAGAGACTTTAAACATAAAGGATGTCCTGTATGTTTCTCTTGTTAATGTTTTTTTTTTTGTTTTGTTTTTTCATGAGGATATTCAACAGATCCCTTATAAATGGTGAATTAAAAAAAACAGTGGTGAGACCTTAAAAGGTCATAGTTTGGTGGATCTCCTATTGTTAACATTTTTCCTTTTTAGTCTGCATTTTCTTGTCTTAAAGACTTTCATGTAGCTGGCATTAAAAGAAAAATGAAAGCCTATATATTCTATCAATATTTAACCTCTTTTTATTATATTTCATGATAATTTAATCTTCAGTTGTTCACTATTAAGTTGTAAATAGTTGCAGTCACATTATCTAAACTTATTTGGAAGGCTTGTCTGATTTCGGTTAAACTTTCTATGCATTGTTTAAATTTATTCTATAAGTTTCAGAAAGTATGCTTGAATTCAGGCTTATCAATTACATGTAAACCATAAATCTATAAAAGTTAATATTTAATTATTCATCTATGAATGAGTCATTTCAGGTTCAAAGCTTTTTTTATTTATTTTTTTTAAGATACAAAGCCAGTACCAATATAAAAAAAAGTTAAATTTAAAATTTGAAATCTTCACTTTCTTTTGAGCAAATATGTGGTCATATCAACGTAAACATCACTTTAGAGACAAAACACATCACACAAAATTGAATACCTCCACTAAATGTTTGACACCTAAGTATTAAAATGAATTTTTAAAAATGAAAAAGCATTCTTGAAGCTTTCATTTTAGCTTTAATTGAGAGCTAAATCATTAAATTTACTATTTCCAGTAAGCAAAATAATATAGTGTATTTCAAATAAAAATTATATTGATTAGAATCTGAGCTTTTCAGTCATTTTCACACAATCATAAACAAAAGTTAATTCTCAGTTTTAAAAATCTTCCAAAAATACAATATACTCTTATGAATCTTTATTTGAGGAATATCAACTGATTTGAAGTATAATTAATCAAATTTGAAAAAAATATTATTTACTTTAAGTTTAAAATGACGGAGAAATAGATTTTTAAAACAAATGGTGGTGGTGATTATGTGCTTATCAGCGTCACTTGGCACTCATAGATCACTTGAAAAGCAATGATAAAATCTGTCAACACCTTTACTCTTGTTCTACAGAGACTTTATCTGTTAAAGCATAATTTAAGAAAATGGCAGGTGTGCACCTTTTTTCTTTCTTTTTTTTATTTTTAAATAATTTTTAAGTACTCAGTAATCTTAAAAATGTTGGAAAATATTCTCTGTAATCCAATTTTAGGAATGTTGAATTTAAATTTACTAAAGTCATCTATTATAATCTCATGTATAGTGAACAATACTTTCAAACAGGCAAGTTATGTAATATTTTATATACATAAAAAAAAAAAAAAAAATTAATTTTTTTTTTTTTAAAATTGGGTGTAAACGACTTTTATTGAACTTTTCAGTTTTTGATTAATTTGTAAAGATAATTTTCATTTAATAGCAACATCACCTAACCAGATTGAAGTAATGTGGAATTTTGAATGATTTATAATATTATAAATTATTATAATAAAATTTAAAAAAATGAATTCTTGTAAAAATTCATTATACATCGAAAATATTTTTTCTTAAGACAATAGTGTCCTTAATATAACTTATTTATAAAAGCAATTAAAAGCTTTTCTAATTAAATAATGCCATAGTTTTATTGCATTTTCATTTTACAATTCAGAGCAGAATTTTGGTAACTAGGTGTTCTGTTCTACAAAAAAAAGTAAATAAATAAATAAATTTGATTTACATTCTCCAAGGAGTCCTGCTTTTAAAGTAATAAAACATATTCTGAGATTGCAATTTAATGTCTTGAAATCACATGAAATTTTTGATAAAGAAAAAAAGTTCAAAAATAATTTCATTCATTTGTGAATAAGTTCTGAAAGTTTCATTAAAATCCAACAATTATTTGATTTTTGCAAGAATTTCCAAATCAATGTGTCTTTCCTCTGAGAAAAAAAAAAAGATGCTAAAACACTAATCATAAATATCACGTTGACCGCTGACACAAAAAAAAAAAAGACAAGATTTTTAACCAAAATTTTGGCTGTGCTAGAAAGGATTAAAAATTTAATAAAATAATAAAAAAATAATTTGGTCTTTCCTCTCAATAATAACAAATATTTTGACAATAAAACTTTGTTTTTATTAAGTTTGGGGCCTTTCTTTTATCATGCTATACTGTTTTTTCAGCAAGCAAGTGGAGGTACCTACACAAAATCTTGTTTTTCCACTTTGTCATAGTCTTATATATACATATGTGTATGGAGATAGTGTGAGATAACCTCTTGTAGAAGTCAGTTACAAGCACGTAGACTCTAAGGAAGTCCTACTTTGAGACTGTATATATTTATCTGTATTTGCTACTAACCACGTTCCTGGACTTACTAACAGTATTACTTTGTATGATTGTGTAAATACATTTTATTTCTTATATTTAATTATTGCGTTTGTCATTCCTTGGAGACCGAATTCATCTCAAATAGTTTTTCTTCTTATCTCTTCTTTATGTGGTGCCTTCGCCGCAGCAGTACAGCCTTTGCAACTTTCCACCATTTGCGTGATATCATCGTCCATGTTCGGCCAGTATACAAAACTTCTCATGAGTGCTTTCATCCGGTTTTTTCCGGGATGTCCCAAGTGAAAATCTTTTAAGATCCTTCTTTGTAGTGACTTTGGTATTATTACTCTCTTGTTATACAAAAATATGTTGTTACAGATTGAGAAACTGTCTGCTAAATTCTTCACTTTCTCTTCTATTTTTTTTCTTGGTCTCCTGAATAAACTCGTCTTTCTGCTTCTCGTCTTATCTCTAGCAGCGTTACAGGTAGTTCCTTTATTGTATTGCATAGTACCTTACTGATTTCATCTTCCGCTTGTAATGCGGCAATTACTGACTCTTCTAACAGTTCGCTTTTCGCAGGTATTAATCCCAATAGTCCGTCAGCGTGTCCTATTTTCTTTGATGGTAAGAATTCCAGTTTAAAATTATAGTTCAGTAACACAGTTCTCCATCTTAAAAGTCTGTTCGCTGTGTAGACTGGTAGGCCTTTTTTTTTTTTTTTTAACCAAAAATCGTAAGAAGTGGTTTGTGGTCCGTTTGAAGTATGAACTCTCTCCCATAAATATATCTGTGAAAACGAGTTACTGCAAAAATTATGCCTAATGCCTCCTTTTTGATCTGTGAATAGGTAATAATGATCTAGATGCGTGTGCAACGGATTTGTTTGTACCGTTCCGCATCTTGTGTAAAATACACGCACCTACCCCATGTGAGCTCGCATCACTTGCAATAATGATTTCGAGTTCGGGATCAAAATGTGTCAGTGTTAACTCTGGAGTTAATTTTTGTATTATTTCCTTGAACGCTTTTTTACAGTCCTCTGTCCAATTCCAATTATGCTCCTTTTTTAGTAACTCATTTAGTGGAGTCCTCAGTTTATGCATATTATCAATAAATTCGCCATAGTAGTTAGCTAGGCCCAGGAAACTTTGCAGTTCTGCAAAATTTTTTGGTTCCGGCATATTTTTAATTGCCGATGCCCTCTCTGGGTCTGGTTTCCTGCCATTTTCATTTATTATCTGACCTAAATATTTAATTTCATTTAGGAAAAAATCACACTTTTCTCCTTTTACTTTGAAGCTGAAGTCCTGAAGTCTTCTAAAAACTTTTTATGTGTGATGTGTGCTCTTCAACATTGTCGCTCTTAATTAGAATATCATCCAGATAAGTGGTCGCGAAATTCTGGCCCGTGAGCATTGTGTCCATCGTTTGCTGAAAAATTGCAGGTGCAACTTTTATTCCGAATGGAACTTGTACAACCCTTTGTGCGTATTAATGCAAACGATTTTCGTACTCTCTTCTTGTACTGGGATTTGTAGATAAGCCTCACTAAGATCTATTTTTGAAAATATCTTATCGCCGTTGTGCTTTGTAAATATCTCCTCTGGGCTCAGTAGTGGGTAATGGTGGTCCTTGTTGAGTCCCGTCGAAAAATCTGCGCATATGCAAATTTCTCCTGACTTTTTATTTTTCATAAACCACCGGCGCTGCCCACTCGCTAAACTCTGTTTTAGATAGAATCCCAGTTTGTTCAAGTCTCTCCAATTCTTTGTCTATTTTTTCTATAGTAGCAAACAGTACATTTCGCTTCTTTCTAAAAATTGGTTGGTCGTTTTCTTTTAATTCTATTTTGGCCTTAAATTTGTTGCATCGTCCCAACCCGCTTGAAAATACCTCAGGAAATTGATTATATAATTCCTCCTTCAATTTTATAGTATCTGATGGTTCAACTTCTAACTTTTTGCAAAATGAGTTGATAGGTAGGTCCCAAACGATTGAATTTCTGCATCCAGTCGATACCTACTAAATTTTCAGCATCTTTCATGACGTATATCTTAAGCTTTTTTGTTTTGCCATGAAATTTAACATTCACTATTATTTCTCCCTCAAATTTTATTCGTTTGCTTGTAACTGACTTGGCAATTTTTTGAGTGTGTAACATGGTAGGTCTGTTGAGTTTTTTTCAATGTCTGTAAGTTGATTATCGTGAGGTCAGAACCCAAATCCAGTTGTAATTTAATCTTTTTATTTAAAATTTCCAGTTCCACATATTTCCTTACATTGGTGTTGTCATCATTATGCATCCTTGTAGCTCTTATTCTATTAGTATCTTTTCTATTTCTACATTGGGATGCCTCGTGGCCTTTTTTTCCACATTCAAGACAGTTTTTATATCTGAAGCGGCAATCCTTGTTCCAATGTAATCCTCCACATCGATAACATGCTGATGGAGGGGGCTTATATTTGTTTCGATATTCGTCATAATTTGTCCTGTATGTTGTATTTTTTCTCTTATCATAAAATTTTATTTTTCTTTCCGGGGAGGGTGAGAATCTATTTTCATTGTCGTAAAATTTTAGTTTTCTTTCCAGGGAGAGTGAAGAACGTAGACTTTTGTTTAACTTACGTATATGAGAAACAGCTGATTCTTCAATGTCCTTTGCGTCTTTCTTTATGCTTAAACATCTCTGGCAATCTTCCGATAATTGCTGTAGTGTTAGACTCGGTTCATTTTGTAATTTTGCAAGCATTCTTCTACACATTTCGCTATCTTTTGTAGAAACTAGCCCTTGAACAAAGATGAGACATTTGAAATTGTCCGGGGTTAATTCCGCTAGTTTGAAGTCTTCACAATGTTTATTTACGATTGCGGCAAACGTGGAATAATCCTCATTATCGCCCTTTACCAGGTTAAGGCATTTCTATCTCCTATGGAAGAGTGATGTTTTGGGGCTGAAGAGTTCTTTAAGACATGTCACTGCTTCGTCAAATTTTAATTCCTTCGTCTTTTTTGGCAAGATATAATCCACAAACTTTGTATATTCTTCAGTTCCTAATTTTCTAAGCAATAGACGTAGCTTTTTTGCTTTTGTCCAATTTTGACAGTCTTTGTTAAAGATGTCTTTATGTCTTCTGAAGTAATCTCCAAAATTTTTGTCCTCATCTAGAGAATATTTGAAAATCTCTATGGTATTCCACACTGCGTCTTGCAAAAATGTTGCTTCTTTTTCAATATCTAATTGCTTGTTGCCCGCTACTTTCAATATTAGTTCCTGGAGCTCTGTTTGTCTATCTTGATTTTCCTTTTGCGTTTGTAATATTTGCTTTTGCCATTTTTCTTGTAGCTGTAACTGTTGATCATTTTGGTATTTCTGCATTTGTAATTGTTGCTCATTTTGGTGTTTTATCAGTTCTACCAACATATTTTTAAAATCTTCCATGATAACTCAATTTTATGTATTTTTACTCCTCGTAACTGTTTGTTGCTAATTTGTTGTGGACGACGAGGGAAGGATTTTTCTATTTCTTTTTTTTTTTTTTTTTTTTCGTATGAGTTCAAATCACTTGAAGCCAATTTGCTTGTTGGACGATGAGGGAAGATTTTTCTTTTGTTGATTTTTTTTTCTTTTCCGCTTGGGTTCAAATCTTCATCGGCAATTTGTTTTTGTGGTTAGACGTACAAAAAGTTTTTCTTTCCCCGCATGAGTTTCGAATCCTCGTTCGCCAAGTTGTGGATTCAGAGGTGAATTTGGTCTCCAAGGAATGACAAACGCAATAATTAAATATAAGAAATAAAATGTATTTACACAATCATACAAAGAGAAATACTGTTAGTAAGTCCAGGAACATGGTTAGTAGCAAATACAGATAGATATATACAGTCTTGAAGTAGGACTTCCTTAGAGTCTATGTGCTTGTAACTGACTTCTACAAGAGGTTACCTCACACTATCTCCGTTCGTATATTCTCTCACTCTCCGTATATCCTCTCTCTATCCATCTACCGACTACTGACTGTAACTCTGGGTATTTAACGGCAGCAGTCCAGCTACACTTGGTGGAGTCCACTTATATGAAAAAGGGGTGGACCCCATAACACTATTCTTAGCTGCTACATTTCATCCTTTGGACTTTATGAAGGAAGGCAATGTAGGATTTATTTTGTTTATACAGTGTAACCCGGATGTGACGGGTACACACCTGGCCCAGGGTCGAATCCTTTGGTTACGGCGCCAACTGTGACGTCGCTCCTCCTGGTTCCAAGCGTGCCGCTCCAACCTCTTGGTTAGATGATCACCAGCCTCGCCTTTCCCAACCCGCTTCCAATACCTGGTTTGCTAAAGCAACTGTACTGATCTCCGGTCTGTCTACCCACGCTGTGTTTAGATCTTAGACGGGACCAGCAGGGATTGGGCCGTATGCAAGTTGAGTCCGACGGGGGTGGCAAAACACAAGTAAAAGAAAAAAAAAACTCACGAGACAAAAAATTACTGATAAAAAAAGGGTGACAACCTTTTATATCCAATGTCCGTTACATAAAGAAAAATTGTTCTCATTCCCGACCCGCTCTGTGGACTATGGCACCAAGCTTCTATCATACAACTTAACGATTTCGAATTGTCTACTCTCTAGAATTGTGTATGTCGGAGTGTGGTTTAGTTCGACACTGGGGCTAATTTCTATCAATCATTCGCAGTTGATTCTTCTCTTCGACCTGAGTTGTATTTCTTCACTTCGATCTGGTTGGGTCGAATTCTGTTCTCGGCTGGGCTTGATTTTAACTTCTTCTTCTTCTTCCGTCCAGTAACTCTTTGGCCTTGTCTTCGACTTGGCTGCAACTTCTCCGCGGCTTTCGAGTAATCTTCTTCTTCGTCGACTTAGATAGAACTTCTCTTGTCTTTGACTTGGGCCGGAAGGATTTCTTGTTTTCGACTTGGGCTGGAAGGATTTCTTGTTTTCGACTTGGGCTGGAAGGATTTCTTGCCGCAACTCAGCCGCAACTCTCTGTCGTCCGAGGTGATCTCTTCTCGCTGCCGTCCGGGGCTGAACTCATTTTTTGTCGATTGGGGTCCTGCTTTTATTGACGCCGCAGCAAACCGGGGTGGGTCTGTCGGCGTCAGGGCTCTCTCGATAATCCCAAAAGTCGCATTAGTTCTCATTTCCCATTATCGCTATTATTTTCACCCCTACTTCCTCACAGTGCCTCTGGGGGGAAGACGCATACCCATCTCTCCCGGTCTCTCGTATGTCAGGTGACCGTTTTCGACCAATGGTTCTTGATCGAGCATTCTCCCTCCTCTTTCCGCATATCACGTGACCGCTTTCGGCTAATGAGACTGTGGTGGGACGCCTCCCGTCTCCAATCGGGCGTGGCTTACATCGTTCTTGTTCTAAAAAAAACAAAATCTAATTTGGCCTTTTTCACACGTACGAAAAATGATAATCTTGGCTTTTTCTCACCTGGGTTCTGTCAAAACAGCCTGCCGCTAATTAGATGTGACTTCAGGAAAGAATATTGGCGCTATCTGTGAGCCGAGACAATCGTTTTCTTTCCTTCTTTGTTTTTGGTCAGACCTGATAGTCAAAAATCTTAATTATCTGAATTGAAAATGTCTCCACTTCATCATCGTGGGGTTCCAATTTTTAACAGGTCAGAATCTGTATACAGTTCCACCGGTCACCACCTCAACACAAAAAAACACCTTTCCTCCGATTAAAATTTCGTTTCCATTGTTCTAAAAAATCTTTATTGTTTCAGCCAACCTTAACAACTTCCATCCTACGCGGACATGGAATTAGTTCAAGTGCTTGACCTGATAATTTTGACACTTGTTAGGTGCTGGTCGTACGTGTGTGTTTTCGCTTACGACCTGGTTTCGTATTATGTTTCTGTCTTTCCTCTTCTTTTTGTTTTATTTTATTATCTCCAAACTCTATTTCTTCAACCAAATATAACAATTTCTATTTCCCTGGATTTCGGTCAGGTAATTTGACCTGATATATTTTGACACCTGTCTTGTCTTAGTTTTACTTATGACCGGGTTTTGTACCATCCATTCCTCTTTCTCTTTCTTTTTATTATTTTTTTTTTTCTTCTTCTCTTTGGATCGCCTAAATACAGTTAGAGAATTATTCTCAAAACTCAATTATTCTTCGTTTCTAAATAACTAACAACTGGTTAATAAACCGAATAAAAATTAAATCATATTTCTATGAATATCTCTTTTTAGTCTTTCTAAAAATGCAGGGTGCCACACGGATATAAGAGACTTGTTGGGACCGGATAAGAAGTCTCTTATATCCGGGTTTATCTTATATCCGGGTTTGGTCCATTTTGTTTAGGTAAGTATGGCTCTAATTTGGGACCAGATAAAATCTCTCTTATATCCGGGTTTCTCTTATATCCAGGTTACACTGTATACAAAAGTGAGGATGTCATTGGTTTATCAAGGTTTGCAAATCTTAGAATGTTCATCAGGTGGTTGAAAGGACTGTCAGAACATATGGAAGACGCAAACTCATAATTCAAAGTTTTTTTATATAAAACCAAAAAAAAGCTATAATAAAGGAAGTTTTATTTCTTGTGATAAAGACCCAAGTTATATTAAACGTGTGGTGGCAGAACAAAGGTGAAGCAACAGAGATTTAAGAAATAAACAATTGTATTAATGTAAAAATACAACAAATGGTAAATTGTAGAGAGAGAAAGAGATAAGTAGAATTGTAAAAGTTGTCCGCAGGGGCGTCTGGAAGAACAGGGAAGGTGAGTTGTGACTTATTGCCACGACAGCTTTTGGCAAGTTATGTTTGGAGATGGGAGGTTGCATTCTGATGACCATTGTGATTCCAGGCTGTTGTGCCATCCAACTGTGGAAGATGTCCCGTTAATGGGCTTTTATGTCCTTTTCTTAGGCTAAGATCGGATCCAATTTTTATTTTGTTTCTTTAGGTGGGAGTGGGTGTTATTGGGTAGAAATTCTGGATTGTATTTTTCTTTGAGTATGTTAGTAAAAACAAGCTATGTGCAGAGCTGATGCACAATTGATGGAATTTGTAGTTTAGTCTTGGGTTTCTTTTTTTTTTTTTTTTTTTATATCTTAACAGTCAAAATTTAAGCCAATCTTAAAATTTAAAGCATATAATTTGTCATACATGTATATATTATGCCAACTTTATTGTATCAAATATACTATTTTTAAATTATTTGGACTCCTTCTTGTACAGTAAGGTAGTATATGATTCAATACTATTAAATAATTTCTCTTGTTTATTTAGGGTCAGATTAGCAATACTGGTAAAAATTGTATCATAATTTTAAAATCAAATTTCCAATGGCAGGCACATTGATGCCCTTCATTAAAACATTTAAAATTTTTATATGCCTGAAAAAAATACTAAAAAAACTGTTTATATATAATTTTAAATTAAATATTGTTGCACTTAAAAAATGATTTTTGTATTAATTTGATACTGATTTCTATATAAAAAAAAATTCAAGTAATTCTCTTTTTTTAATATATATAGGGAAAAAAAATTTAGAACTTTGGAACAAGCCTCAAAAATGTTTTCTAGGGAAATTATTTATATACAGCCACTGCACCCGACAAAACATTTTCTGTGTGACTATGAAGCCTCTTAATTCTTTGATAATCTGTAAAACTTAAAATGTCTCTAACTTGTGTTGTGTGTCATAGCCTGATTCGCATACACCTTAAAGTTTGTCCTCCACTGCTCAAACATAGAGAGCATCACAGCAGGTAGACATGATTCACAATGTATAATAAAATAGAAAAACGGGGCATCTACTCAAAGATATCCACAAAATAATCTATTTATTCTTCTATTTTTTTTTTTTTTTTTTTTTTTAATTTAAATACACACTCACCACACATTTATTTTTTTTTTTTTTATCACTTTAAACATTATTCTTAAAGGATATTAGTATTTGAATAGACATTCCATTTATTTATTAAACAGTATATTAGACATTTATTTTTGTCTACTGGCCTAAATATTTGAGAAATCTATATGCATTCTCTTGCAGTATTTGAACCTGTATCCTCTCTTGTGTAGAGGGAACTGTTATTAGATCTGACATGCTTTAACCGACTTGGCTACGATAAAGCTCTGCTGATCAAGCAAAACTGAATAGTTCTTTTAAGTGAGATACTTCTCTCATCATACACTCTTGAAATTTTCGTACCTGTTCTGTAGAGTTGGTCGGTTTGGCAATTTATGTTTTGGTTTCTGGTTTTGTTTTCCTTGATACCACAGTTTTCAGTTCGGTTTTTAATTTAGTATTCTTGCTTTCTAAAGAAGCCATTCATTTTCTTGTGTATAGCGTTTCCAGTCAATATCTGATTTCATTTTAGATTGATAATATTTAATCCATTCAACTCGCAATATCTTGTGTATTTCTGGTCCCGTCTTAAAAATATACTGGAAAGAAAATAAAATAATCTTTTTGTATGTGCTTTTTATTCATTAAATTATATTTTTACAGTGAATTAAAACAGTATTTTGCTTTGAACAGCCGAAAATGCGAAAAATGATTTTTTTTTTTTTTTTTTTTTTTTTTTATTACTAAATTTTACACGTTACTTTGTTTCGCAAAATCAGTGTGATTATCAATATTCTTGAAATTGTACGTTCAATTAGGAGACAACTACTACAACCAGGAAGATGTTCATTTCTTCTCTGAGAGAGCGATTTCCTTCAAAAATTATAAAGTAAGCAAAAAAATAATATGGCAATTCTTTTCTGGTACACCAGTCAACTATTATTGGGGTTTTGCAAATAAATTTCTTCTAAACCAGGAAACTCAATGAGTTATTTTTCCATTAAATAAATTTGTTTTTATTTAGCGAATACACCTAAAATTAAATATTAAATAGAAATAATTAAAAGCTTTTAATTTCATTTTTAGAATGTGTAGATTTCCAAATCTGCGAGTATCACCTGTTCTTTTTTTAGATACACATTTTAAAACTGAAATTAAAAACTATTTTAATCATTTTGATATAATCTTACTTAAGTGTATTATTCGCCAGATAAAATTATAAAGATATCTGTAAAAATAAAATGAATTAATTTTCCTTGTTTAGAAGAATTTTATAGGCAGAACAGTAGCAAACACCCACCGAACACTCGTGGCTAAAAAAGAATAATTTTTACTTTGGGTTTAAAAAAATGACTTGCAGTTTTGAAAATATACACTACACATTTTAAAACTGAGATTAAATTTTTTTTTTTTTTTTTTTTAATATCTAATTTAGGTGCATACCCTAGATAAAAAAAAAAAAAAACATTTATTTATAAAAAAAAAAAATTCTTCATTCATTTTTTTTGATTACAACAACTTTATTTCATGATTGGTATGGCTTACTAGAAAACCCTTACAAAAAATCCAACTCCAACTTCATAAAATTTAACATTGATGAAATTGGCAACTTTTTTAATTTATTTTTATTTTAATCGCTATTTTGTTAACTTAATTTTATTGCAAAATTTTTTTTTTTTTTTTTCGAAAACTGAAACTAATAGATTTCACTTACAGACATCATGTATTTCCTTTTCTTCATTTCTTTTGTAAACAAATAGATTTCACATTTATTTCCTAAAACTAGTCAATTAAATGTTTTTAACATATTTTTGTTCAATCTTTCTCTCTTACAATGGTATTGTAGAATCAGATTCCTACATTTTTTTTTAACCATAAATTTTGTGCAAGTTAAACACATAGAGGCTCCCAACCAAATATAACAACTGATATATTTTGATTGGTTGTAAAATATTAATTAGGTGTCGTCAACTACGTCCGAAGGTACCAACCCAAATTTTGACCTCTAGTTGACGCCATAAAATGTAAACATGGTCAGTGACCACTTAAAATATTGAACCAATTCACTTGATTTCATTGGAAATCAACACAGCAAAGGAGCCGAACTTTATCTTCAATACAACAACAAACCTTGTCAACCATTTCCAGGCTTAACGCTCACTCCCACAAAATAATCTATTCCACAAGAAGAATCTCTGGTTAATGAGCGATAACTCTATAACAATCAGTGAGTTAAGAACAATACTTTTTTCTATTTAATACAAAAACAACTGTTTAATTTTCCTATAAAAAATATAGCTAACTACACCTTCTCATTTTCACACGTACAGTACAGTAACTCAAATTCTCTCAGTAACACACACCAAAGAACTCTATTGTGTTTATCAACTTTTGCACTATGTATTTGTTGTGTTTATAAAAAATATTTATTGTTGAACAAATTCATAATTTCTTCTACTTGATTATTTCTCTTGTTGTTGTCTTTGTTACATTTGATATTGTAAAAATTGTAGAGGGTCAGTTTTTATTTCTATTTATAACCAATACAAATTGGCTGACCCACTATAGTATAAACGTTGATTAAAATTTAATTTCATTAACATTTGAAAGTCTTTTTCAATAGTGTTTGTTTAGATATGGTCACTCAGTAGTGATATAAAAATGAAACCAAAATCGTTCAATTTTGTAAAAAATTTCGATGCAGTTTCAGTGTGAAGAAGTAACCAAAAAAAAGTTGGTTCTTCAGTTAAGCCGCACATCTCTACTGTTCAGTTTCATAACCAGAATGAACAAAGTGATTTCTAAAAAAAGTAATGGATTTTTTTATTTATTATGTGACACTATTGGAAAGGTGCTAGTAAATTGAGAGAAAAACTACATGACAAAAAGACACTCATTTCAGATAGATTGAAGATATACCTATGATCAGACAAAGGAAAATGAAAGAAAAGGATTTGTTTTTAATTGAAAAAAAGAACTAGAGGACAAAAAAACACTGGTTTCCGATAAACTGAAGATATACCAATGACCAGACTAGGGAAAATGAAAGAAAAGGACATTTTGTTTTTTTGTTTTTTTTTTTTTTTTTTTTATTGGGAATAAACTAGAAGAAGGTAATTAAATTTCTCATCCACCAGGGGGGTAAAACAAGGAGACTATCTGGTTTCGATTAGAACTGAGATTAAATGATGGACTATTCTGGAGGTCCAAGGGCCTCCCGGAAAGAAATAGATAATATTTTTATGACCATTGAGTGACACAGAAGAACACTGACCTCTGGCCGTGAGTTCGGTTGATTGATAAGGATTAAGTTTTTTAAAGCAGACAGGTTCCCATAAGAATATATGTAAAGAATGACAATTTTTTTCGGCTGCTGAAACACAATAAAACTTCCTAAATCAAGGCATTGTTCCCTTTTTGTCACTTGTTGGTCAAAGGGTTCACAAGGGTATAAAAAAAAAAAATGATAAATCCCAGATGTTAAAATGACCACACACAAAAGCATGATAAAAATTTTGAATTTTGCCTAGCACTTGGGGAATGGGTTTGATCAGATGACCAAGAAAGAGAGGGCACAAGTGGAATTTCAGGGAACATGGAGGACTTTCCACACCCCTTGGGCAGTGATGGTGAGAGGCACTCACACAAAGCAAGAAAGAGAAGGCCCAGGTAGAATTCCAAGGAAGGAGGAGGGGCTTCCCTATATTTGAACATTTGCAGGGATAGACTTGATTTGTTGTTTGGGGAATGCTGGCATACCCAGAGCACATCATGCCCCACCCCATAATGCCTAGTAGATGAAAAGACACTACGCCGGAGATGAGGCTTGAACTGAGAGACAAGAACCACCACCTCTGATCTTGTGATTTGCCACCCTGAAGAAAAAAACTCCGGCATAAAGCCTTGTTCCAAAACCATAACAGACAGTGTGTTACAATAATCAGGAAGTCGATAGTTATTGCATGGAGAATATAGGCCTGCTTAAGCCATCAACAACTGTACCATCAAAATTGTATCAAGGAATTGCATATAAATATTTCTTTTCCTTTTATCCAATTTTTTTTTTCCTTCTTCCGTGTAACTTTATTCTGACTGGACCAAACCAAGTCATCGATTCCAGTTAACCATTTGGACTAAGCCAGTCTTGCAATCAATTGACACAATGTGGGGTGGGACAAGAATTGGTCCAAAGCAATCACTCTACAATCAGCCAAGGAGATCGAGCTTGAATATGGAGTGGCCAGGATAAATGTCATAATTAAACAGTATATTTATTTTCATCTACTGACCTAAATCTAAAATCTGTTAGATTACTAAATAAAAATCCATTACTAATATATATATATATATATATATATATATATATATATATCTATGGTAATTAGAATTTTTATTATAAGGAAACTTTTGGCATTCATTGACTGAGCAGTTAGTGCAGTTATCTCATTAAAATTTATAAAATGTTTCTCTTAAAACAATTTTTCAGGAAAAAAAACTTTTTCAAGTCCAGCAGCTGTTAATGTTCTTTCCAGTCTTGATGGGGTTTCCTTCCTTGCCTTTTGTTTGGGGTACCAAAATGCAAGACATTATGAATACAATAGTACTCTTGAAGAAATTTCATACACCTTCATATTTTGGGACTATTTTAGTGAAATGCCAACCATACTTTTAATTAGATGTATTCATATATCTCCTATGTCTGTGTTATGGAGATGAATCCCGCAGCTGGTGTACTTGGTACAACATTTTAAGCAAATAAGCTCATACACAAGTGGGTACCAAGTAAGGTGCCTAACTCATGGCTGTTGTCAGTTTGATTCTGAAATTTCAGTAAGTAACTGGGTTCTAAAATAATGGTACTAAATAATGTTTCATTGTATAGACTGTGTACCAATTTCTAGTAAGATGAATACTCATCCAATGACACTCTACCCTTCCTAGAAATCATGTTATTACAGAAACAAGAACAAACTTAATTTTGAGGTTTTCAGAAAAAACTACTAACAAGAATGACCTGGTCAATTTTTATTCTCACCACTGTAACAAAATCAAATTGGTAATAATTATAGGATTCTATTTAAGAGAACTAAGAATCTGCAGCTCCCAATATTTACTCAAAGAAGAAATGTACTTAGAAAACCCTTTTCAAAAATCTCCTATATCCTTATAATTTTGTCCACAGTACTAAAAGAAAAGCATACAAAATATACAATCACAAAAATAACATTATTACCAACAATAAACTAGATAAAAACAGATACATAAACTCCATAATATCCACTATCCAAAACAATCTATTTGCTCTAAACATGAAAATAATTACAACCACATCCAAAACTATTATGGATATGATCAGAACTAAAAAATACCCACAACAGTAATAGTTCTGAAGCAGGTATATACAAAAATAAATTGCCAGAACTGTTCCTCATAATACATTGGGGAAACTTGCAGAAATTTAAAAAAAATGCATCTATGAGTACAAAAACCTTACACAATAATTTATCAAATGTTTTACATAGAAATAAATTCAATCATGACTTTGACCTAGCGAATGCCACACTTACTAAAAAAGAAAGTAACTTAAAAGAAAAATAAAACTGCCACTATTAAATCTTGTCAAAATATAAATCTGCATCCCCAGATTCTTTCCAATATCTCCTTTCCTGAAAGAATTACTACTTTCCCAAACCAAGATACATGACCAGAAAAATACTAAAAAATTAAAAGAACTGTTAAATCCATAACTTCATGTTATTCAAGACATAACACATAAATCAATCCCAATCTAAAATAACTTAAATACTGATTTGTGTGTGTGTGTGTGTGTGTATATATATATATATATATATATATAAATGAAAGTGTGTAGCTTAATATTACATGACATTTTTAAAAGTGAAGCAACTGGTTTCACTCCTGCTCTTCAGGTCTCTATGGGAGATTTAACTTAGATAAAAATAACAGGCAAATGTGTAATGAAGAGGAGAAAAAAAAATGAACACAAAGAGCTAGAGACAAATAACAGTGAGCCCCAACAAACATTTGCACTGTTTACACAGGGAAGGTTTGTGGGACTTGATATAAAGTGCCTCCACCAACAAAGGTTAAACTTTGTACAGTTAGACTTCCCTGGATTGGATCCAAGTGTGAAAGCAGATTTCAGCAATTGTAGTTGCAGTGCTGACTACATAGGGAGAACTACTCAACACCTGGACATGAGAATCAAGCAACATGTACTCACTAAGATCAGGAATCACACATTATCTTTGAATGAACTTGTTCCAAATACTTATGGTTCCGCCATGTGTGAGCACCTTTTAAATAACAGAGGGTGTGCTGCTAATTTTAGTGCTGACTGGTTTGATGTTGTGTCCTGGTCACACTGTAGTAAACAAAAAGAAGAAAGTGACGAAAAGAAAGTGCAGTGTGCCGTTTGCTTGCTTTGTCGTCGATTGCCTGAAGGAAATGGATTGTGAGACTCTTTCTCAGCCGTTACACCGGGCAGTCATAAAACAGACACCAACTCAGCCGTGCCTACTTCGACTTCCTCTTTGTCTGTCAGTCAATTTGTACATCCAACTCTATTGCATGAAGTCCGCCAAATGACCCGAGCCTTCTCGAGTCGTGCTGCTGGCATCTTGCTTTTTATGCCTGTCTGATACGGCAGAAATTTGCATGTGTGCGAATATCGTCTCGTTTGTGACAAGATCGGTGCGCATAAATTGTGTCTTCGATAGTGGCCATATTTCTTTTCCTTGTTACTTTGCAGGCAAGACACATTCGCACACATTTTGAACTTTGAGGTAAGTCATGTCTTTCGTTACACGCACTCTCTATTTCATCTCAAGGTGCTGGAGGCACTTTATATCAGGTCCTGTGTAAACAGTGTGAATGTTTGTTGGGGCTCACTGTTATCTGTCTCTAGCTCTTTGTGTTCATTTTTTCTATTTTTTTTTCTTCTCTTCATTACACATTTTTCTGTTATTTTAATCTCAGTTAAATCTACCGTAGAGGCCTGAAGAGTGGGAGTGAAACTGATTGCTTCACTTTTAAAAATGTCATGTAATATTAAGCTACACACTTTCATTTCTTTAATTAGATTGTACCTTTAAAAATATTTTTATATATATATATATATATATATATATATACTAGCAGCATCGCCCGACATTGCCCGTGCTTGATTCAAAAATCGTACGACTCGTACAGCAATCGCTATCACTTGACTTAAAATATTTTTGCCCTTCCTTGCCTTTAAAGGTGTGGCCTTTGCTGTGCTAATGTTGCTACATGCCTTACTTCTTGCCTATCACACACCGTGAATTTTTTCTAAGCTCTATGCTAAACATTAAATCTGTTACAAAAAAAGAACTAAACAAAATGAACACAAAATGATCAGCTTTAAAAAAGGACTCTTAACTGGAAAAACCGAATGAAAAAAGAATGTTAACAACAAATACTTTTTCACACTCAACCCAATTCTGTGGAATCAGAATCAACATTGAGTTTAAGCAAGCCAATGAGCCAATTGGAGTAAAGTGCCATGCAGATTTAAATTTTTCCTACTTGTGATGTATGCAGCTATTGATTTTTTTTTTTTTGCATGCTAGTTAACATTCGTTTCAGTCAGCTGTTGGCTCACACTGGCCAATAGAATCTTCCTGCCTATTCGTGGCAGCCAGCTATAGGCTCTGACTCTGGCCAGTACAAACTACATGCAAACTGCCATAGAAGCATGAAAAAATCAATTATTTCCACTATCGATGGGAGTTGGGAAATGCAAAGTCAGTCTTGGCCTTCCCACTAACTTGGAGCATGTGCATGTAAATTTTGGTGCAAATCCATCGAAAATGGTGGCCTTGCATTCGTTACACACACACACACACACACACACACACACACACACACACATCCTGCCTTTTATAGATAAAGATATATCTTACCTACTCACTTTTGTTTATTAGACATTGAATTGTATTGCCTCATGTCCATAAACTTGCCTGACTTTTGTGTTAACCTAATGAATATTCCTGAGCACTCCTATACCTATAAAGTTTGAAAAACCAATAACATATTTGCTCTTGTATATAAATACTTATCACAAAATAAGTTCCTTACATCTGCCTTGATAAAGTCCCTCAAAGGCCGAAATATAAGATAAGTTTTCCTTTTGTCTTTTATTCATATTTTCCTTCTAAAGATATGCTCTATCTGAAATATTTATGTGGATATGCATATGCTCATGACCAGAGCAGTTTTTGAAAGTGCTTAAAATTTAGGATTGCACACTCGCATTGTATGGTGCTTGTTATGGTGTTGCCTTTCTTTTAACCCACTTTTGCCCACATCTTTTCACAAGGAAAACTGTTTTGCTTTTTTGTTTGCATTGAATTTACTTATCATTTTTGATTGACGAACAACAAAAATTAAAAACCTGAAAGATTTTGCTATTTTAGAGCAGATGTACCAAAATATAAAATTTTAATAGACACCATTACGGTACTAAACCTCGTAACCTCTTGCATTTTGGTACTGTCCCCACCTGCCATCTTGGTACTTAAGTCATGCAAATTCTTTTGCTATCATTGCTATTATTTTTGAATAGATGAAAAGGATTTTTGTATTAATTTTAAATACCAGGTGAGTGAAACTTATTATATATACAATGCTAAGAAAAAGAAAACCGTCAACATACCTTTCTCATTAGTCAAAGTTAAATATGCAAAACTGTATGACATTTTATGGCCAGCAACCACTTTTATTCTATCTTATCAGTCTGATATCCTGGGTATGACGATAAACTGTATTCAGCAGCAAGGCCTCTGATCAAGAGGTTTTGAGGAACGTGGAACTGCCTCTTAGTTGCTGTTGTTCCCGGGTCTACCCTGACCTGCAGTGGTAGCACCCAATAGGGTCCCAGCTATGGGGAAAATTATTACCAGCAATGTATTTTTGAAGAAAAGTTATTACCAGCAGTACGTTTTTGAAGACAGTTATTACCAGAAATATAGTTTTGAAGAAAAATTGTTATTGGAGATAATATCATTTCTCCTTCAATTTTGAAGGAAATATCATATTATCAACAATATAATTTCGTAAAGGAATATTACCAGCAATTCATTTTTGGAAAGGTGTTACCAGCAGTTCATTTTTGGAAAAGCATTACCAGCAATACATTTTTGGAAAAACATTACTAGAAACACGTTTTTGGAAAATATTACTTAAAATCAATTTTAAAAGGAAGAATATTGCTAGAAATAGTTTTTTGAAGAAAAATATTACCAGTAATAAAAATGTTGTTGGCATTAAATAACCAATTGAGGTAGATATGCCATAAATCTCAATCAACCAGACTCTGTATAGGACACACATACATAACCCACCAACATCTACTAAAAAATGAGGAACTGCCAATGTGTCCCATGCCAGGAACCATATACAGTCAAACACATTTTACTAAATTGTTGTAACTTCCAGCAAACTGGAAACAAATTTTACAAATTGAGTAATTTAAAGGATCTATTTGAAAATATCAATCCAAGTAACATCATCAATTTCATTAAAGAAATTTGGCTCTACAGGAAAATGAAAAAAAAAATCTTTACTAAATCTGCTTACTTACTTGGTTTTGTAACTTAACCATTTCTAAAAGAAAATTATTACCAGAAATACATTTGACTCTCGACAAAATCCCCCTTTATAAAATATATCAATGAAAACTGATCTACAAAATGATTTCTTATAAAGAAGACATACTCTATTCATATGAATGTCGGCATTAAATAACCCTTTGAGGTTGATATGCTGCTAATCTAAATAAACCAATCCAATCTATCAGTCTAAGTTTGGTCTTGATTTGGCTGCTGTATTTCTCAGTGCTTTTGTTTTTCTTCTAGTTTTATTTACTGTCTCTTAATCTGGTGAGGGATAGGCTCTGCCAGGTTAAAACACCCAAGACACTCCATATGATGATTGCACCAAGAAAGCAGTCATGGTGATCCAGGCTCTGGCACACAATCATGACAGATGGAGGAGAATAGTGGACAGCTCTGCATGTCAGTGCCTCCAGATGACTCCTCGTTAAGGGCAAAAGAGGGAGAATCTCATATTGGCGTTTCAGTTTAAGAATTCTTGATAAATATATGCACATACTGTTCTCATCATTTACACAGCACTAATTTTAAAAAAAAAAAAAATAATTTTTTGAGAACAATGTTTTTATTACCACCTCTTTTCTATGTTATGCTCTCTCTTTGTCTCTGTCCTTTCTCTTTGTCCTCTCCTCTCTTTTTGTCCTTGCTTTTTGTTTGATTATACTGGGTTTGTAGTTCAAAAGTTCAGAAGCAAAAAAAGTAGTTGAAGGGTACATGAGGGGCCCTTCCTACTCAAGAATAGTGGATAGGACAAGTCCAAATAATTCCAATCAGACTGACAAGATCGAGAGTCTTGCGCACTTGGGGACCAAATGATTAACCCAATTTTCAAAAAAATTTGAAATAAATATATTATAAAGAATTGGGACAGGCTGAACAAGGAAAAGGTAACTGCCAATAAGAATATAACAACATCTGAGACTCAGACCTCTTCTCCCAAAAAAACAGAACAAAGGCCACAGAGATTGCCTATATGTCCACCAAATTCCCTAAACATTAGATTAAGTGCATTACCAAAGAGAATGGAAATGACCAAGCAAAAGCCAGAAATCCATAAAGTCCTCTATTGGAAATCATTTTGATATGTTGGAAGAAATGGAAGTAGATTCAAAACCCACAAATGGCTAAAACTTCTAAATTAAAACAAATTAAAAACTAAGCAGCCATAAACACAAGAGTACAAGTATGTATAAAATAATGCAATGGAACTGCTGTAGAGTGAAGGCAAACATTAATGAGCTGCTTCTGTTGATAACTGACTCTAGCAGTTATTTGCTTTCAGGAAACCTTTCTTAAGAGGGATAATAAAATAAATATTAGCGTACCAGCAATACAATTATATAAATGACACTAGACTTCAGGCATCAGGTGATGCATCCATCTTAGTCAGGAATGATGTTCCACAAAGTCAGATGAACTTAACAAATTTACAGGTGATAGCTGTATAAGTAATGGTACAGAGATCAATTAACATCTGATCGGCGTACATTCCACTGAATAAAGAGATGAATGAAATCGAATTGCAGGAAATTATAAGGCAACTCCCTGTTCCCTTTATGTTACTAGGGGATTTTAATTGTCACAGCACCATATGGGGCTGTACAGATACAAACCAGAAAGGAAAGAGTATGAAATCTGTTATAAATAACGATTTGTGTATCTATAACGATAAATTCCCAACTTGTATCTATCAATTCTCTGACAGTTACTCTGCAATCGATTTATCTTTGTGTGATTCATCTATCTTTATGAACTTTTCCTGGAAGGTAATGAACACATGTGGTAATGATCATTTTCCATTATTCTGCAAAATTCAGAGCAAAGTGACAAAAATCCCCAATGTTGGAAATTGAGTAAAGCAAACTGGAAGGAATTTCAAAACTATGTTCTGAAAAACTAGAAGGATTATGCATGAAGGACACAACAAAATTTACAGAAATCCTGGTCTCTATAACAAAGAAACGATTCTTCCAAAGAGTAAAATTAAAAAGAAAAAAATGTAATAGACCTTGGTTTAATGATGACTGTAAAAAGGCTATCAGTCTCAGAAGAAGGGCAATAAGGGGTTTTAACAAAGAGCCCACAACAGATAACTTGCTGAAATTTAAGCAACTTCAAGCAAAAGCTCAAAATAAAGATAATAAACAGGAATGTTGGAAAAATTACGCCAGCAAACTTAGTTTAGTGACAAAAACAAAATCTGTATGGAATATGATAAAGATAGCTGGTAATTTTTATACTAATGTGATAAAACACCTTTCCATAAATAATAATAAAATAACCAGCAAAAAAGGATATCGCTGACGAATTAGCAATAACAATCTCTAAAAAAAAAAAACTCATCAGCCAAGAATGGTAGTCAACAATTTATTAAGTTCAAACAAAAAAACTGAAAAACAAAAAATGAACTTTAAATCCAATAATGCCGAGAGCTACAATCTATTTATAATAGAGGAATTGAATGACTCTTTAAAGAAAGCCCATGACACAACTGTGGGACCAGACGATATTCATTATCAATTCCTAAAACAGCTGCCAAACAAATCATTGCAACTGTTGCTAAAATTATTTAATAACATGGACAAGTGGCCACTTCCCAGATTTGTAGAGACAGTGTTTCATCATTCGTATTCTGAAACATGGGTAGGATGACTCAGAACCTGGAAATTAGAGGCCAATAGCATTAACCAGTTGTCTGTGTAAAACTATGGAAAGAATGGTAAACAACAGATTGACTTGATATTTGGAAAAGAACAGCCTAATCAGTGATTACCAATGTGCATTCTCACATTTCTGGTCAAATACTGGAAAACTTCCACAATTATGCAACAATTTATACAGACAGGTCAAAAAGCAAGGACAAATAGGATGTGCAGCAGTAAGCCAAAAAATTACCAAAAAAAGAAGTTCAATTTTCACTGCAGAGGCTTATGCAATTGAGTTAGCTCTAGAAATCATTACTGAGAACAAACTAAAGAACTTCCTAATACTTTCAGACTCACTCTCCATCCAATCAGCTTTGGAGGGAATAAATCCAACAATCTAATGATTATCAAAATATTACAGAAAATGAACACAATGAACAGAAAGAGAAATATAATATTATGTTGGATCCAAGCCACATTGAAATAAAAGGTAAATGTAGAGCAGACCTGGCAGCCAAATCAGCTTTGGATATGAATGTAGATACAGGGATTAAGGTCCCATATACAGATTTTAAGGAGGAGATAAATAAATATATTTTTAAAAAATGGCAAGAATACTGGGACGATTATCCACATAATATGCAATCCAGCCCAAGCTGGGAGTAAGTAATACATCTTTCAGGAAGTCTTAAAAAGTGGAGGTTGTAACGGCCCATTTGCGCATCAGCCATACAGAAATGACAAATTCTTTCCTACTAACTAAGGAAGTTCAACTAGTGTGCCAAACATGTAAAACAGTATTATACAAAAATGATAGCATGTTTGAGTTTTTTTGAGAAGGTCAATGTGGGTGATATACTATGTCATTTCTAAATGTGGTCTGCCTCTATAAGAAAATATAAAACAGGAGAGAATAACAATAAAAAAAAGTTTTTATAATAATAAAAAATAATATCTACGAAGCCAGACTGTTGTTAAAAAAAAACAAAAAAAAAAAAACCCTATTTGCAGAAATAAAACTAGGAAACCAGATATCTAGAGAATAAATATTGCCTGCAATTCTTTACAGAAAGAAAGAATAATACCAGTAACATTGTTGTCTCTCAACAGAAGCTCTCTTTGCAAAAATTTTAATGAAACTTGATTGACAAAGTGATTTTGCTACAAAGAATACATTTTTTATTCATATATATATATATATATATATATATATATTGTTGGCATTAAATAACCCTTTGAGGTTGATGTATTATAAAACAAACCAAAGCTAATATTACAACTTTTGTTATTGTTGTTTTTCTATAGATCCCGGTATTATTGGTGCCCATATTGTATTCATGTCTATGCTTGGCTGGCTTAGATTTTTGTGGCCGAGCATATGTACTGATTCCTTAAGTTTTTGTATTTTTCTAGTGATGTTATTTGTCTATTTCAACTTCATCCCACTAATCTTGTTTATATATAAATTTCTTATTACTATTATATTTAGTGACACCATGTTTGAATAAACATCCCCCTTTTTTTTTTTTTTTTTTTATTTTTATTTACCTTATGATAATGCCAATTATCCTAGAGATTGAGAAGTCTTACGAAAGAAATTGTCTTGGGTGAATCAATAAAATCTGTTGAATCTTTTTGAAAATTTGTATAGCTAAAGCCTCAGCTGCCTTGAATAAATTGGGTGTAATCTGGAAATCTGATCTTACAATCTCAAATGGAGATTCTTTTGAGCCACAATATTGGTGGTGTTAATGTATGGTGCCACTGCTACATTAACAAGACTGGTTGGTCACTCAGAAACCACCTATATTAACTGGCTATGATAAAGAATGCCTCCCTAATGACCTTCCGACCTTGATGCAAGACCATGATGTTTAGCCTGATAGACTCATGAATGTCCTAGTTAATTTGACCAAATAAAATAAACAAAAATGTACTTCCCATCAAGAATTTTTCTCAACAAGGAGACCTCTTTTAAATTGTGTCCTTTCTTAATGTATGGGAAAGCATTATAACAAAACCAGGCTTGGTTAACTGATTTAAATAATATACATCTCTCATTGGGACATTTCAAAGTCTGTATCTAGTTTTTCATGTTTTGGGTATGAAAATAAAGTAATTTTTAAGCAATTAATGGATTTTTTTTGATCCAATATTATTTTTTCTATAATAAAATAATATATAAAATTATAATAGTTATACATTTTTTCTTCACCAGTAACACAACTCTGAGTTTTATGCACGATGCAATTTTCAGGTGCTAATTCTTATTATACATCAAGTACTATTAGCACAGCCACTCTGTATGATATGTAATTTAACATATGTCAAGGTGAGCAGAATTTTGTTCACCTTTTACAGAACAAGAAGTTTGTGATAACTAAGTAAACCAACTAAAAAACATTGCACAACATTTTTTTACTCATTTTACATAAATATTGTGAACTTTTTTATTTATTGGTTTGTGTATTTACTCGTGTATTTGTACATGTTTGATGTCTGTTTGTGTATACATATTTCATTTTTTCTTTTCTTTTTTTTTTTTTTTTTCTTATTAAAAATACTTCTGGTTGTTCACTTCATTTATTGCACTTTGAAACTAAATTTGTCAAGGTTGTTGAGATAAATAACAAATCATGAATAAAAGTGACAGTCACTTGCTTTGGATGTTATTAAACTGATTATAATAAAATGTCAAACTTAGGTATTAACCTTGATAAGAAACTAAATCTCACCTTGAGTCATTTTTATTTTTCTAAATTTGCACCACTGCCTGTTTATCCACAAGATTTGCTGGTAGCCACATTAATTCATCTTTAATCATTTTCTCTTCTTACTATTTTCTAAGTCTGAATTAATAGGATGGGCCACCTAGTGAGAAGCAAGCTTGTTTACCAAATTCTTTTGATAGGCTTTTCTTGCATACTTGGGGTCACATAACTCAACCACCAACTTTACTTTAGTAAAACAAATACAAAGTACACCCCACCATAACTTATTCAGTCAACAAACTTTGTAGACACATTCTTGTATCATTTTTTTTTTTTTTTTGTAGACACTGTATATAAGATAGTTTCTTGACCTGTATTCTGTCTACACAAAAATAGATAAATATAGATGAAAGCCCGTTTTAATTATTTTTTTCTTTCTTGCATGTACTTTTATCTTCACTCTACTTTTGTCATCTTCTTTAATTCTGTGATTAATCCAACTTATATGGATTTATAGTATATTTTCAACTCTCTGTAGCAAAATAGAGACAGCTATATCTTTTATATACGATCACTCTTTCAATAATACCTACAAGCTAGACCCATGTAAATTCCAAGGTGTTAAAAATTATTCATTAACCCATGCCTTTAGCTCTTCTCTCATCCTTTTCCTGTATAACGCTGTCAGAAGTCGGATGAGATCCAGATATGGATCCATATAGCAATAGATAATTTCAATAAAAACTAACCATTATAATAACATCTTTCACTTGAATGCAGTCAAGATGACTCACACAGGCTGATTTTCTAGGTTAGCAAAAAGAAGTGGTAAAAGCCACTGATTGGTTATAAATTGCGATTGTATTTGCATTTTAAATTTTGACTAAAGATGTGCATTGATCCCTATTTGCAAACATCAAATTTTATTTAATTTCTGCATTTTGAGGTTTTTATATCTAGCTGCTGCCTCAGCCACACCACCTGTTATGTATTTATCTGGTAGTAATTTGTTACACCTGTATTTTATTTTATGTATCCTCACCTGTCTTTATTAACTGTCCATGTTTTGCAGCAAACATGAAGTTGGTTGTAATTCGGAACACACATAGGAATTTTTTTTATCATCTCTCATGTATCCATATCTATCTCTCTCTCTCTCTCTCTCTCTATATATATATATATATTAGCAGGGACTGCCCAGCATTGCCCTGGTGTCAAATATATTGAACATACACAGCAATTCTACTTCTTTACCCTGTTACCACATCCCAGGACATGGAGTAGAGGTTGGATTTTAGGAGGCAAAAAGATTTGGTAGGTTTTGGTCATTAAGCAGACCAAACTGTTTTTCCTGGAGGAACTTTAGAAACCATCAGTTACCAGTTTTTATCCTGGACTCACTTTTAAATTACATATGGGATTACTGCAAATCCTTTGGATACACAATGTTTGATGTTTTGCTTCCTGGTGCTAAGATGTAGAAAGATTCCACTGATCCTACTCTAGAACATCCTACATAAAACTGCCCATGGCTAAAGCAAGCTGAAGTTCAGTTGAGACCAACAACCACCAGTGATTGTCCTTGGGACTTATTAATAGTCATGCCGATGTGTTGGAATGTGTCACGAAAAAATAAATGATTTCGTCTCTTTCTCTCCCAGATGTCGTAGTGACGGACACAGTCTCCACTTCTGAGACTGAAAACTGCCCTCCTTCTCATTCCAGCCCTTTACATAGAGCTTGGTAACTCACCTATGCAAAACACCAACAAGCCAGCTCCCAATCACAGTTCCTGCACCTGCCCACCTCCACTCGCTTTGGGGGTTTCAAGTTGACCGACCAACTCATTACAGCCGAAACATGCTCTAACTGGGAATTGAAGCCTTTTAAATTCAGTCGTATAATCTGATGGAATAAGGGGTGTTCTAGGAATGAAAGCCAGTTCTCCTTTTGCCCTACCAGTCAGTATGACAGCTTCTATGAGGTGAGGTTGTATGCTTTTGATACTGTCTTGACCCATTACATAATCTTGGAATATCAAGATTCTGGAGCAGTATAATAGGGCATCTAACTTTTTGGTTTAATTTGTGTGTTGGCATACCAGACAATTCTAAGGAATTTAAAAATTCTGTAGGGTATCGCACGGCCTGTTCATCATCCAGAGTTGAATCCACAGAACAAAATTTTTTCCTCATCTGAAATTTCATTGAGCAGATGTTGATTGATAACATGCATCAAGTTATTTTTAGGTGCTAGAATTGCTCTCTCAGCCATTCACAATTCACATAGTTTTCTGCTATATTTGGGTACACCTTGTTCCTCAGTTCTTCAAATGAAGAAAAAATTGATGCTAATCCTGGAGGAATTACAATGTTATGGTTGCTCTTAGCAATCTTGCCATCTCCTGTTCTTAGTAGTAGAGATGCAAACTCTCCAACAATTGGGTCTCTATTAAGATAGGTTCTCATGTTAGTATTTAACATTACTGTCTTGATGTCCTTCCACAAATATGATAATTTAATGCAAACATTGAGTTCGTCAGTGAGGTTTCCACGTGAAACAACTGGAAGTGTTTGCTGGAAGTCACCTGATAATAAAAGTGTAATGCCACCCATCAATACATTACATGAGATCATGCAATGTTTTACCTAGAGCTTGAAATGCTTTTTTATGTGCAATTGTGCATTCATACTATACAATCAATGAACAATTCTGTAAAACTTTTGCAGAATCTGATTCACTGTGTATTTGGCAAATTGGATTATCATCTCTGGTTAAAGAAAATGGCAATTTAAATGCTGAATGTGCTGTTCTACCACCAAGAAGTAGTGGCTGAAATACCTGAGGAAGCTATGGCCACAGCTACTTTGCCTTCTGATCTCAGTTTGGCAATAATCAACTTAGTAACAAATGTCTTTCCTGTACCTCTTGGTGCATCAAAGAATATTAGACCATCTTGTTTTTTACACAATTAAGTACAGCATGATACACATGTCTCTGATTATTATTGAGTTTTGCTAGACCATCATGAACAATTTCTTGCTGATGTGGCTGATAACTAATATCGTGCATTATTGACAGGATGCGTATAAGTTCGATCAGGTGAGTCAAAACCCAAGTTCATAAGAGTTTTGCCATTAATATGAGAAGTGATATCTTCAATATCAATCAGGGCCATATTGAAGATGACATAGGAAAACTGTATATCAACTCCAGGATATTTGTTGCATTCATGAAGAAGAAAATCATCGTTTAAGGATTCTTTGTGTGCATCCCAGATGCATTTTTGGATCTGACACTGCACATGTAGTCAACATGATGGCAAACAAATGTCTCGGTTTACTTGGCAATTCCGATATAGATGCCATCCTATAATGTAGCATTCCAGTGGTTATCATCCTCAAGGAGTTCATGGGCAATACATGCATTCCTGAAAGTGTTCTGAACTTGGCCCATTGGTACTTTTCAGGTCATTAAATCTCTGTTGTCCTGTAACACAATGTAGAAGAAATCTCAAACAGAAGCGTTCAAATTGATTTGGATGCACTGTGTACACCCTGCCCAAAATTTCAGCTTTTTTTTTTTTGTTTAGTTTTTGCAAAATCATCAGTTCAACACAATGTGAAGAAAGCCACCAGAGTTGTTGATCCTGGATTTGCAATTCTATCTACAGCATTACTTTGATTAAAGTATATCCCCTAATGATCTTCTAGATGGACTCACAGTTGAATAACTGGGGTATGATGTGCATGTATGTGGAATTTTATTCGCATTTTATTTATGAATTCATTTATGTGTGTCCACCCTTCAATAATTAATGCACTGTCCAGACAGAACAAAATCGGCTTTCCACATTATATTATAGAAGGAACATTATTTTTTTTTAATTTAGTTTTGAATTTAAAAAAAAAATATCAACAAACTTATGTTCATATTTTTTTGTCCAATAAAAAAAATGAAATAGAAGTAAAAGTATTGTTAGCAAAGAATTTAGTTTTGAATTTAAAAAAAAAAATTCAACAAACTTATGTTTGTTTATATTTTTTTGTCAGATAAGAAAATAAAGGGGAAGTAAAAGCATTGTTGGCCATGAAGTTAATTGTTTGTTCTGGAAGCTAGGAAATAAATTTACTTTTTTAAAATATATTTTTTATTTATAGTGTCAATAAAAATTGAATAAATAAACAAAAAAGCTTATTTTATTCATATTTTATTTATGAACTCATTTATGTATGTCCACTCTTCAATAATTAATGCACTGGTTAGATAGAATAAAATTGGTTTTCCACTTTATATTATAAATTATATCTTGCAATTCTTTTACCTTTCCACTCTTACCTGTCTTTGAGTCTTTCATTCATTTTCTTTTAATATCCAAGCCAACATCTCTCTCTTTCTCATCTCACTCTCTCTTTTGTATCAACACTGATCTCAAAACCAAGTGACAACAATCTGTTCCATGCAATCTTCATACCATACATATATATGTATTTTCTTTTCTTTTTTTCTATGCTTTTTCATCTTGTTATTATGTAGGTTTCTTTGTCAGCATAACTAATTCTAGCTCAGGTGTCATAACTAGTGTTTGCTTGCAAAGGAATAACAAGGATTAATTTAATCAAATATACATGAAATATTTATATTTGTTAGAAAATCGGTAAAAATTGTTAATGTTATCTATCAGAAGTTGACAGATTTCTTGGGTTGGTTTGGTTGGACTCCAGGGTGTTGATGGGCTGGCAGTTGTGTGATGTCAAGATGTTGAAGCCAAACTGCCTGATAAAGTGGGTTGGCGTGTTGCTTGTTCAAGGTTACAGTGATGGGTTGATTCCTGGTAGGGTGCATTAGTTGATAAGGTGACTGTGGTAGCGACAAGGGATTAGGTGTAACTGGTAGACCTGTAGTACATCAAGCGGAATGTTTCAGTTAGATTTGGGTTGAATGTGTATCAATGAAACTGGATCATGGTGGTAACGGTGGGGCATTCCTGGAACCAAGTAGTGACTATGTTGAGGTGTTAGCGTTCAGAAGAGATTTCTTTTAATTTTTTCTTCTTCCTCATTGTGTTGTATAACAATTACGAGTGAATGTACACCTGGTGGCTAGTTGGGATGGAGTGGGTCGGGGGGGGGGGTCAACTTGTTCTGTTAATCTAAGAACATTTGGTTTACAGATGAATGATTTAGTATAAGTATTGAAGATTGACTTTGTCTGCAGGCTGAAAATATCCTTTTACATTGAATTATTTAAACTAATACCAGTCACCAGTTATGAAGCATTGTTGTTTTTATTTGTTCTGAATGATGCCAATGTCGAAGAACTAAAAAATAGCCTTTAACTTGCTAGACCACATCACTGCTGCACTCTCTTCTTTTCTCACTCTCACTGTTTTCCTTCTCTCACTGTTTTCCTTCTCTCACTGTTTTCCTTCTCTTTCTCTCTTCTCTTTCTCTCTTCTTTCTCTTTCTCTCTTCTTTCTCTCTCTCTCTTCTTTCTCTCTCTCTCTTCTTTCTCTCTCTCTCTCTCCTTTCTCTCTCTCTCTCTCCTTTCTCTCTCTCTCTCTCTCCTTTCTCTCTCTCTCTCCTTTCTCTCTCTCTCTCCTTTCTCTCTCTCTCCTTTCTCTCTCTCTCTTCTCTCTCTCTCTCTTCTCTCTCTCTCTCTTCTCTCTCTCTCTCTTCTCTCTCTCTCTCTTCTCTCTCTCTTTTTTCTCCTTCTGCTCTCTCTCTTTTTTCTCCTTCTGCTCTCTCTCTTTTTTCTCCTTCTGCTCTCTCTCTTTTTTCTCCTTCTGCTCTCTCTCTTCTGAACTGAAATAACCTATTAATGAATTGTCTAGGCAATTAAAATCTAATCCATAAAAGTTCTTTTCACCTGTAATCCATCAAATTTTTACTTTGTTTTGGCTGTCATTATCATATTTCATCACATCCAGGAAATATTTTCTTCCTTCTTCATGTAATAAAGAATTACCATATTTGGCAGCATAGAAGACGCACCCCAATTTTAGCATGGAAAATCAAGAAAAAATTAGTAATTAGTAAAATTATTAGTAAATGGTACAGCCTAGGCTATATTTATGAGGTATTATTTTGGTTAAACAAGCCAGGATTACAATTAAATGAAGAATAATAGGAAAAAAAGAACACAAGCCTATAAAAATGTTATTATATCCAAAGGTAAGAAAACAAAATAAAAATCAAGCAATTATTACAATTAAGCAAAACAGTAAAGTTTCCATTAAAATTTTATTCATCTTCAAATCCATAAAATTCGTCGTCTTTGTTATCAAAACTCTGATACTCATTTTCAATATTACTATCCTCATTGTTAAATAATGTGTCATCTTCCATCTCATTGAGAGTATTGCTAATGCCACACTTTTTAAAATATTTCACAACAATTTCTGGTCTAATATTTTCCCAAGCTTGCTTCACCCATTTGCAGTCTTGTGCAATGCTGGATCTTTTTATTCTTCCTCTAAGTGTAAGGTTATGATCAGGCATTGTCATCCACATGCTCCATTGCTCCTTCATGTTTTACTTGAATGGTCTATTCAAAGACACATCCAGAGGTTGCAACTGACTCATTAGTCCACCAGGAATAACTGCTATCTCTGTTTTCATTTCTGCCACTTTCTTTTTAATGGATTCAATTCTATGTAATCGGAACTGATCCCAAACCAGGAAAGAGGGCTTTTGTAATAGTCCACCAGGACATCTTTCCCATATAACTCATAGCCATAACTGTAGATCAGCTTCATTCATCCAGCCTTTTAGATGAATATAAACATGCACACCTTTTGGTATTTTATCTTTTGGTGTAGTTTTTCTTTTAAAAATCAGAAAAGGAAGCAGTTTTGTGACATCAGCACAAAATACAAGAATTACCATATAATGGGATTTCTCATGGTTTGTGATTTTTTTATTGTAATAGCCTTGGATCTCTTAATACTCACAGTTTTGTTTGATGGAACATCAAATGTTAATGAGACTTCAACCATATTTCTTATCTGGCCTAGTTCAAAAGGAGTTCTTTTTTGAGCATGTATAACAAATTTATGAAACTTTACTATTTTGTCATCATAGTCAGCTGGCATTCTCTGTACAATTGATGTTTTTGTTCGCATTGACAATCCTTCCCATTTTATGAAACAATAACACCATCTTTTTGTTCCTGTAAAGTTTTGAATCCTCTTTTCATTCACTAATCTTCTAGCCTCATTCCTTATCATTTTTGTAGTAACAATTCTGCCTGTACTCCTCTCACCTACAACCCACATTTTAATTTCCTCTTCAATTTCAGGCCAGTGTGGGGCTGGGCGGTGAAGGTTACAGTTTCCTTTCTTTGCTGCAACTGCCAGTAACATATAATTTTTTCTGTAGGCAGAGGGCCAAAATATTTTGCAGCTGCTCTATTTCCATGCTCTTTAGCATAGTTTATTACATGAAAAAGAAAAATTGTTTTCTGCCATGTAATGCAGTTTCCTCTCACTTCCAAAATTTAAAAAAAAAATCATCTGTGCTGTATGTTTAGTGGCCATATTTTGTGATAAGCCAATGAAGTTTGATTGTTACTGGTGCCCACATACTCTTATTCACCAGTATAAATGCCAGATGACCCAATGATGAAATGATGTGCAATATTAAGGGGTGCTTTTTACTGTAAATTTGTGCTTTCATTTTACTATTATTAGACTTCTCTGAATAAATCTTTTAAGAAATCAGATTATTTTAACTCTTGTTGACAACTTCCAAAGCTAAAAAAAAAATGTGTAAATGTGACTTTTATATAGTGTTTACACAAGAGGGTCATTATGTGCCGAGGAAGAGGTGCAAGGGCAAGGAACCCCCTGTAGTTGGGGTCTCATCCAAGGGATCCATAGACCCACAAAGTTGAATTAAATCAGTTTGATAATTTTGAGCAATAAGAAATATGAAAGAGGGAGTGTGTGTGTGTGTGTGAGAGAGAGAGGGGCAAGTGGGTAAATTTTTTGTATGTATTCCAGCTGTCCATGTTTATTAAGTACATCTTTGAAGAAGCAAAATTTATTCATAATTTTTAAAAAAATCATTAATTCTCAAATATTCCCACTTTTCTTAAAGTTTGGTTTTGAATGAATAAGGAATATTTTTTTTTTTCCCCCCATCAAAACCATAACCCCAGCCAAGAATAAAATCTTTTCTTTCATCAAAATCCTAACCCTAAGTTGAGAGTAAAGACCCTCTTTTCTTTCATCTCTGGAGAGGAGACCAACTCTTCTTTCTTTCATCTTTGTTGTATCCTCAGCTCAGAATAAAACACTCCTTTCTTTCATCAAAGCCATAACCCCCAGCAGAGAATAAAAATGCTCCTTCCTTGTTTTTCCTCATTGTTTTATTCCTCTTGCCAATTATGACACGTTCCTTAGTCACACAGAAATGCTATAAAAATTCTTTACCAAAAATCCTGACTCATTTTCTTGATATTTCCTGATACCGTTATTGATCAGATTCTCACTCATCTTCTAGATTTTAATTCTAAGAGGACAGAATGTTTACTTTTCTGTTATTTTATGTTATCACTTACTAAATTAACCAATGTTGCATATTACCACTAACTTGTAAAATCCTAACTGTAAACAAGTTTACTTTCTTGCCACAATAGGTAGTCTCTAAGTTGGAACAAGGTTTTGTTTTGACCACTTTGTCATAAATCAATTTTGACGTAAGTCTAATGCCTCCAGTAGCAAGTTGTAGTCATATTATCATTTAATGTTAGTGTCTTTAAAAAAAAAATCTTTGTTTCCTGACAAAAGAGCAATAAAAAGGTTGACACCTGTTGTCTTATCAAAAGTGTGAAGATGCCTACTGGCATACTCTTTGTTTTTAAAATCTACTAAACATACAGATATAAAACTAACTGCAGGTTTATTTAAAAGAATGTTATTAACCAGGTAAGCTGATATAAGGCTGGGAATCTGATAGTATGTGAAGTGACACTGCATTTATTATATATCAGTCTCCCTATCAATATAACATCATTAGTTCATGTACTTGGTCAAAAGTACAGGTTTTCATAACTCACAGCCTACTTGTAGTTGTGTATTATTTTTATTTTATTTATTTTTTTTTTTATTTCATGCTACTGCAAAAAAACCCCAAAAAAACAAAACAATTGTGACAACACTATTTAAAGCTTTCATCAGATGATATCTTTGAGGTCAGGCATATTTTCAGGAATGAAACAGTATTACTATGAAGTAAAAAATCTTTTATATAACCAGTATTTCTTTTTTGTTCTACTATTGAACCACCAAATAGAGAGAGCTTTATCATATATTCCTGTATTCACAACTTTCCAGAAATTAAACGTTAAATCAATGATGTAAAATTTGACATAAGTAATCAAATGACAATTTGAAGACATTACAGTAGTGTAATACTATATATATATATATATATATATATATATATATATATATATATATATAATAAATAAAAAATATTGTATTTGCTCTATTTACATTGTTTGGACTGTTGTTTTCATCTTTGTCACATTTGCAATGTTTCAGCTGTTGTCTGCTCCAGTGATTTTTTTTTTTTTTTTTTTTTTTTTTTAACTTCAAACTGAATCCAGAATAGTCAATCTGTAAGTTATTTCTGAAGATTGGATCAAATACATTTGTGTAATTTTTTTTCTCATGTTTATTTCCTGAAATAGGCTGACATAACATTCACATTGCTGAGTTACTTAGTGAAGTCACTAAGAATCTGTTCCATTTCCTCCATCCACTGCTTGCAAATATTGTGACAGGGATTGGCAAAGGTCAAGTTCTTTTCCCACAGTTTGTTATTGCCCTGCCATTCATAGATGAGAATTGCAATTCCAAAGCGAAAGCCATCAACTTTTATTTTGTTCCTTTGTTCATTGGTGTAAATGAAATAAGTAATCAAATGACAATTTGAAGACATTACAGTAGTGTAATACTATATATATATATGTATATATACACACACACACACACACACACACACATCTAATAAATAAAAAATACTGTATTTGCTCTATTTACATTGTTTGGACTGTTGTTTTCATCTTTGTCACATTTGCAATGTTTCAGCTGTTGTCTGCTCCAGTGATTTTTTTTTTTTTTTTTTTTTTTTTTTTTTTTAAACTTCAAACTGAATCCAGAATAGTCAATCTGTAAGTTATTTCTGAAGATTGGATCAAATACATTTGTGTAATTTTTTTTCTCATGTTTATTTCCTGAAATAGGCTGACATAACATTCACATTGCTGAGTTACTTAGTGAAGTCACTAAGAATCTGTTCCATTTCCTCCATCCACTGCTTGCAAATATTGTGACAGGGATTGGCAAAGGTCAAGTTCTTTTCCCACAGTTTGTTATTGCCCTGCCATTCATAGATGAGAATTGCAATTCCAAAGCGAAAGCCATCAACTTTTATTTTGTTCCTTTGTTCATTGGTGTAAATGAAATAAGTAATCAAATGACAATTTGAAGACATTACAGTAGTGTAATACTATATATATATATGTATATATACACACACACACACACACACACACACACACATCTAATAAATAAAAAATACTGTATTTGCTCTATTTACATTGTTTGGACTGTTGTTTTCATCTTTGTCACATTTGCAATGTTTCAGCTGTTGTCTGCTCCAGTGATTTTTTTTTTTTTTTTTTTTTTTTTTTTTTTTAAACTTCAAACTGAATCCAGAATAGTCAATCTGTAAGTTATTTTTAGAAGAATGTTTTAGGAGAGGACAATTCAGTTGTGGCAAAGTGAGCAACATTCTACTGGAGAAACAAAAAGTCTTTTCATGTGGAAAGAACTTTATTGCATACAGCCATATCATGTTGAAACCCTAGTTCTTGTATCTTTGCCAAAGTTAAGCACTGTCGAGTCTGGACAGTATTTAGGTGGGTGACTGCTTGAGAATACCAGGTGCTGTAAGCTTGCATGTGTGGGTAGTATAATGGATAATGTCTCAGAATGGTTAATTGGAGAGCTGAGTTCTAATTCCAGTTGGGTTTGTAATATTCAGTTACGCACAAATATCCTTGAGAAAGGTATGTACCCACCACTTCTCTCCCTGGCTATGGCTTAATTAGTAAGACTTGTATTAGTAAACCATTTTTATCTACTAAAAAAAATTCTTATGATCTAAAAATATTTTCTGGCTTTAAATAACCTGCAAAGCCTTAGAAAATGCATGAATCGATCAGTTAATTTATTGTATGCCACTTACATCAAAAGAATATTCTTTTGTCACAAGTGTCTTTTCTGAGACAAAGAAAAATTGCTGAATCCTGGAGACAAATGTCAGTTACAGGTGAATGAAAAAACCTCAGGTTAGAGACAAGTGTCATTCTCGACCTCACTTAGTTTATTTTCATATCTGAAACAAAAAATTCTTTAGCTAGACATTTTCATTCATATCCAGTGATTCACAGTCAATTTTTTGTTCAGATCTTGGAGAGTAAAGGATAAAACCCTCCTTTGTTTCATCATAACCCTAACCACAGCTGAGAATAAAGACCCTCTTTTAGAAATACTTGCTTTTAGATCTTTTCTTAAGGGTTCCTTTGTTGATATTATTATGAATCTCATCCTTAGGATGTTGAAGATGAGGATGTTATGCATACCAAAGTATTATGACATACGTTAAAACTTGCCACAGTTGTCAATTACCATTAAGTTTCAAAATCTTAGCATATTTTCTTCTTTTAATTTTTCTTTCTTGCTACAATAGGTAGTCCCCAAGTTGGAACAGGCTTTTGTTTTGACCACTTTGTCATAAATCAATTCCAGTATAAGCCTAATGACTCCTGTAGCGAGATGTAGTCATAGTAACATTTAGTGTCTTTAAAAAAATCTTTGCTTTATGACAAACCGGTGTGCTATTTATCATTGCAGCTCAGCTTGAATAATGAGAATGGTTTCTGAACCATGAAGAGAACCTCCCTGTTCCCCCTGACCTCTTAGCAGATCTCAGTCCCAGTGTGTCCTTGCAAGATTTGTTGAATAAACAAATTTATTCTATAGAGACTTCACTCCATAATGTATAACATTTCAAAGGATCTGCTGTTGATATACTGTAATCGGTTCTTTGAGTAAACTATTTATAAATTTTGTGGAGTCTGACTTTATTATACCCTGGACTACTGCCAGTCACAATGAACGGGTGTCCTCTCAGAGAGTCTATTAAGCCTTATACTGACACCTGACCTCAAGTGGAACTCGTACCTACAAGCCATTGCTAAAGATGTAGGTGAAATGGTTGGCTCCTTCTACTTCTCCAGTACGTACCTGACTCCATGTGCTATCCTCTACTTTTACAAGAGCCAGATCAGGCCAAGAATGTAGTACTGTTGTCATATTTGGGTGGGGGCTGCACTCTCCAGCCTTGATAGTCCAAAAGTGTCTTGGAGTCATTGTAGGGGGTAAATCTCTCTCTCTCTCTCTCTCTCTCTCTCTCTCTCTCTCTCTCTCTCTCTCTCTCTCTCTCTCTCTCTCTCTCGATGTGGCAAGCCTCTCACTGTTATATTGCCACTTTCACAAAATGTACTCAGATAAACTAAATAAATACCTTGGTTCCACCAGTTCAAATCTTCATGGCAAGGACCTGCCATACCACTTATATCGTAGCAAACCACCCACATTCCCTCCATATTCCATTGGTGAGAAATAAGTTCCACTTGAACAGCTTCTTTCTGCAAATCACTGCTCTGTGGAGCCAACTCCCAAGAGGATGTTTCCCTGATCACTACAATCTTAACTTGTTCCAGTCTAAGGTTAACTGCTATCTTCCTCTCCTATCTGTACAAACTGCCTCCTAACATAACCCTCTATGTTGAGTGCAGGTCCTTGCAAAGGGTGAACCTTACTGTAAAAAAAAAAAAAAAATAGTTGTAGGATTTCAAAATGCAGAGGTTTTCACCAAAATGATCTGTCTTTGATCAAACTTTTTTGATCTTGTTGGTGTGACTCCAACCCATTGTCATTACCATGACAGAGGTACATAAAGTTAAACTGACAAAAAAATCTCTGATGCAGAATTCCCTTCTTTGACCTAAAATGTTCCCCTTTTTAATATTATATCTCGCTTGCTTTTTTTTATATAATTGGGACAAGGACACCTTGTAAACTTTGTTAAAACTGTTAGTACTATATAACTAGTAACTTAATGTTATTGTTACAAAAACTAATAATACAAGATTAAATCTTTCATATGTAAAACTTCTGGACATCCTGGGTATGACGATAAACTGCATCTGTGTCCTGAGTAAGACAATAAACTATGTCTAACAGCAAAGCCTCTGATCAGGAGGTTTTGAGGAGTTTGGAACCACCTCTTAATTGCTGAAGTTCTAAGGTTCACCCTGACCCGGGTTGGTAGCACTTGTTAGGGTGCCAGCCATGGGCAAATAGTTAACACCTAGACTACATCCACGTCTTGGGTATGACTATAAACTACATCCAACAGCAAGGCCTCTGATAATACGTTTTTGAAAAAGTAATGTTGCCAGCTGTACATTTTTGAAAAAAATATTACCAGCTATATGCTTTTCAAAGAATAGTGTTGTTGACTATATGTTTTTGGAAAAATAATATTACCAGCTATACGTATTTTGAAAAAATAATATTACCAGCTACCATTTTTTAGGAAAAAAAATATTAACAGAAATAGATTTTTGACAAAACAAAAATATTACCAAAAAAAAAAAATAGTTGTTGGCATTAAATGACCTATTGAGTTTGATATGCCGTAAAACAAAACAAACCATCACTTCTGGACTTCATGGGGTGGTAGCAGTTGTTATGGTCCCGGCTATGGACAAATAGTGAAAACAAAAGCAAAACACTATGAAAGATAAAAATACAATTTTATAGAATGACCAACAATACATTTTATCTGTAGTTGAAGGCATACATTTACATTTAAAATATTTAGTTGAAACCATAAAATTGTGTTCAAATTATTTAGATTTCAGCATTAAATAACTCATAAATCAACCAACCAATATGAAAGAACTCTTTCATGACATTAATCCTTATAATATCCGATAATTTCTTAAAGAAATCAAACTGTATTCCAAAATATAACTTCAACAGAACAATATAAAGCACACCTATTACTCCCTCTAAAAATCATATCCCTACAAACATAAGTACAAAAGCTGAGTATCATCTGCCATGTATTCAACTGTGAAAGCAGAATAACATATTTTTATTCAAATCTCCCCCCACCCCCAAAAAATTAAATTTTGACATTAAATGACTGATAAAATATACCATTAAACAAAAATAGAAAATCTGGACTTCATCTCTTAATAGCAGCATTAGGTTGTATGGCTTTGGAAACTTTCTTCAAACATAGATCTTCTCACAAGAATGTGAGAGATTCTCGCTTTTCCCTCTCGGGTTGTGTGCTTATGTAGTTTCTAGTTGTCCTGTGTGTGTATATCTCTTAATCCCAGCTGGATCAATCACCCGTTTATATTTCAGGGGCAGCCACTAGCATCCTTTGAATTGTGATTTTGGATTTGGTGACTGAGGTCACTTTCCAGGCCAACTCACTGATACATTTGACTCCACTGTTGCTCTGGTGTGACACTTGAGTGCAAAACCTATTTTGGTATCCCTTTGGATGAACCCAGTATCTATTGAAGTCACCACAGATCAACTTCTTATAGAACAAAAGGTCCATGTTGATATTTAATTCCATTCAGACCTCTGCTATTTCCTAGTGTAAATCATGTTATATATTGACAATCCATCACTGTATGTCTTGTGCTGGAAACCTGTAATAATTTGATTGTACATATTTATAGAGAAAATTCACTTTCCCTTTTCAAACAAAGGCACTAAATTCTTTTATCTTGGTTGTGTAAGTAAACTCTTTCATGTCTCTCATTCTTTCTATAATCTGCATTAAAGCCTATTTGTGAAATTTTAAATATACAAGAAAAATATTGCATGTTTCTCATTTTAGTGTTAAAATGCCATTTTCTTTGAGGAGATTTAACAAACCAGAGGTGGTGAATTTCTCCCAACATGATGGTGATACCTTATCTGGTCATAATGTTTTGGCTCAACAGGGCGTATGGTTCAAGTTTTGTCTTTTATTGAATGTTTAATCTGTGTCACTACCGTATTATATCCTAATCTGTGAGGTATAATCTTTATTACAAACCATTTTTCCTTGAGAATATAGAGAAAAGCTTTCAGATTAGTTTTTAAGGCAATTAGCAATAATGTTAACTTTTTACTTCCAAGGACAACGGGCAGATTCTCCTTCCTTTTTCTCTCTCCCCTATCCCCTTTCTCTCTCTCTTGCTCACATCCCCTTCTTTTTCATTCTCCCTCTCTCTCTGATCTCCCCCTTCTCTCTCTCTGATCTCCCCCTTCTCTCTCTCTGATCTCCCCCCTCTCTCTCTCTCTCTCTGATCTCCCCCCTCTCTCTCTCTGATCTCCCCCTCTCTCTCTATCTCTCTCTGATCGCCCACTTCTCTCTCTCTCTCTCTCTCTGATCGCCCACTTCTCTCTCTCTCTCTCTCTGATCGCCCACTTCTCTCTCTCTCTCTCTCTGATCGCCCACTTCTCTCTCTCTCTCTCTCTGATCGCCCACTTCTCTCTCTCTCTCTCTCTGATCGCCCACTTCTCTCTCTCTCTCTCTCTCTGATCGCCCACTTCTCTCTCTCTCTCTCTCTCTGATCGCCCACTTCTCTCTCTCTCTCTCTCTCTGATCGCCCACTTCTCTCTCTCTCTCTCTCTCTGATCGCCCACTTCTCTCTCTCTCTCTCTCTGATCGCCCACTTCTCTCTCTCTCTCTCTCTGATCGCCCACTTCTCTCTCTCTCTCTCTGATCGCCCACTTCTCTCTCTCTCTCTGATCGCCCACTTCTCTCTCTCTCTCTCTCTGATCGCCCACTTCTCTCTCTCTCTCTCTGATCGCCCACTTCTCTCTCTCTCTCTCTGATCGCCCACTTCTCTCTCTCTCTCTCTGATCGCCCACTTCTCTCTCTCTCTCTCTCTGATCGCCCACTTCTCTCTCTCTCTCTCTCTGATCGCCCACTTCTCTCTCTCTCTCTCTGATCGCCCACTTCTCTCTCTCTCTCTCTGATCGCCCACTTCTCTCTCTCTCTCTCTGATCGCCCACTTCTCTCTCTCTCTGATCGCCCACTTCTCTCTCTCTCTGATCGCCCACTTCTCTCTCTCTCTGATCGCCCACTTCTCTCTCTCTCTGATCGCCCACTTCTCTCTCTCTCTCTCTGATCGCCCACTTCTCTCTCTCTCTCTCTGATCGCCCACTTCTCTCTCTCTCTCTCTGATCGCCCACTTCTCTCTCTCTCTCTCTCTGATCGCCCACTTCTCTCTCTCTCTCTCTCTCTCTCTGATCGCCCACTTCTCTCTCTCTCTCTCTCTCTGATCGCCCACTTCTCTCTCTCTCTCTCTCTCTGATCGCCCACTTCTCTTTTATTGTCATATCCCTGTTGGACAGATGATCATGGCTCTCCTCATATTTTATTTCATTATTATCTATGAATTTTTTTAAGCATTTCACCCCAAGCAAGGCGGGAAGCCACTAGGACGCAAGGGGTTACAGAAAATATAGAGCGAGATCAGATAGGAGTGATAGAAGAGAGTATAAGGAGAAGGGTAGTGGATAGATCAAGGCAACTGGTGATGTCGATTGACATTACACTTGAATAGCTGGAGATTATAGCTCTCGGGGAAACTGTAATAGGGAAGGGAGTTCCACAGGTGAGAGGTGCGAGACATGAAGCTATTAGAGTAGAAGAGACGGCTACATTTAGGAGTTTTGACAGTGAAGGGGTGAGAGCGGGATGCCAGCCTCGTAGGGTGCTTGAACTCATGAAGTCTGGGAACCAGCGAATGCAGCTCCTCGGAGCAATTACCATGAAAGTATTTGTAGAACAGATAGAGAGGCGACGGCGTGTCTGTGAGAAAGTGACTGTAGACGAGATGCCAGAGCAGGGCCAATTATATTGCATATCCGTCTCTGGAGCCTATCAAGAACCCTGAGGCAAACAGAAGGGGCACCAGACCATATATGGCAGCAATACTCCATGCAAGGGCGAATTGCTGATTTACAGACCTGGAGGATTGATTCCGGGGAGAAAAATTTCATGGCACGGCACAGGGAGCCAACTTTCCTTGCAGTGGATGAGGCAATTGACTCAATGTATTTGTTCCATCTCAGGTCAGCAGTCAACGTGAGACCGAGCAGCCGCAGAGAGTTGCTCTCAAGAAGTTGAGCGTCAAACATTCTAATGGAGGGCAAGGAAGGATCTCTGTGGTGATTAATAGAGAGCAGTTTTGTTTTTGAAGCATTAAAGTTGACCAGCCAATTCCTGCCCCAGTTCACAACCGATTGGAGGTCCTTTTTGAGACACATGGCCAGGTTAGTTTTGTCAGTGATACTAGATTTGTTTTTGAGGCAGGAATAAATTGTGGTGTCATCCGCGTAGATGCCAACTTGGGAATTTATGGCGTCATGGCGGTCGTTTATGTAGATAAGGAATAGTGGGGCCTAGGATGGAGCCTTGAGGAACACCTGCAATCGTGGGATAGGAACTGGAGGAGAATCCGTTGAGAACGACCTTCAATTCACGGTTTGACAGGAATGATTGTATTAGGTCAAACAATCGACCTGTAATGCCATAACCCTGGAGCTTGCGAAGAAGGCTGGCATGCCAAACCCTATCAAATGCTTTGGAGATGTCTAGTGCCACGGCACGAGCTTCCCCGTTATTTTGAAGAGCTCGGTAGACAGTTTCAGTGATGACCGTAAGCACATCAGCTGTAGATCGGGCAAAGCAGATGCCATATTGCTTGTCTGAGGATGTGAGGTGGTTAACTACCTCAGTATTGATTAGGGCTTCGAAGACTTTGCCAAAGAGGGGTAGGAGACTGATAGAACAGTAGTTAGAAGGGTCAGAGGGGTTGCCAGAGTTCTTGAAGATAGAAACAATCAAAGAGGACTTCCAGCAGTCCGGAAAACAAGATTCCTTGAGGCAGTAGTTGTATAGTTTAGAAAGGGTAGGCGCTAGTTCAGATGCGCATTTCTTCAAGACAATGGCTGGTATCCCATCTCCACCACTAGCCTTGTTGGGGTCTAAATTGGAGATAACGCCCAATACCAGAGACGGGGTTATATATAGACCACTCAATAGCCTCAGTTCTAAGAGGGAAGTCGGGTATGGGTACACCGGAAGAGTCAAGCGTCGAGTTGAATAAAAATTTCCGAGCAAAGCATTCAGCCTTGTTGGCAGAGGAGGTCAGGACTTCGAACTGGTTGAATAAAGGAGGTATAGAGGGTTTGCAATTGTTCAATACACTCTTGCAGACATGCCAATAATCTTTGGAGCCAAATTTGCGAGATGCAATACGTTCCTTCATCCGAGCCGCAAATAGGGACTTAGCATCGTTGAGGACATGCTTATACTCGTTACGGGCAGAGGCAAAGAGAGACATGTCTATTGCAGTCAGACATGCCGCTATGGAATAGGTGAAAGTAGTGGTTCCTATGGGCGATGGCGGCTGAGCAAGCAGCAGAGAACCAGGGGGAGGAGCGCGACTTGACCCTATATTTCCTTGATGGGATGAAAGCATCGATTCCAGCTTTAACCCAGGATGAGACCTCAAAAGCACATTCTTGGACGGGAAGCTTGAAGACTCCATCCCAGGGAACATCGTGGAGGAAGTCACAGAACGCGTCCCAGTCAGCTCGTTGATAGAACAAAGTTCTAGTGGTAGGAGGTTCTTTATAGGGGGTGTGGAGTTGAAGGAAATATTAACAGATACTACCGCATGATCAAAGTTACCAAGAGGGCAGAGTTGCGAGGTGCTGCAAGACTCGGGGATGGAGTTAAAACACAGATCGAGAAGAGAGGCTTTACCGGTTGAAGGCAAAACGAGTGGGGAAGTTAACTATCTGCGTGAGGGATTGAGAGACTGAAAAATTGAGCATTTGAATGTCTGCGTGGTCAGTAGTAGCATTCTTAAGCCACAAGGTATGATGGGCATCAAAGTCGCCAAACACAAATATGTGAGCAAATGGGTGGAGGGAGATAGCCTTGTCTATGCTGTCAGAAATACTATCGAATCTTGAGAGGATGGAGAACGGTAAAGGAAGAAGAGATAGCTTACCGCATTGAGGAGAGAGAGTCGGAGACACATGTACGACTGGTCTGGCGATTCAGGAGAGAACTCTCTGGCCAGAGGGAGATGTTCCTTGACGTAGACACTAAGGCCATGCATATGGGTTAGTCTTTTCTGAAGAGAGGAAGGTAGCCTGGGATCGAGAGATCAGAGGAGGGGATAGACGAGACAAGGTTGGTCTCACAGAGAGCCAGTATATCTGGGCAGTTTGCAGTGAGGAAAGATTCCATACTGCAGAAGTTTGTTCTAATGCCACGGATGTTGGAGAACGAAATGTTGAGGGGTTTAGGTGATTTTTGAGTGGCTGGTTTAGGATTAATTTTTCAGTTTTTGTAAGTCATGTTGAATTTTGGTTGGAAGTTGAGAAGGCCCGAAGTAAAAGAAGCAGACAGTTTCGACTGTGACGTGGGCAGAGAGCAGTTGGCACAACCTGCATCATAATGTGGCCTCAGGGTTGCCCACCAGAGGTAACTGCAGGGACACCTTTCCATGCGCGACATGGCACTACAAATACCTCGGTATTATACAAACTGTTAATCAGAGTGGCTGCTCAAGACACTACGCAAGAGTTAGGGCTCCTAACTGCCAGTCTGAAACAGCAACCAGAGAACTGTCAACTGTGTACCCTCAGAATGAAGAGGTGATGCCACAGACTGCACACATCACGGGAGAAACAGAGCTGCACTAATACAGAGGCCAGAGAGAGAAAGAGTACTGGGAGCCCCTTCCTAAACAAGAAACAAGGCGTAAGCCTCTACTCATGTCCAAGAGAAGGGGGAGGAGTGTTGACCGGGCGGTAGGAAAGACTACTTACTCCTATTACATATAACATATACAAGGATGACAAAAACAGAGGGAAGGATAAGGGGGGTGGTAATTGGCAAAAAGTCCTGGCTGACACTTGGATTTTACCCTTTCACAACATTAAGTTTTAACTTAGTATAAGTCCCATTGTCAATTCTAAAAAGAGATTGAAGAAAATAAGGTTATCCGGATTTATTATTATTAGTCTGTGATAGTTATATATCTGGCATTGGGCTCTGGTTTGTCAGACACTAGTATCCAAACCAGGCCAAAATAGGTATTGTCTTGCATTTGCTAGCATGCCATTTACACCCTGGTGTGAAGAATGTAGGGATTCTAGTATACATGATGTTGTTGAGATATAAGAATTTCGTTCTCCTTGATTTGTATTCCTTTGATGCAGCAGAATTCCTTGCACAGGGCCAAAACTGAGAGATCACCAATGTGAGGTCATGGTGTGATTTGGGGAAACCAATCTGTATATATTCTGTCAGAGTTCAACATTCTTCATCAATGGCTGCCATTGCTACAATCATATCCCATGTGATAGCCCTCAATCTGTGGTTATGCTCATATGTGGATATGAATGCAGCCTTGATTGCACTCTCAATTGGTTTGACTTGCTGCAGGTGCCTTGTAAAATGACCACCTCAGCTTGTGAGAATGCATAAGATACCTGATTCATTAGTGCAAACCAGGACCTGATGCCCATGATAATTTTAGTAGATTTCTGGCATACCCTTTTTATGTGGTCCCTAATCCCACAATTATGACATACCTGCTTAGCTGCTGGGTAAATCTCTCCTAATTGATCCAACTGAGTGGAAGGTCTTCCTACAAAAGCATTCTTATTCAGCAAAGAAGTGGATACATTAGTTCTTCATGGTTGAATCACACCGCAATTGTGGTTAGACAAGTGTGGTGAGGTTGGCAGCCTTGGCCAAAACTCAACTTGGTGATCCTTGTTGGTGAGTATTGCAATCATCTGCCCAGTTATCATGTCACACAAGTAGTTGACTCGCTGACCGCAGCCTTCCATGTTGGGACAATCAACTGCAAACAAGCACAATTTGGCTTGAGCTCATAGCCTTGCTAAAAAATGATTAACTCACCCTCTTCCTGGAATGAAAGGTCTGCCAGTGGAGCCCTTTACTGCAATGAATTGGATGTATGACAAAAGCCTTTCCTCCATAGCTGAATTTAAGGTTTCAGCCCTTATAAGGTTGAAAAGGAATCTGTTTATTTGAGCATGTCGTTCCATAATTTGTTGTGTATTTCGAATAGGTTGTTAAGTTTACACATCTCCTTATACTGGGTCCAAGCATCAAGCACTAATGCTCAGTCGTCATCTGTTGGGTTTAATGTCAGGACAGTCTTTTTTTTTTGTGTGTGTGTGTTAGACATTTGCGTCACATTAGAGGTTCTGTCTCTCTGAAGCTTGATAGTTTCTATTTGTAGCTCTATCATTTGTTGCATGAGTTGACCTATCAAACTGAGAGTTCTGCCTGGTGCAAATGCCATGTCATTTTGTTAAGTAGTTCCACATATTTACCAGATCCTGTTCACAGTGCCATGTAAAATAACCACAACAGCAATTGTAGTAGTAATTCTCAATTACTTTATTCTTGTACCAACAAGATACAAATACAAAAATACACTTGGCCCCTGGCCACTTAGCCGTTTATATAACACTGGAGGCGGTAACTTGTGTCTGCCTGTGGAAGTCGCTCATTATCTAATTAGACCTTCCATTTCTACTCTACAATGAGAAGTAACAAAATTATTGTAGATTGTATTAGATGGTTCCTTGGCATCTGCTTGTAGTGTTTCAAACCTATTCCTGACAGCAATGATGTACTCATCTTTGAGATGACTGTTTGCTGTTAGAAGAGACCATTTATATTATATATTATTATTATACAGGAAAATGATCTTGTATGTCTATTATTACTTTCCTTGAAATTTAAAAGAAAATGATTTATGTGCAAAATGCTAAAAAGGTTTATTTTCTACTATCTTCCATTTTAAAATAAAAAAAAAAAGTTTGGCTTTCTTTTTAATGTATGCTGATATGTATGCTGACAATGCAGTCAAAAGAAAGGTTTTTGAATGAAGTTAGTCCAATGTAACAGAAAATATAAACATTTTGACTAACCTGTAAATCCAATTATGATGCTTACTTTATTTAAGTATATTAAATCTTTCTTTGGATTTTCAGAAGTTGATACACCATTGAATTTCTCTGTTCACAAAAATTACAAGGAGTAAATTTACTTTTATCCAAGAAGTAAAAAATGTGTGAAAAGTTAAATATTCAGGACCAAAAATATTACCAAGAAAAACAGAAGGAACAAAAGACCACAAACATACATGTTACATAATCGGCTCCAAAAAATAAATAGATCTTCAAAAATGTCGAATGTCAAGACAAACAACGGGAAGAGTTGATAAATTTTTTGAAGGTCCAAAGAAAAATTTCAGGACTGAAAAAGTTAAAAGAACAAAAAATTTAATCATTAAGTATAATTAATTTGTATAAAAAATTTTCTTTTAATATTTTGATGTATATTAAATACATGAATAAAAAATAAAGTTTTTAATACTCCAATAACTGTATAAAGCATAATCTGCTATAAATGTTTTTCTTTTCCACCATTTTCTATGTTAAAATAGAATTTAAAAAAAATCATTCTTTTTAATGTATATTAATATGACATCTACTATAATACCATCAAAAGCAATCTTTTTGAATGGAGTTACACTAAAAGTAAAAAAAAAAAAAGCAAACATTTTGGCCAAACTAATTTCAGTAAACACTTAAAACATATTTACTTTAATAAATATATCCTTTATTTGTGCAAGACAAAATAATTAATTTTTCTTTTTTTTTTTTTTTAGATATTTTATTTTTTAATATCTGTCTGTTAAATATATGAGCCATTATCCATTACTTCACCATACCTGTTTGATAAAAACACTGATTAAATCAGTTCAATTAATTCTTGTTAATTTCCTTGTTTTCATACAAAGAACATTTGAATTCTCACAGCTTGGTTATGCCAGCAATTATGACTTGTACAACTCTCAGATGTGAATGACACATGTGAAACCTGCTTCAGAAAGAAATGGAATGTCTTTTTCTTTGCCCAACATGCACCAAAGTTATTTAACCCTTACTGGTATGAATGAATCATGGCTGTACAACATGTTTACATGTGATTATCAAATTGCAAAATTTAACATCAATGGTAAACATTTCCTGACATCTCATTCTGTGGCTTTACTTTTCAGCATGAATCTCGTTTTATTATACTTCGTGATTTTATGTTTTGAAACTGAAATGGCCTTGGATTCAAATGATAAAATGAAAAAGGGTAATTTTATCTGTTGAGAAGCAATTAAATGTTTGTGACATGGTGCAGAAGAGACACCTAAGTGACCAGAGTATTGTTGAACTGTGCCAGGAAATGTTGAAGAGGAGGAGAAGGATAATAATCTTATTGACCATGTGGAAGTTCAACAATCCCAAAACCCAATTTCAAAAACAAAGCAATGATTATATTCGACAGATGTCTTGGTTACACTCTACACAAGAAGCTATTCTTACAAATATTTCTTCTTTCATCCAATTTTGGGATTTAGTGGCAGAAAAATGTGAGACTGGCTGAAATGAACAAAAATTGATGCATTATTTATTTATTTATATTTTTTTTTAAATTCATAAAATATAAACTGAACAAAACCTTAAACAAAGCTTGGAGAGTTGAATTAAAGGGAAATAACTGAAACTGAGATAGCTGGAAGAGGCATGGCACGTGGAACTAGAATGGTATACCCCGGCGGATGAAATAAAGGTTTTGGTTTGAAATTCCAATCACCTGAAGAAGACTGGAGTGTACAATGGCCAAAATTTTGTGAATATGACAACAAAAATAAGTTCAACAGTCTGAACAATGTAAATAGTGTAAATAATTACAATATCTCATTTCAGAAATATAGACAGATCTTAGATAAAGCATTTGAAAATGCTATGGTGTAATTGTTAAATTTCTTCCTGGAAACTTCTTATTTTTCTTTTTCTTCTTTTTCTTCTTTTTTTTTCTTCTTTTTTTTTTTTTTTCTTCTTTTTCTTATTATTCATTCATTCATTTATCTGGAATTTTGAATTTTATGAGGATATTTTTTTTCAAATCCTATCCTAGGTGTGTCTGGATAATTGGGGGGAAAATACTGTATATTTTTTACTATTTTCTATCCTTTTTGGCATTTCTTTACTCCTTTTGACTTAACTCCATATCATGTTGAAGCATTGGTTCCTGTACAATCACTGGCTTGTATCCCTAAATTCTTACAATCATACAAAAATATTTTCTGGCTTTAAATAACCTGTGAAGTGTTGATAAGCCATAGAAAATGAATGAATGAATGAATCAATTTATTCCTTTAGGAAGCATGGTGGAGTAATGAATAATGGCTTGGATTGAGGAATTGGAGAGCAGATTTCCAATTCCAGTCAAGTTCATTACATTCACTTTGATGCTAATACCCTTGGGAAAGGTGTGAATCTAGCTCTTCTCCCCTCAGCTAAGGGCAAATAACAGGACAGACTGGATTCTATAGCCTTGGTTGGTGACTAGTCTAAGATAAGGAAAAACTCTGAATTCTGTAGAGGGTTAGGCTCTGTCAGGTTTTCTTGCCCACAAAACACCAATGCTACTGTGGCTGAAGTAGATGTAGTGCCCTTACAACCCTAATTGTTTACGAGACTTGTGATCATGATTACCTCTTTTAATAAAATGATATAAATAATCTCCATCATCTTTGCATTAAAAAGTTTTCATGTGTATATACACTCTTATTTCATGTGTTCATGTATGTTGAATAAGATCTGTTAAAGGGGGGGAAGAGTATTTTGTAACCTACAAGAAAATAAAAACTGTAGTTTGACAAAAACTGATTACTTTTTATGTTGTTCACCTACTGAGAAGATTATAGTTACTGCATAGTAGGAAGCCTTTAACAATGTTTGCTATAAGTAGAACAAACATAGCATAATACATGTCAGTTTTATATTTCTTACACTTTAGAGATATAAATTAAGGATTGATTGAAAGAATCTATAATATAGAAACCTACAAGTTAATTTTTCACAGACAAACATAAAAATGTTCCAAGCATAAAATATTGATTTAAATCCAGCATTGACCATTAGATATAGATATGCTGAATGTTATCAATTATTGAAGAGAATTTGTTTTTCAAATGAATGTCTGATAAGATCATGGCACCTACACTTGAAGAGCTTCTTTCCTCTGGAGGATTTACTTCTCAGTCCACTTGACACCTGTGATGAGAACACCTGTCAAATACTTTCTTTCTTTACACTACACTTTTCTTCTTTTTTTTTTTTTTTTTTTTTTTTTTTTTTTTTTTTAACCACTCAGCACTCAGGTGAAAATAAAAATTAACTGACTGACCATTCCCATTTATTACTTAACTGTTTAGTGGGCCAGAGGTATGTCAGCATTTTGTATTGCTTAAATTTTTTTTTTTTTTTTTTCCAGCTGTATTCCTTTTTCATGATTTTCCCTTTATTTTTCATTTTGATTTTGAATTCAGTTGTTAAAAAAAAAAAAAAAATCTCTTTTAGCTTGATAAACCCTTTTGGACATAACTTTTACTAATTTGTTGAGAATCTTTATAATGGTTCATCTTGCTGATATCTTAATTTCCTTTAGTAATTTTATATCTATAACATCCAAAATACTTAAATGGCATATAAAATAAAAATGAGTTGGATCAATAAAACTGCTTTTATTTTTTTTTTTTTTTTTATTCATTATTTATTTGTACACATATACTGAAAAATGTTCTAAAAACTTTTTTGTAATGCATGTTTTATTGAAAATGGTTTTTCAATTAAGTCTCTTATATATTCAGCATCTTTGAAATATAAATATTTTCACAAACTCTTATAACTTTTATAATTTAAAAAAAAATATTACAGAATTTAAAAAAATTCTATTTAATTTTTTTTTTTTTTACCAGGCAATGTTTCCCAGTATTAGAAAATTGTATGACTGAATTATTGAATATCTCACAAGAAAATTTCACATCAGCTATAACCTGGATTGATATTCAATGAAGATTAGATTTAACTTACAAATTTAAAAATAGAAACGGGTTTACATTCACTTAAAATGCTGGTTGCTTGAGAGATTCTGGGGCAATATTTAACCTTAAGTCTGATGTAAGAGTATGTCCTTTTACTTATGAGTGGAGTACTAAAAGGGTCAGCCAACCAAGAGAGATTTAAAAAAAAAAAAAAAAGATGTGAGTTTGGCCAAGAAGTTTTCATGACCACTTCATATATTTGTGAAATTAAAGTTAATGATATAGTGACAAAAAAAAGCATCAAGTTAATATACTCTAAATATAAACCCAAGGAAACTTGTTCATTTGTAAACAGACTTGTAAAAAGTCAAAGGTCAGTCATTATCTATCCTTATCCTTCCCCTCTCTTTCATATTACACACCTTGTTCATCATAACCATTTTCAGTTAACCTTTACCTTGAATATTTCTTAAACCTTGTATTGAATAAACTAATATTTTTTTTTTAAATTCAGATATGACTGCTATTAATTTTTTTTTAAACAAATTCTAATTCAACTTCAGCACACAGCAAAAAACAAACTTAACTATCAATAAATTAAAAAAATAATGTACTATAATTTATTATTTTCTTAAAATTTCAAGTATTTCTTTAAATGTTTGCAATTGATAGTAAGTTTACTAGAATATGAATTAGTGAAATTTTAGATCATAAATTGGTGTGTAGTCTGAGATGCATATAAAATAGGTACCTCACCTAAAATTGCAATACTTAAGGTTTAAAATGAATTTTTTATAAATGAAAAAGGTTTCTTGAAGCTTTCATTTTAGCTTTAATTGAAAGCTAAAGGATTAAATTTTCTATTCTCAGTAAGCATAATACCATGGTGTATTTCAAACAAATTATATTGATTGGAATTGGTGCTTTTTTAATTTTTTTCTAAAATAGATGATTAGCACCCCTTTTTTATATATAGGTGTATTTCATCATAATGTAATTCCCTGTATTAAAAAATCTTCCAAAAATAAAATATACTTTCTGAAACTTTATTTGAGGAATATTAGCTGATTTAAAGTATAATTAATCTTATTTGAAAAAATATTTACTTTAAGTTGAAAATAACAGAGAAATGGATTTTTAAAACAAACAGCAGTGATTAAGTGCTTGTCAAGGATCATAAATCACTTGACAAATGCTTCTGAATATGTTGACAGATTTACTGTTGTACTATTAGGTTGGTGCAAAAATAATGACGTAATAATGTCGTTTTTTGATGTTAAAAAATACGTCAAAAACGACATTATTACATCATTATTTTTGCACCAACCTAATACAAAAATTGCTGTGTTAAAAAATAATTTAAGAAAATGACAGTTGAACATTTTTTTAATATAATTTTTAAATACTCAATAATCTTAAAAATATTGATAATATTCTCAGTAATGTAATATTAGGAGTGTTGTCTTTGAATTTACTATAGTATTTACTGATAATGTTGTATATACTTTCAAAATGAGCATGTTTATGCACATAAAAAAGTTTTTTAATTTATTAAAAAATCTTAGTGTAGGATGATTTGTAATAAGCTTTTCAATTTTTGCTTAGTAAATATAGTCTTCACTTAAATAACCTAATGAGGTCTGTTTTGAAGAATTTTAAAGATTTTGGGGAATTTTATAATTTAAAAAAAAGAAAAGAAAATGTAAACCATTTTTGTAAAAATTCATTATTCATCAAAAAAAACTTTTTTCAGATAATAATGTCCTTAATATATATTATTTATAACTAATTAAAAGCTTATTTAATTAAATAATTAGTTTTATTCCAGTTTTTCTTTTACTATTCAGAGCAGATTTTCAGGAAAGCAATAACTGTTAAAAAAAAGTAAATGATTTACATTCTCCAAAGAGTCCCACATTTAACTAATAAACAAATTTGCAGGATGGAATTTAATTTCTAGATATTTTGTGTAATTAAGTAACATGGAAAAAAAAAAAAAAATATTTTGTAAAAATAATTTAGAAAATAAATTCATTCATTTGTGAATAAGTCCTGAAAGTTTCATTAAATTCCAAACAATTATTTGATTTTTGTAAGAATTTCGAAATCAATGCATTATTTTACTGGAAAAAAAGGTGCTAAAATACTCATAGTCAACTCTTGTTATACCATTGATGCATAAAAAAAACAAGATTTTTTTAACCAAAATTTCAAACATGTTAGGAAGGAGTAAAAACAAAAAGATATTTAAAAAATATTTTGGTCTTTCCTCTTAATAATATTAAACATTTTGACAGTAAAACATTGTTTTTATTAAGTTTGAGACCTTTTTTTCATTCTGCTATGCTGTTTCTGAGCAAAAAAGTGGAGGTACCTAATATAAAATATAACCTACAATTTATGTAAAGACTGCATGTTCATGAATACAGAGTAAACAATGAGATTGATATAATTTCTTAACAAATGAGATTTTCAAGTTTTGCTGCCATTCTAAGAAACTAGAGAATATAGATCTTATTTAGTCCTTATTTGGAAATGTATTTTTTATGATTTCCTTATATTTAAGTAAAGCCTTTTTCTTTTAAATGCTTTACACACACAAATCTCTCTCTCTCATATCTATAATATATATATATATATATATAAAGTTCCAAAGAAAAGTGATAGCTAAGATTAAAGTGCATTTTTTAAAAAAGAAAAATCTTTCTTGAAGCTTTTATTTTAGTTTAAATTTCAAGCTAATAGATTAAACTTAATATTTCTAATAAGCAAAATGCTTTGCTGTATTTCAAACTGAATTTAAATTGATTGGAATGACCTTTTTTTTTTTTTTTTTTTTTTTTTTTTTTTTCAAATCATTAAAATTGCTCAAGATCAACCATTTTATTGACTCTGTTCTCACATGATTTTCTTTATAAAAAATGTTCCAAAAATAAAATATACTTTTCTAAATCTTTTTATATGAGGAAGATAATGTAGCTAATCTGATGTGAAAAAAATATTACTTTTAGTTTAAAATATGACTGTAATGCATTTTTATGAGGTGTGAAATTTATTGATAGTTATGTTTGGGAATTTTTTCTATAGGGACATATCTGTAAAAATTATATAACATATAATATGAGCCCCATTTACATATCTTTTTTTTTTTTTTTTTTTTTTTAACTACCCTGTAATCTTAATAATTTAAGAAAATATTCTAAGTAATATATTTTATTGACATTTACCTAATTTGAATTTATAGTGTAAATTACAAAGCTTGTTGAGGAAATGTTAGAAAATTACCAATAAATTAAATAAAATAATTGGTTTATGCAGCAGACATTAATAATGCAGAGATACTTCATCAACAAGCCATGAGGGTCTGCAAAACCATTTGACACTATGAGGGTCTGCAAAACCATTTGCCAGCCAATGAACTGTTCGTGTAGAAGCAAGCAGAGGACATTTTGAACATTTGTTATGAGTTGACGTGTTTAGGTACAACAATGGTCTTTTGGACATATGTTTATATGGACATTTTACTTCGTTTTGGTGTCAGGAACCCTCCCCCAAAGTTTGTAAAAAGTATTTTGGTACACCATATATATATATATATATATATATATATATATATATATTACTAGCTTAAAAGATACCCTATCAGGCAGCATTTAAGCTACCCTCTCCTGAGGGCTTTTGATTGGGCAATAGGTAGGGAGGAGTAGATGTGACAGGCAACTATAAACTACAGAAGAATTCAAAATTGATTGCTGCATTTAAGTATTGCATTAATATTAAAGCTTGCCTTTTAAAAGTTCAATGATAATTCTTCTGCTGCCAGTTAATTTAAAGACAATTTGACGTATATAGGTCCTTACTTTATGCACCAACAATTATTTTTATTTCATGGGTGACTTTCGTTGGATTTTCCAATTAATTTCAATTATTCCCAAACTTATTTCCAAGTTATAAAAATTGTTATTGTACAAAAAAAAATGTTCATATTGGAGTTTCCAGCATAAATGCCAAGCAGTACAACATGCTGTTTCCAAATTTCTGGCGGAGTGAACTGTCACAGTACTCTTTTTCTCACAGACAGTGCCCAACCGATCCTATTACTGTGCAGTCAACATAATCAAAAACAAACACTTGCACAAAATTAAAAATATAAAATAGGACAATTTGCTCATCGCACTCTGTATATAGACTGGTTATTCTCCCAAGAGTAAAGAGGCTAATATGTCTTGCTTCTTAAACCATAGCCGGATAAGAGATGAATTCATGCCTTTCCCAAAGACTTTAGGTGAATTCACTGGCCAGCGTTTGTATGAATAATGCCATCTGGTGCTCTTTTAACTAGGCAAGGGAAAGCACTTCTACACTGTATTACCTCCCTTGTTCACGCTCACTAGCAGACGATAACATTATACTGGTATTTGTAATTTTTGCAAATTTGTAATTATAATAATAATTTGTAGCAATAATAATTTAAAAAATTTTTAAAATCACAAATCTAAAGCTCCTCATATGGATGAATCTCACTCCCACAATAATGGCTTTTGAAATTTGCTGTTTAACATTTGCTCACTTTTTCTTTGAGTGTGGGATGAGAAATATCTACTAAATTCAACATGAATGGCCTGTACAAATCTTAAAGAAAAACTCTCTCAATGTTAGTAGAAATTTTCAGTTTAAATTTTTAACTTTATTCTTTGTAACAATTTAATTGCATGTAAGGATTTTGCTTTTAATTTTATTTGCCCCATTTTTATTTTTATTTTATCCCAAGAGACAGCCATTTTAATATCAGCAAGGTCTGTTCTAGTTTGTCTCCTGTGAAGTGAAGAAAAAAATAGATTTTAATGCTGAAGAACATGTCCTGCATTGACTAATGCAAGAAGCATTTTTGTCTCATATGATGACAATTGATTCTTTTTAAAAATTATGTATACATTTTGCTTTCTTTAAAGATATACTTTAACACAAACTGCTGGTCTACTGCCTGCTCACTTCTCTCTCTTGCAATTCCTATCATTCAAAATTACCAAACTGATTTAATTTAGTTTTGTGGGTATGTGAAACTCTGGTTGAGAAGTTGTTCATAAGGGAATCTGCAGACCACATGTGTGGAAACCTGTTAACAAAGTTGGCAAGTTGATACCCCCCTTTGCTAATACCCTGGCAATGGACCTGCTTTTGTCCTACCGCACCTTGCCCTCAGCATGTAAAGGCTGTTTTGTTTTCTTTTAGTTTGAGATACCTGATCTAAGTGGATTTCTGAGCTAAGTATAGAGGCTTGCCACCCTTTCAGATAAGTATACCTTCAAGATGGCTGAACTGAGTAGATTGATCTTTGTCTCACAGTAAGGGATTATAATTTATTGACTTAATGGTTAATTTTTAGTATTAAGTCTTAATTTATATAAATTTCACAGTCCTTACCTTCTCATGTCTTAATCATAACTTCCCACCATTCAATTTCATGTGACTTTTAAGGAATGTCACATAGTGAGCTAGTCATGCGGTTACAAAATAATTAATAACAATCAGAAAGTAGTAATAATAACAATATTAATAATAATAGCAGATATAAAAGGGAAAAAATAAAATAACACGAGTTACCACTTATGTTATACTTCATGTTATGATGAGAAGATTAGTTTTAACAGGACTTTGCCCTGGGGACAGGCACAGAGAAAAGCTAGTTACAATATTATACATACACCAAGAGGTAGAAATCTATGCACAATGCATTTTCACAATATTTATTAATTAATATTATTTTAATTTAATATTTAATTCAAGAATAAGGGATTAAACTCAATGTATACTAATAGTTGAGTGTAACTATTGTCAGGTTAAATTTTACACTAATAGTTGAGCATAGCTCACCTAAGGTTAAACTTTGCATAAATAGCTGAGCATAGCTCTCCTAAGGTTAAGCTTGATCTACTAGTTAAGTGTAGATCTTGTTAGGTTAAATTCCTTATTTTATTCAAGCAACTAGAAATCCATTGCTTCTCATGTCTCTTCATTTACTTCATAAACCATTGAATTCAGTCTACTTGAGGCATGTGATGCACTAATCTTTTATCCTACAGCCTCAGTGAACTGCTTAGTTTCAGATACTGTTATTTATATTAGAGTTGTAGCAATTAATCGGTTGGTAATCAGTAACTAGCCATGTCGGTCATTTGCTGATTAATCAGTTATCAGCTTTTTTACCTGCCTCCGCCCCAATTAATTAGTTTTTATGCTTAGTCATCCTTCTTTATTGCATCATAAAAATTTCATCTCTGACTTAATAATCCTCAGATATAGAATTAATTTCAATAATATTCTGATAGTTTTTTCTTTTTCTCTCCTTTTTCTTTTTTAACTAATCTTTATTGAGTTACTGAGAGTAATTAAATTAAAAAAGCAATCTATTAGTCCATTATGTTTGGTTCAGGTTAGACATTGAGTTTTTCATTTACCCTGGCTATGTACATATTGGGCAAGGAATGATATCACAAATAAGATTTGGTTACTAAAACAACTGGTATCTTCTCTTTTGATGCTATAAGCTTCCTAGGACCAAAGTATATACTTAGTTTGTTAAATTATTAATCTAGCCCTGTAGACAGCCAAATAACAGAATTTAAATTTGTGCACAGTATTAAACTTTTTTATACTAATGTTTAACTTTTTAATTTTCTTTTCTCCTATCTTTCCTTAAATATCAATAAAAACTAAATATCAAAGAAAGGTTCAATTCAAGCCAATCAAGAAAATAGAAATTTTCAGATAATTCTGTTTATGATGTAACCCTAATTTACAACTATAATATATAATTGATCACTGATTTGATTAGAGTCTCTGCCTTCTGACCTCAAGTGGAATGTGTATATTTGTGCCATTAAAAAAGATGCTGGAAGAATGGTCAGTTCACTGTACTGGACCAGAAGATACCTGACTCCCATTGCTATGCTCTATCTTTACAAGAGTCAGATCAGACAAAGAATGCTTGCCATAGATGGGCTGGTGCTGCACAATCCGCACTATCCAGCCTCAAGAGAGTTCAAAAGTTCCTTGTATGCGATGTATTATTCTCCACCCAGCAACCTTTATCCAACAGACAAAACATTAGCAGCCTTTCACTACTATATTGCTATTACTATGGTAGATGTTTCGATGAGTTGCATTTCTTTAGTTTCACCAGTTCAAACCTTCACAGCTAGGACCTGTCATGTTCATGATGGCAAACTATCTCCATTCTCTTCATGTTCCTTTGATAAAATGCTAGTCCCACTCAGACAGCTTCTTCTCTGGAACTATTTGTGGGACAAACTCCTTAGAGAATGCTTCTCTAACAATTTAAATCTTGGTCTGTTTAAGTCCAGGGTCAACTGATATCTATCCTACTCGTCCTCATAATAATTCAAAATAATCACTTACTTCCCCTTCTTTAAAATCTGATTCAGTAACCCTCTACATTAAGTGGGCTTTGATTTGGGTGAACTAACAGTAAAAAAAAAAATGCTTTAGGTTTAAATTATTCAATTTTCGATTGTGTCATTTGTTTAATCTAAATCACCTGTTGAACAAACTGCAAAAAATGCATTCTGTACTGGATTATATTTTTTTTATTTTAAATTAAAAATAATTTTATTATTTGTTACCTCAATAAATTTGCCAGATTATGTGTTCATTGATTCCTTCCAATGAAAAATAATTTTTACTTCAGTCAGTCAAGTGTAATTTGTGATAAATGCTTGGGTGATCATGTCTCTTTCAGTTCATGACTGACAAGGCAGATTTTCCTACAACAGGTTGCCATTTCTTTCTACAGAAGACTGGCTGCCAACCAAGGTTATAGAACCTAGTTTGTCCTGCTATTGAACCCATAGCTGTGGGGAGGAGAGATGGATTGATACCTTCCCCAAGAGTATTTGGATGTAACGAACCCAACTGGAATTCAAACTCTGTTCTCTGATTTCTTATTCCAAGCCGATATCCATTACACCACAATGCACATCCAATTTTTACTTACATTTTATATATTAAAATGTTTCTGTTTTTCTTTGTAGCCATCCATTTATAATTTTCCTTTCCTTGTTTTTAAAATTCTGATTAACATTATTTTGAAAAGTGAACAATTTAATGTTTTATATATGTCTTTTGGTGATTCCAACTCTACTGCAAGATTTCAAGAGCTGGTGCTTTTGTTAAACCAATTTGTGCTATACAGTCAAATATCATTTCATTTCCATTCACTTGCCAAATTCTTCACTGTCTTTGAGACTGAGTTTAAATAATTCTTAGTATGGTGTGAAGTGAAATACATTGTGATTGCTAGCAGCTTCTGTTTTAACATGTGAAGTAAGGGTAATTGCAATATAAGGAAACATTTGACATTCATTGACCAAGCAGCCAGTATTATCGCTCTTTTCAGTACTGATGGGGGCTTCTTCCCTAACCATTTTATTTGAAGTAGCATGGAATGTCAACATCTTGATTATATCATTATTTTCTCTTCCAGTTACACACGCTAATCCATTTTAATCCACAAGTTATGTAGTTTCTGTTATCTGGTACAGTTCTTTTTAAATCTGCAGTGCCAGTCCACAATTATGGTCTCCACCAAGATCTACAGGCTTCACTCACTCAAAGCCATTTTTAACTGTTGATCTTAGAAAGCGGTTATATACAGCTGACAGTATAGATTTTTCTGAATGGGTTTGGCGTTATGCACTATATCCATATAAAAGCCTCAATCTGACAAGGCTATTTAAGAACATGCCTAGAGTTTTCAGGTTAATGTTTTAATTTTGTAGCAATGTGCAATCTTGGGCAAAACTACTTCTAGCACAGCCTATTCTATGGTCCATTTTCTCGTTACCTACACTAAATTTGTTATAACTGATCCCTACACTAAAGTAAGAATGGATCAGTAGAAAGAAACTGGCCCAAGTTTAATAAATTAATTTGTTAGTTTTAAAAGAAAAAGAATATATTATGACAAAAAGGATTTAAGTTATGTAAGATATGAGATATGTGTTCAGTGAGAGAAGAGATGTAGGAAGTAAAAGAATGAATGATAGGATGAGGAGAAAATGGACAAAAAATGGAAAGGATTTGAATAATAAAATGGGCAATATAGAGGAGCAAAATTTACAAGAATAAAGAAAGAAAGAAATTGATAGGAAAGAAAAAAAAAAAAATTTCACAAGAGAATAGTGAATAAAAAAAAAAAAATACCCTCTTCCACTCTTGGTATTTTTATTTATATTCCTCAAATTCCATTGAAACGTAGCCACAGAAGACATGCACAAGCATGAGCAGCTGGAAACTAAGACGGGTGAAAGTAATGAAGATTGAAGCGAGAAGAAGACCTGACTTCTTGTGATAATCGATTGACCATTTTCATGAGTGATTAAAGATTCTCCTTCCTAAGCAATCTAATCAAAGACTATCGATAGCATTGAAATTCTGATGCCCAACAGAAGACTGACACACACTGTTGTCTGCTTGCATTTCGTTGGTTAGGAATATTGGTGATTTTTAACTTTTTCTTTTGATACTGACAAAGAAACTGATGGACGGAAATTAATTCAACTTTCACTATTATTTTGCCTTTCTTACATTCTGTGCATTGATTGGTTCTAAAACTCACTGTCTCTACAAGAACAAAATCTTTATTTTTGTATTTAGTTTGTCATCTTTTAACTTTCTTTTTCTCCTTTTACAGGAAAGATTGTATGTTGCATATCTAGTCTTAATAATGTATAATCAGCACCTTTTAGAATCAGTTATAAATAATATAGAGGGGATAGCAGCAATTTTAGTTTCATTAAATTGAATGTTATTTATTTGTATTGGACTTATTTAAAAAATATTTTAATGTCTGTTTAACAATCGGTTTTATCCTCAAGTAATACACAGGATGCGATGGGTAACTTGTCGCTATTATATATTTTTTAATTTCATGCATGCGCATTGTTCTTGATTTTTGTCGCCTACACAATATAGTAGGGTCATTTCGGCAAACTCTGTGAGAAAAATAGCACCATGACACAATTCACCCCAATTTTACAAAATGTACAGGAATTATTTATTCAACAAATGTATCAAAATGGTTTCAATTTTTTGTCAAAGGGTTTCTTTATCATAATACTGCAAAATGTATCATACTAGAGATTTTATTGGGGGGGGGGGCAATATTATTATATTTTATGTTGACTGTATTGAAACAAAGTTAAATGTCTCTTGAGTATTTCCATTTTCCTTTTTGGTTCTGAAATAATGTATGGCAAGTAAGAATACAAATGAGTAAAGCTGGTCAAGCTCATCAGCCTTGCACTGAATTGGGAAGGCCAAATCTCTACTTCATGAGTAGGGCTGCTGAAAACATGTCTGAATAATTTTGTTGGAAGGTGAAAAGAGAAAGATTGTCATTTCTGGAAGTAGGGTCTTTAAATCACACATGTGACCAGAAACCCTTTCTGCCTTCTTTATAACTGGCATCATGGGAAAATGAATTTATTTTTCTATTCTTTATTATTCATTTATTTATTGGGTTTTATTTAATTTTCCCACAATTTAACACCTGCTTCAATGAAATATTAGGTTGGTGCAAAAATATTGTCGTTTTCTCACATATGTTACTATGTGAGAAAACGATATTATTTTTGCACCAACCTAATAGAAAACCTTATCCATTTTTAATCTTTTCATTTGTACCCTCTTACTTCTTTAATGACCAGTATTCAGAATTTTGATAGCTACAGCATTATTTTGTTAAAGTTGTTACACTCAAATTTTTAACAATAGTGGAATTTCCATGGGTATTTCATAGTTGTAGAACTCCGAAGGAGCTTATTCAATCATTAATTAAGAATTACAGTTCATCAGAAAATTCAAATGTGAAAGCTGTTAAATTTTCACTGGTACTGCTAGTAATGTTTATTTTGTTAAATACAAAAGTGCTGGAATATCTTTTGTCCAATCAAAAAGAGAATCTGAAATTCTGAAATTTTGTTATTTGGTCAGATTCTGAGAAGTGGATTGGGTTGAAAACTTTTCAACAGATATGAAAGAATTTCCCATTCCATCCAATAATCATTTAGCAAATGATGATAGGTATCTTCATGTAGTAAAATCCTCAGTTGACTTTCTTGCTTGAGAAAATGTCATTTCTATTATTCAGATAAGCCAACTCCTCACTTTAGTGTGGCATAGTGACAGTTTATCTAGGGTTCAGCTTTTTAAAAAAATAAATTTATTTGAACCCACCACTCAAAATGATCACCCCACCACTCAAAATGATCACCCCACCCTCTTATAGATTCAGTTTAGGTTGAGATGTTAAAGGTCATCTTGGATTTAATAACAGTTTTCTTTTAGCTTCTTTTAGTTGAATGTAGTACTCCACCACATTAGATTGTCTCAAAAAGCTTTGTACAGAAAATGTACAAAACTTTTTATGCATAAAAATTCATAGCATCATTATTCAGTCATCAAAGTATTTTCCCTGGCTTTTCTATTTTTTCTCAAACAACTTTCAGCTAAAATTTGTATTTCAGTACATTATGTCAATGCAAAAGTTCCCAGAATCTTTTGACAAAATGTTTTAGGCATATAAATTCATAGCATCAATATTCAGCCATTAAAGTATTATATTTGGGTTTTCTTATGACTCAAAGATACCATTCAGCTAAAGTTTGTATTCTATAGGGTTAATACATAAGTTCCAAGTATTTTCTTCACAAAATGTTTTATTCATATAAATTAATAACATCATTATCCAGTCATCAAAGTATTTCCTATTTGCTTTCTATGGCCTTTCAGCTAAAATTGCGTGTTAAAATGATAAAAGAATGCTTCCAGTTTTGTTCCAATGAATTCTTTGAAGGATTTTGCAACTCATTGGAACTGTTGACCAAACAAGTGTTGCATGAAACGGAACATGTTTGAAAGTAAGAGGCTAGATTACACCGCATGTAGAATAAGGTAGCACCAATTAATTGGTTGGTAAATGTGAATTTAATTCCTCTCAAACATTGGCAAAAAGTAAATAAATGAAAAACTATTGGAATATTATTTAAATTCTTTCTCTTAGACTCTAAGATAACTGATGATTCTTAAACCAGAGACGAAATTTCTGTGATGTAATAAAAAGGACAACCGAGTGTAAAGATAGATTAATTGGCAAATGCTGGTATGGTCAGTATGATTGATGATATTGCATTTGCAAAATAATAACAGGTAACATCATGCAGTAAAATCACTGGTTGACTTCCTTACCAAAAAAAACTTCAGTATTTTTCAGTGCATTATTCCAACAAGTCAGTTGCTCATTTGGGCGTTGTACAATAGTTTCATCGATGTTCTAGCAATTTGTAATAAAGAATTCATTTTGAATCCCACCACACAAAGAAAAAAAATTTTCCATAGTAAAATGTGCTTGAGTTGATTGTTTAGCAGCATATCAACCTCTGAGTTATTTAATGCTGAAATGTAATTATTTTGTACACAATTTTATTTTTTTTTGGGTGGGGGACAATGGTTTTAGTGATACCAGTTTTAATAATTAACCCGTAGCTGGGGTAAGAGGTGGATACATACCTTTCCCAAGAGTATTTGCACATAAGTGAATACAGCAAACACAACTAGAATTGGAACTCTGCTCTTGAATTAACAATTCTAAGCCATTATATATTACACCACCTGCACATCCAAGCCTACAACACCTGGTATTCTCAAGTCATCACCCATCTAGGTGACAATGTTGCTTAACTTTGGTGATTGTACAGTAACCAATATTTCACTGTGATGTGGCCATGTTTGAGTTGACTCATTTACATTAATATAAATAACATTTCATCCCAGAAATTCAGACATAGGGCTTGTCTTGATTTTTCTGTTTTGGATTCTCACAATAAAACCATTTTTCATTACTCAATGGCTATTTCTTGAGTCATTAAAATACTAATTTTGGGAAATTGGTTGGACTGAGAACTTTTCAGCATTCTCTTTTACAAAATAAACACCAGTATTAATGTATTTGTCAAATTATTTTAGGGATATTATCCAGGTAGCAGAAAGTTTGTTCAGTCCTGAATTACTCTGACAAAAATTCACCAGGAAACTGAGTCCCCTCCATTCTTGAGAAAAACAACTAGCTTAAATTGAGCAACTTGAATACATCTGAACTAGGTTAATCCAACAAAATATTAGCCTTTTTATTACCTGGAGGATGTAAGTTCAATCCCTATGTGGGATAACAAGTACTGTCCATAGAATAGATCTTAGCAGTATTGTCATTTAAATGTTTTGCTATTGGAGTCATTACATTATAAAATCCTGGACTCTAAATTCTTGATAACATAAAGACTGGGTTTGATTTCAAAATTCTCAATAACTTTTCTTTATATGCAAATCTTTAGAGGAGTTGAGAAACTTTTCTCTTTTTTAATATTTAAGGAAAAAAGAATCTTAAAAAAGGTCAGTATAATTGCATATCCATTCTTAGAGCCTGTTACACTTTTACCTAAATTAACAATTAAAAAAAAAAAAAAAACCCTTAAGCTAAGAGACCCTCACTTAATGATTTTGTCAGTCTCTTGCTAGACTGAAGGGTTGTAATTAAGTGAAAGTTTGAGTGTCAAAACGGTCACATTAAAAACAACCAAGAAACACCCATCTTTAATTCTTTTCCTCTTTTTTTTTACCATTACTTACACATTATATACTTGTTTATATACAGAGGGATGCAAAAGTAGGTATACAATAACAAAACATATTGTATTGAAAACACATCAATAATAATATTTACTGTATTGTTACTTTTGCAGCCCCTGTATGTATTTATTACTAATACATAAGCATACAAATTAAGTACCTATGTAGTAGTTATATTCTCTCTTCTCTTCTGTATTTTCCTCTTTTTTCTTTTATTTTTCTTTTTCCTTTCTTTTTTCTCTTCTCTATTTTCTTTCTCTTTCCTCTCTCTCTCTTTTTTTTCTCTCTTCTGTTTCACTCGATGAATACAAAGGGTATGAAATGATGGATTTTAGCTGCAAAGGTCAGGGACTGGTGGAACTAAGAAATGTAGCTCATCATAACATTTGAAAATAGCAATTGAGTAGTGAGAGGGTCAAGACGTTTCATCTATGGAAAAAGGGGTTGTAAGATGGAAAATAATTTATCACCCACAATCTCTTTACAAGGGGACATGTGTAACTGAACCTCAGTGTCTCCAACTCCCATCAGCATTTTACAAGACAACCTGAGATCTATGTAGCTATCAAATGTTTTTAGTAAAATTTGATAAGTACAATGAGATTCATAGTGTAACAGACAAATATCAGAGAATATAATAGATAAATTTTTTTTTATCTCAGAACAAATGTTAAAATTTTTCCCACTTTGTCGTTCATTTGTCTGTGATATGTTTCGTTGTCTAAAAGGATTTCATCAGATTTCAGTGTTCCCACATTTTCAGTGTTTCCTCTCTGTATGTATCTGTAACAGATGCTCATGTTTTATATATACCCCCTTCACACAAGTTATAAAATAAGACATATCTCGGCTGATTTGCAGGCAAATAAACTAACATCCTCAAGAGTGAGAGCCGGATGTGAACGGGACAAGGCCCCATCACAAAATGACCATTATCGTCGTTTACGCATAAGCCCGATGCACGAGTTCCGGTCGAAAATTAAAATAATATTTTAAAGTGTTTCTATTTTTCGAGCAATAAAAATGCTTCCCTCCTAATTATACTCACATCGTTTTATGAGCCTGTTAAGCCATAAAAAAAACACAATAAAAGGGGTCACAAGTACAACAGCAGTCAACAGGAGGCCAGGGAAGAGACCTGTCAGGGTCAGGCTGAGCAGTCGTCAGCAGGAGGAGCGCCACGCCAACCAGTGAGAACTACTATGAGAGATCAGCAGCTGGCTTATGAACTATACCACAAGGTAGCTGTCCCAAACCCACATGTTCCTGTTGAAATAAATCATGTAAATCTATTTCTGCTGTTGTATTTCTTTCTTGCAACCATACACTTGTCTATAACACACATTTATAATTCCATCAACAAAAATATTACTTTAGTCTGAAGTCTTTCTAGAGGACGAAATGCATGACAGAATTTTATTCCATTTTGATTTATCTTTTATGCAAATAAATTACAATGTCATTCATTAGTTGCATTTTACTTACTACAATTTTCTATTAAATTTGTGGTTAAGCCCATCTGGACGAAGTGTTTTGAGGTGCAAAATTCATTTGTTTTCATGTTCTTCTAATATTTTTCTCAGGTTATCTTTTCTGTCTATTTCTATTTTTTCAATTATAGTGAATTTTACATGGCTTTTAAAATGATATTTTTCTAGGTGGAAATGTTGTTCTACAGGTAATAATCATTTGTGGGGAGCCAACTTGGTCCGATTCCGATAATTATTAATTATGTAGTAAAAGGATCATTCAGATTTTCCCACATGTTGTTTTTGGCATAGTGTGCATTCTAATAGGTAAATTATGTTATGATTTCTACAGTTAGTTGTGGTAGATTTTGAAAGTAGATTTAGTGACTGAGCTAGTGAACAAATTGGTGTGTCTAATGTGGTTACAACATAAACTCCTTTTGTTGTTACATGTTTGGGAAAATCCTGTTTTTATTTTTGGTCTATTATAGGTTACCTTATCTGAAATTTGGTTACTACCTATAATTTCCTTAAGGTTCTTATGTCTATGATATGCTAGAAGACCAGGTTCCTCAAACAAAATTTTTAGGTCTGGTTTGAGATCTAGTATTTCCCTGTGACTTGATTAAGTGAGATAGTGGAGTAAGACTGGTGTTGAAAGTGGTTACCAGAGGGATGCGTCTGGATTTATTTTTAATTTTATACATTAGGGTGTCTCCTCTAGGTGTGGAAATTGTTTTATTTATTTGTTCCCTGACATATATGTAGGGGGCAGGTAGAGATATAAATATCAGTTATAATTATGCATTGAGAGCAAATACTGAAGATGTAGGAAGGCTAAAAATTTCTGGCACCCAATGTGTTTAGATGCACAGCTTTCTCCAAAGCTTTGTTTTTTTTTTTTTTAAATATCTCACTTCATGACATCATGAGATTGGTTAAGAAAGGTGAAATGTTGTAAGAACCTGGACTCAAATTTACCTTAGATGATTCAGAAATCAGTGCATTTTTCTATATATTTCTTGCCTTTGTGAATTACTTTCTCCTTTAATTAAAGCAAGATTTGTAAATCAAAATTATGGTCACTGATTACAATGAATGTCTAATACATTGAGTATGCTGTTTTCTAAAATATCTCTTTTCTATTCATATAATCTTTTATTTACATTTCTCAAAGTCTCTTCTGTGTATTTTTTGTGGCTATCGTTACAGATGATAGTGTCAATTTCTGCTTCAAGTTTTAGGTTGTTATTTTGCCTATTATTGTTTTAGAAGTAGTTGTAACAAATTTTATGATAAATTTAGTTAAATTCTTTTCACTTATAGCTGTGACATAGTAGGTAATATGATGTCTCTAGTTTCAAGTATATTTATATCATTCATTCTCCTATTTCCAAAAATTTGATCAGCTTTTTGTTTTGTGCTAAATATAGAATAAGTATGATATTGGAGGAGCTTAAAAGTATTTTCAATGCTTTTCTCTTTATCATGTAAATATTGAGTACTACAAATTCTAAGTGCTCTTAAATAGAATCTGATAATTATTCCACATTTTATTTTGTTGTCGTGTGAATAGAAATTTATGAGATGATTTTTATTAGTAGATTTATGATACACTTGGTTTTAGTTCATTATTTTTACAGTTTAACATGATATTGAGAAAAGGTTATGTATTGATTGTATCCGTTTGTTTCATCAGTAAATTCTATCGTATGTTCGACTTGTTTATTTGATCTGCAAGATCAAGTAAAATTGTTTTGCAGGAATATATTAATAAAGCATCACCTATATATTTGAAAGATGTTGAAGGTTTAGGTAAAATACTTTGGAAAGGACCAAATTCAAGAAATTCTAAGAACAAACTAAAATTCTGCTAAGAGTCATTATATCAGTAATCTGAAATTTTACTTCTAAAAAATTGTTAAAAGTGAAATAATATTGGTTTGTGATAAATCGATATATTTTTATGATTTTTGTCTATTGGTAAGAAGAGGTTTAGTTTTTATCATATTGGCTTTTTTTTTTTTTTTTTTTTTTTTTTTTTTAAAGAATTAAGAATTCAAGAATTTGTTCACATGTTAACAAGAATGTTGGTATAAAAGCATTCTGACATCTATAATAGCCATGAGTTTATTTGTCATAATTATTAGATATTTTTATCAGGTTACATGAAATTTTAATATGAAAGGTTAATTGTTCCAAGAAGTGGTGTTTTTGCTTTGGCTTTTGTCTGTCAGTAAGGAGTGCTTCCAATCTCATATGATGGGTTGCATGGGAATGCTAGCTGTGTGTATTTTAGGTAGACCATAATATCTGGGTATTTTAAGGTGGTATTCTATTATTGACAAAGTTTTAGAGTAAATGAAGGACACTTATACTTAACATCAGGAAAAGGCAGTTGATATTTTTAGGGGATATAACGAGGAAAGAGGGCTTAGAAAATTTGATACTCACAGGACAGATTGAAAGCAAGAGGGACAGAAGATTTACTAAGAACTACAAAGAACAAAATATTGTGGAGTCATGATTGCCCACATACTGAAAGGATAGAAAAATTCTATTAATATCATGACTTGTCCTCATTACATTGTATTACCTGGAATTTTTCCTCTTTGTCATCCAGTTGTTTAACATTGTTCAGATAGAGTATCAAATTCCTGATGTTAAGTATAATTGTAGGGAACATATAATTATCATATTGCCTCTTTGACCGGCAATAGCTAAAGAACATGTGGTAGTTTCCTTTCCCTTCAGAGGTCACGTAGTAGCAGACTTACAGAAATTATAGCTAAGCATATGTATCTATATGTTATAAATGTTTTTAGATTTTTACAGAAAATTAAAAATTCTCGTAACTTTAATACTACTGCTACTGCCATGTAGCAAAGTCTCTAAAGCAGGCAACACATATAATTGCTCTCTTTGGCAACTGTTACACTTTGGTGTAAGTAAACAAAAGTAAAAACACTTTTTGATGTATCCTAATAGAAAATTGCAAGCAAAACATTTGTAATTTACTTGAAACCCACAATGATTTTTTTCCATAGTAAATTAATTGGGTACTTAATTATTTAGTATTTTATTTTGTAAAGTGGGTTATTAAACTTGTACATACCACCAATGTTAATTTCATCAAAGTGAAGAATTTTATCTCTATTATCAATGAACTATTTTCTTTTTGTCATTTAATGTAACAAATTTATTCTCATGATATTGGTAGAAATTAAAGTAATTTACAGTAAACTAAATTGAAGGTGGAAGGTTTGGCAAACTTGGGCTGTTATAGCTGTAAAAAAAAAACAAATGAAGTGATACCACTATTATTTTAACTACCTTCAGTCCTTATCGATGTTTGTTTTAAAAAGTGATGATTAGAATTGCAATAAAACCTTAACATGATGAAAGTGAATTTATACATTTTCTTTGCTCTTGAGAATTGACAACAAAAATAATAAACACTATTATATTGTTTAATGGAATGGTTGGCAAAACATCAGCTAATTGCCAACTGATTCAAACTTAATAAAATGGTAAATAATAAGGATTTCCTTATAACTGGTTCACATATTTCAATAATTTAATGTTTATAAATTTATGAATAAAAAATTGTTTTCATATTTATTTCTTTGTAAATTGGTAAATGATGAATATTACATTGCATTAGTTTTTATAATGTTGTAAATATAAATTTATTCTTGTAAATAAACAAGCTAATAAAATATTGTTGAAAATTCTCAAGAACAAAAAAATGTATAAATTCACTTTCATCATATATTTAGGTTTTATTACACTTCTAATCAAGGGGAAAACCATGCTTTTAACACTGCATTTTATTTGCAGGCATGAAGGTTCAATGGTGGATGAAAATAAGTTTGACTACTGTATGACACATTATCTAAGCATGATTAATTGCTACCAGTTTCCCTTGTTCAAGGCTCGAGAGCAACTTAATGTAAAGGTTTACAGTAAAAACAAGAAATGCTAAAAGAACATAGCTTTGAAAACGACCTCATAAATCAGATTTCTTAGACTTCTCAGGATAACATTGATCTATTTTCTTTACAGTGATGTTCACCCTGTACAAGGCCCGAGAGCCACTCAAGGTAGAGGATTACAGAGTAAGAGGCACAGCTTATACAGATATCTGCGGAAGATAATGGTTAACCCTAGATTTGAACAGGTTATGATTGTAGTGATCTCTTGGAAGTCCGTTACACAAGGCAGTGGTTCATGGGAAGAAGCTGCTTGAGTGGAATTTACATCTCATCAAAGGAATGCAAATGGAATTGGGGGCGGTTTCACTATAATATGCATGGCATGGTGGGTCTTAGCCATGAATATTAGGACTGGTGGAACTAAGGAATGTAGTTCATATAAACACTCTTCATGGAATTAGGGATAGAAACAGTAGGCTTGCAATGTCTCATCTGTGAAAAAGTGTTGTCAGGTGAAAAAATACTTTGTCATCCACAAGGACACAGAGACCCTTCTGGACTATGTCAAGAATGGAAAGTGAAGACTCAGTAACTCCTGCCCATATATACCATCAGTATTCCATTCGCGGCCTGATCCGTCTCTTGTAAAGTTAAAGGATAGCAGGAGGAGCAGTACACAGAACTGACCCTTTTTCCAGCATCTTTAGCAATGAATCATATATACGAGTTCCACTTCAGGTCTGGGCTGAGTAAGTCCCAATAGGAACTCAAAGCACAGAACTTCCCTGCAGGAACATCCATTCATTGTGATTAGTGAAAGTTTTGGGCCCAATTGGCAATGGTGGAATGTCACTAGTTTGGTTTTAAAGGCATTGAATATGACTAGCCAGTTTTTCCCCACTGAACTCCTAGAGCTAGGTCAGAGGAGCGATCAGCTGCCAAGCTAGTGAAATTGTTTGTTGGCATTTTTATTTGGTTAATGTAAGAGTTTTCAGCATTATTTTTATACAAATTATATTATTCATATAAATTTACAGGATCCTCATTATTCGGTCATCAAAGCATTTTCACTTATTTTCTCTGACTTTATGCTACCTGTTATGGTGAAACACACCTATTCTATAGTTAATAGACTCTCCCACCTAATATAAATAGGATTAGTAAGAGAAACGAGGGTCAGTCGATGTCGGACGACAGTAGTTGACAGTCGAATACGAAAGTAGTCAGCGGCCATAACAAGATTACTCTGCGTAATACCTATTATATCAAATTCCTAACGTTTTGTACATCGAACTATTTAGGGCCGATTTTAGTACAAATACAAGCTTCTACTGTGAAGTAACTCCACAACACTACCTTTCTGGTAAATTGTATATTTTATCTATTTGTTGTATAAAAAGAATAATTCCAGTTTAGATTCAAATTTTTTGGTGAGTTCTTTTAACATGTTCAGCTTATTGGTATTACTAACCAGATAACAAGTGTTGAATGAAGTAAACCAAATGATAATATGAAGGTGACAGGCTGACAGGTCTGAAGAATATATTGCATGATGGACAAGAACTTTTGTCTTGGGTCTATAATCAATTGTTATGTCACTTTTGTAATATGAGAACAAACATTGTCATGCAGAACATTCACTTGTCAACATCAGAAAAATATCTGGTTTCAATGAAACATTCATACAAAATGACCAAATCACCTTCCTGTGAGTTGTTTCTGTTGTTTTCCTTTAAAAGTTTCTTCAATTTTCAAGTTCTGATGTCTTCTGCAGCATTCTTTGTTCTTGAACTAATTTTTTTTTTTTTTTTTTTTTTTTTTTTGAACTCCACAAACCCTTCCCTTAAACATGCTTGCAACTGCTATGTTATTATAAACTCAACTGATTCATTGTTTGGCTTTCTCTGCACTATTGCCACAGATTACACAAAGAGTAAGCAATATTGTATGTGCTGTTTATATATTTAACCATGATTTTAATGAAAATAAACTGAAATTATTATATTTCTAGAAACAGTTGTTCAATTATAAACATACAGTAGCTATAAAACGTTGAACATCAACGATATTTATAAGATTTCTCTAAAACTGAGCACATGAGAGAAATGAGAATTTAAACATCATTTTTAAATCCTTTTAAATTACTTTCTAGAATGAACATGAATCTTTTCAAGTTAAAATTAATTCTGTATTTCTTTTAATATGAACTAAGTAGTGCAATATATAAATTTACATTTTTATGAAAATAAATGCCTTCTTAAACTGCTTCATCTATTGCTTTTAGTATTTCAAATTGTAATAACTTGGGTTAAACAATAAAATTAGCATTTCAGAACTGAAATTCATCAAAAATTTACCATTATACTCTATTATAGTTTGTGATTACATCTTGTCTAAAAATTTCTGGATACTTTTTAAAATTGGTCTAAAATACATTATCAGAATTTGTAACAGAGAATCGGGTCAACCCGACAATAGACCTACAGTCAGTCCATGTGGTGCAGTAAGCACCAGGAGTTATGTTCACTTTCACAATTGGCTGTCGAGAGAGGACATTCTACTTACAGTAGGTGGTGCTGACAATTTGCATATTAACAATACTGGGCAGGTATTAGTCAATAATCAGCATGAGTCTGGGACTGAGAGAGCTATATAACACCAGTTTTTCTGTCAGGACAAAGTGTTCTTGATGTGTGGACTATCAGTTTTGAGTCATTAGATACATTTACTTAGAAAACCAGACAAGATGAACACAAGTTATTTTAGCTTTATAAAAATTTCTAAGATGTAAACATTTTGAACTAAAATCATCTTATCTACTTGAAACAAAATTACACAGACTAAAACATTCTTTTCCTTGCTTTGCTTTCTGCAAAGTCAAATGAATATGAGTTTGTCATATTTATATCATTTCAGTTTATGAAACTATTTAGAAGTTATAACATCTAGAAAATTCAAATCATTCCTTTCCTTGATTGATTCCTACCAGTTCCCCTTGTTCAAGGCTCGAGAGCCACTTAAGGTAGAGGTTTACGGTAAAAACAAGAAATGCTAAAAGAACATAGCTTTGAAAGCAGCTTATACTAGCCATATCCTCGCATCTTAATGACTTTATCACCTTCCATAAGGTTAAACAATTAAAAAAAAAACAAATATGAATGTATGTACAAGTTAGAATTAATAACAATGATTATTATTTTATATCATTTGGCTGAGTTGGCTCAGACATGTGTAAGTCTATCATGTTAACCATCACAGTCCTGCATCAAGGTCAGAAGGCCTTTAGGGATGCAATTCAAGTGTTGCTGTAGGTAAAAATTTATACAGGTATTTTTGAAGAATAATTTCACTAAGAAATATATTGATGGGAAACTGAAAAAGACAAGTCTGTGATCATGACAATGAGTTAAGATGCAATATAAATTGTTGGGTTTGTTGATTGAACAGTGATATCACTTTTCTGATAGGTTATAAAAGATGACAGATAAAATTGAAAATTTTGTAAGCCATGATCAAAATCTATACCTGGACTAAAGAAAATGATACTGTTACAAAAGTAGCTAAATATTTTTTTGGTATCACCCATTCAAGGCAGTAAAGCCCCTAAGACACATGGGGTTACAGGATGTGGAAGAATTAGGAAAAGGAGCATTAATAATTAGTAAGAAGAGAAAAGAATAATAAGGTGGACAGTAGATAGTGATTGACATTGCATTTAAATTTTTGCAGATTAAAGTTTGCTGGAACGCATGGAGCCTGAAGGCAGTTCCAAAAGTGAGAAGTGCAAGAAAAGAAATTGTTTGCATAGAACTTATGGCTACATCTAGCCAGCTCAATTGTAAATTGATGAGATCTCACCACCAGTCTAATACTGCACTCAAATTTAAAAAGTCTAGGTACCATAGTGAAGAGCTCATCCAAACACTTACCATGAAATTATTCATAAAAAAGGCACAGAGAGGCAACATTATGGTGGTGGGTAAGTGAAGCTGAGTCACTAGATCAGGATCAATAATATTGCTGATTCTTCTCTTGATTTTATCAAGGAGCTCAAGGGGCACCTGACTATATATGGCAGCAATATATGCAACAATCAAAATTTCTGTTTAAAATATTGTTTTAATCTGAAAAAGTGTTACATTAAAATGAATATTTAAAAAAAGATTCCTAACATTTAAAAAGAGATTAACAAGTAAACTTATTTTTCATGTTGGAATACATGTTTAAATCGAAATAAAAATTTGGATATGCAAGCTACTTTTACACTCAAACTTTTTGTGACAACCAACCTTGATTGTATCTTTATTTAAGGTTATTTCAAGAAATTCTCTTTCCTAAAATATTTGAAGCTTTTGCTTTTTTCTATCTCAGTTTTTGAAAGTTTGAGTTCTTCCATGTCAGTTATTGGATCAACTAAACTAAGAATATCAGAATAATTTAAAATTTAATATCTGGATGTAATGCATAACAGAAAGATGGAGAAGGGTTCCTCAGCAGTAAAAATGTCAATTTTACCTCTTCATTATGAGGATATTTTTCAAGCACACATCCTAACCACTAATTCCTATCATAGATTTGCTGTAACAAATCCCTTAATGTTTTCAAGCTCTATACTGTCTTGTTTTATAATTTTAACTATTTTTCTTTCATCCTAAGTTGACTGTTTTTACTTTTACCACTTCCTGAGACACAGGAATAAAACGATGTAGTTTTTGAGTTCCTGTAATTGTTGAGATATTTTTAATCTATTTTCTAAGATTTCTGCTTCATTTGTCTGTTCATTTGTTGAGGAATACAAAATATTTATGCCTGAAATGTTTTTTCTTGCATAATCAAACAACTGCCTTGGTATCATTATTTGTTCATTATAGGGTTGCTGCAGGCTTACTTTTGCTGCTAATCTCTTAATAATGTCACCTGACCCATCACATAGTCCTTTCCCATGAAATGTAGCAAAGAAGTGCCACTCTGCATCAATACCAAAGTCAGCCTTATGGTTGCACAAATTGATAACATTTTTATGTTAAGTGGCACCATCAGAGAAATAGATCAGATTTTTCATTTTTAAAATTAAGATTTTTTTCAGTACTTCTATAAGTTTTCTTTGGAACAAATGGACAGCTACTGTGTTGTTCTTGAGACAATATAATTACAATATTAATATGTTCTAGCTCTTTGTCATTTCTGTAATAGCAGATATATGGATTTAATGACTTGAGAATTATCCCAGTGAAACCTTTCCTTTTAATTGTGTAATAATTTCACTTTCATCAGATCTTTTGTGCTCTTCTACACTGGTAGATTCTTGTCGAGAAATTTAGTCAAAATCAATTTAATTTTCTTTCATACTGCTCCTTTAATTTTTCATACTTTTTATTCCTCATAACTGGTTTGTTCTTCAAGTTTTTGACACTTGAATGGTGATTCACCAGTCAATGACTGTGACCAATTAAGAAGTTGCAATTCATTTTCAGTATCAACAAAAATACATCAGTTGTCATCTCTTGGGTAATGCTGTAAATTTTACTTGACAACGGGTTTCCTTGTTAATCTCCTTGTAAATGTTAAGAATCTATTTTTTCAAATATTCATTTCAGTGTATCACTTTTTCAGATCAAAACTTAATTTTTTTAAGTATATGAAAAAACCCTGAAAACTTGGTTCTGTGCATGTCAAATGTCAACAAAAATTTGTTAGCCATTAACATTATTTGTTGCATATTTTTATATTATTTTATGCTATCTTAACATTAATTTACGACACTTTTTCATATAAAAAGTTATTTGTTGTATAATAAAAATGTAAACAAAACCAAAAATAAGGTTGTTTATTTTCCACCAAATTGGTCAACATTTAACCACAAATTCTGTTGATTTCATAATCTTCTTTCTTTTTATGTGCCGTGTCCCATCAGGATGTAGACGATCATGGCTTACCACTTCCCCCATCCCAAATTTTGTCCCTTTGCTACTTCCCCCAGGCCATGTTCTCTCATGCACTTGCTTAAGCCAGCTAGATATGTCATATGTTGCTTTCCCTTGTCTCTCTTTCCCTTTATTCAACCTGTGATTATCAGATTCTACAAGCCCTCCTTTCTCATTAGGTGTCCCAGAAATTTCAGCTGCCTCTTCCTGATGTTAAGCATAAGCTTCCTCCTTTGTTTGCATCCTCTCCAAAACATTATCATTGCTCATATGTTCAGTCCATGATATCTTTAACATCTTTCTGTAGAACCATACCTCCATTGCCTTGAGTCTCTTCATCTTTGAGGAGACTGTCCAACATTCACTGCCGTAAAGGAGGACAGGACATGTAGCAGCTCAGTATTATTTTCTTTGTTACCAAAGAAATCCTCCTGTCTCGTAATACTCTTGTCTGGCTTTTGGAATACATCTTTCGCCATCTCAATATGTCTTCGGATCTCAGCATCATACTTACCGTCCTCTGTCAAAACAATTCAATTTAAATTTCTGCACCTGCTTGATTTTAGTGTCTCCGACCTGTAAATCGCATTTCAGGCTCATCCTTTTACTGATGACCATGCACTCTATCTTATAGTTTATGCTTAGTCCCTTCTTCTCGCTCTCCTTTGCTACCTTTTGTAGGAGGTTTTGTAATTTCTTTTCCATGTCTGCTATCAGTACTATGTCATCATTTCATGATCATAGTTCTTACATGAATATTAACCAGTATTCTAAAGACATACAACTTGACCATATTGGGAGATATGAAAATGTTAGCATATAGTGGCAAATACCAAAATCAGTCCTTTTGAATTTGGTTCAACTCTGTAAAATCTTTGTACCTCAGGCCACAATCAAATGTCCACCACAAAATTTTGTACACATCATACAATAAAGCAGACAAATTTGTTATCAAATTAAAAAAAAGAAAGTTAGATACATTTTTTTTGAGAAATTAAAAGTCAAAGGTCAGGTTTAAATTATCTTAGTTGACCTTTTAACAAAAAAAAAAAATAGATAGATCACCTTTTAGAACTATCCAAGTACTTTAAAATGGTATTTTTTTTTTTTTTTTTTTTTGTAGGTGAAAAAAACTGAGATAAACTTTGAGTATTTTCCAAAATTCACCTTTTTGGCAAGGGTCAAAGAGTGATATCTCAGAAACCCTTTGACCTAAAGATGTACCATTCAATTTCTATCATGAAGCTCTATAAATATACCAAATTTGAAAAAAAAATCTGTGTTGGTAATAGCCAGACCCTTGTTGATTTGACACGGAATGACTCATGAACGAAATAAACTTTAAATAAAAAGGCCATGAAGTGTTTACTCTTGAGCCTCTTCACTGAAGGAAAAGTACAACTTGATAGATTTGATTGCAATAAGCTATGGAGGCCTATTAATTATTCTGCAGTTGAAGGAGTGATGCACACATAAAATATATATGTATATATGTATTTATATTTTTTATGTATATTTAAAGCTGAAAAAAGGGATTTTATTTATATATATATACATGAGTGGAATTGAGTGTAATGCCAGAGTGTTGTCCCTAGTCAGTGGTAACCAATAATGTACCCCCTGTCGTCAGCTCTCAGACAGCAATAACCAATTATGTCACCCAGTCATTGGTCTTCAAGTTCCTTCAGATCACCGTGATTACCATTTAGCTGATTCTTCACTTGTTAGTACGTGACTCATATTGTCACTGGTATTGTGCTTTGTGGCATGGTTCCACTTGACTAAGCTGGCATTTGTCTGTTCATGACCAATCACTCTTCTGCCACATGTTTTTGATTTCAGAGAGTGAGAAGATCGCTGATGAAGCAAAACTGAAGTGAAAACAGTTCAACAATTTGGAGCTACACAAGAAAAACAAGCATCCTTTGGAATAAAGAATTAACTCAGGTTAAAAATGTAACAATGATTTGGTTTATATAGGATTTTTTGTATACAGCAGTTTTAACCCTTCCCACTTGTTATAATCAAATGGCACTGGTGTCCCCTTTGGAGTATAGCTTGTTTTAGTAGTAACTTAAATTTCTACATTCTGGTCTTTATGTCCAACACAAAGTCTTTGTTCAGGAATTCTCAGATGCAGATTCCAGTGTCTCTCTCTCTCTCTTCTACTACAATCTCAACTCAACTCTATTCTAACTGCACTGTATTGGAGTTCAAAATCTCCAGCTTATATGGAGTCCTACATCCAGCAGGGGTGGGGTTAACTTTGGTCTGTGTTCAGTTGTCTTCTACCCTAAGTATCAACCTTTTCCAAATTTCCATATAAAAAAAATACATTTACTCAAGTGGTTTTTACAAATTTGGGGTTGTCCATTCCACTTTTAAGATTGGTCAGAGGAGTTATGCTAACACTTAACTCCTACTCTCTCTCTCTCTCACCTTGTCTTTGCACCCTCAGTTCTGTATAGACAGTGCTAATCTCTCTCTCTCTTCCTTTGCCCACTTTCTCAGCAGCCAACCTCAGCCCACTTCCAGAAGGCATAGTGAAAACAAAAGGGATTTTCAGTTATTTTTCTTTTCTTTACCAGCTTGTCCCAAGCTGTGATTTTTTTTTTTTTTTTTTTTTTTTTGATCAATGAAACTTCTCAAGAATTGGAGAAAGAAAATTCCATTTCCACTCTCGTTAAAGTTTATCCTTTTTTATGATCAACTAGACCACACAGTCAAAGAAAGGAAATGAATCCATGATCATTTCAAAATAGCAAAAAAAATTTTCCTTATTACTTGTATCCAAGGAAATCTGAATTAATGTTTAGATATAAAAATTTTCTCTGGACAAATGTCACCAAAATTATCTTTTCTTCAATCCATCTTCCTGCAATTTTAACAATTATCATCCAGTTAGTAGACTCCTTTTTTTTTTATCCTTCTTGTTTGATCAACCTTCGGAGATCTCAGTGTCACACAAGAACTGTATCAAATTAGAGACCCATATCACTTGACTTTCTACAGCAGTTAACAACTAAAATCAATATCACATCTAACTTGAAGTGAAATTAATGTCATAATGAAGATGTTGATGTTCCATACTACTTCAAACAAAAGGTTAGCAAAGAAAAGGAGAGCTGAGTTCAAATTCCAGCCAAAGTGGATTTGAGGAACCTGTTTTCCTGCAAAATTGTTTTAAAAGAAAGATTTAATAAATTTCAACTGGCTGCTCGCTCAATGCATCCCAAATTGTTCATATAAGGAAACAGCTAATATTACCATTACTATTGTTACTTAGTAAATTTACAAAATCAAATCTTCTAGTAATATGAATATTATCAACTTGTATAGATGAACATTATATAATGACAAAGCAAAAGAAATACAAGGTTTGATTCTTTTTAAATTTTTAAAAGAAAAAGTAGTCTTAAATATTGCATTGGCAAATAAGTTAATTCGGTTTATTAGGTTAATTTTCTACTTAATAAGTGAACAAATTTTTTGGCAGATCAATATAAACCTAAGGTTTTTTCTCTCTTGAGTACTTATGTATATGTTTTTCTTGGCCCCCGGTTTTTTTTCATGGTCTTTGTAAACTTTATAATCCTTTCATTAGCTGCATAGTATGTGCTTTGCCAGGGCTACATACGGTTTTGAATTCAAAGTTGTCATTCTCATATACTAGTTACCACCTTTAGGCTGAAGAGACCAGTCTGCCCTGAAATTTAATCCATAATTAATTGGGAATTCCATTATTCTTTTCATGGTTGTATAGTATGTGCTTTGCCAGGACTACAGGATTTTTGATTTCAGCTGTCATTCCCCTAGACTGGTAACCGATCAAGGCTATTTACCTATACTATTTACCCATAGTTGAAGGTTTTGAGTTGTTCATCTAGAAAGCTATAGGACACAGTCTGTCCTACTATTAGCTATCATAATTCTGGCATTACATAACTATTTCAGTTGCAGATTGCAGGCAGGTAACAAGCATCTCATTAGTTATTCATTTTTTTTTATTGATTCCCCACCACACATGCACACACATATTTGCAGTTGGGATCATAGTCCTTGTAAACTCCACATGCTTAGTAAATCTCTCTCTCTCTCTCTATATATATATATATATATATATATATAGATAGAGAGAGAGAGAGATTTACTAAGCATAGGTTATATAAACTTTTAAGTTAGCATAAGCCAAAAAAGCTGTTCAACTGTCAGTCTGTCTTTCATGATCCTATGAATAACAATTCTGTAAAAGAAAAAAAAGGAACAAAAATCTGGTCTACTACAGAAAAATGTCTAGACAAATTATAAAAAAAAAACTGTTTATAAAATCTCAGTGGAACAATCCATTCATAAAGAAGATGACATTTAACATGAGGCCAATTGAGCAAAAGTTAATTCTGATTTTTAATAATACTGAAAGCTCAGAAGAAGAATTAGATGTTTTAGCAACATTTCTAAGACTTCTCTCATGATACAGAATAGCTTTTTTTATTATCTTTGATAACCTTTCAAATGTAGAAGTTACATTAAAAAAGATAGCAAAATATTAGTTATTAAAAAAATATTAACTTTTTTTGTTTGTCCTCAAAAATTCTTTCAGAAAATTTTCTTCACAATTTGAATTATATTCCATTTCAGTAAAATCTGTTTATTTTACCAAATTAGTGATAATGAAGTATTAATGAGAAGGAAAATTTTGATTTCAAAACTTGACAATCAATCTTGTAGAGGTTCAAAATAAACACTTGGATTTTAATTCTTAATTTTTCATTTACATTCCTTCCTTGCATTGATCAATGTTTTTATTTTTGTTTCCAGGAATAACTTTACATTGGTTTGTCTCTGACTTTCTCTAAGTTGAAATTATGAAGGAAAAAGAAATGTATAGTCTTAAAGACAAAACAGTGGAAGATATAGAATCTGAATTCCATGTAAGTAAAATCAGTATTTTTATTATAAGTAGCTTGCATGTTTAGGTGTCTTAATTGTTTAAGATGAACAAGTACTGAATTCTTTTTTTAGGAAAGATGCAGAAATGAGGAAAAAAGATATTGTGGAATCTTCCACATTAGCCTTCCACCCCTTTCGGAAAGATGTATTCTTCCCTAAAAAAAGCCTTAACCAATCACCACTTTGTTTCAGTAAATTTAATCTTCTATTCGTTAAGAAACATTAAACTGTAGCAAAGTCGAAACAGATCCTCTTGACAAAGCTCCCTGGAGCTGAATTTTAGACACCAAAATCTATATAAACAGCCGCATGACTCAATTCAAGTCAGTCAGTCATCAAGTTTCGTGTGATGCTACTAAACTCCATACATGTCAATTCACTGACTCAACATCACTTCAAAATTCTCAACAAACTCAACACAGCACTCAATCGACCATTGTCCGTGTGGTAATCAAATTATAATTGACTTAAAAAGTGAACGTTTTTACTACACAAACAGTAATTGTACAATTCATCAATTTAGCCAAACAGTTAAAGGTAAACAACTCTTCACGACTTAAATTCTAACACGTAACACACGCATACACACTAATATTTGAACAAACACATTTGAGATTTTTCCTTGCAGAAACCAAATTATTTTAATTTCACTAACAAATCAAAACCATCAACTTTTATTGACCAAATTTCTGCATGAACATTCTTCATAATCTTGTCTCAATTGCCACACTCAACAAAAAAAATTCTGATATCTTTCCATCTATATCTATTGTATATATAAAAATGTCTTTATTGTTGGATCTCTAACCATTGTGTTTTTAGTAATTTCTTGCAATACAAATTGTCCTTCTATTCTTTATTTGATCTACGTGTTGTGGGATAATGCATAATAAGCACGCATAACCTTTGCCTTACATAAATTACCTTCTGATACATTTTCACTCAGCTACAACCTGCAACAAAATTGGTGACCCTGATGTCTAGATAAGGACTGGCACACAACAAAATTGGTAACCCAACAATCTCGTATCTAAATGCATAAAATTTTATGACCAATATACTGTTCAGGAGAATCATCTTTCCATATGGATTGTAGATCAAAGGGAGGTAATGAATCTAATGAAATTGTAGTCATAGTATTTGGAATAAGGATCTCTCTCAAAATTACAAAAGCTGTTACAAATTGTATATTTTCACACTTTTTATTGTCTTGAGGTTGACTTCTTTCTCTTTTTTTTTTTTACTTTTTAAGCACTGAAATTCATGCTTTGCAGTTCATATTTATTTTATTTTTACTCCTATCAACAAATCAAATGTCACAGTGATGATTTCTTTAGCAAAGTATCTCATAAAAATATCTATCAAAATACCTACTTCTCTGTTTGAAGCAAATTTCCAGTATAGAGTAATTACATTAAGTTTGACATAATGGTGATTATTAAAGATTTTTTTTTTTTACAGTAGGGTTCACTCTGTACATGGCCTGGGGACCTTTCAAGGTAGAGGGTTACATGAAGAGGAAGTTTATGCAGATAAGAGAAGTTAACTCTAGACTTGAATAGGTTAAGATTGTAATGGTTGGGGAAACATCCTCTTGGGAGTTGGTTCCTCAGAGCAGTAGTTCTTGGGAAGAAACTTTTTAAGTGGAACTTACTTCTCACCAATGGAATATGGAAGGAATGCTGGTGGTTTGCTACAATGTGAGTGGCATGGCACATCTTAGGCATGGCAGAACCAAGGAATGTAGTTTGATCAAGCACTTTCCATGGAAGTAGCGATAGAGCAGTGAGAGGCTTGCCACATCCCACCTGTAAGAGAGAGATTTAAAGGTGGGTAAAATAACTTGTCGCTAACAAGGGCTCTGAGATGCTTTTGGACTCTATTGAGACTGGAAAGTGAAGACTGTTTTTTTTTGTTTTTTTTTTTTGTTTCAAACACAGATGTGTCACCTCTTTCAGTCCAGAACACAATAAATTATACTAATGATGCTTAATAAGTCAAATGCACATGAAGCCTGCTTTTTCAATGAAAATCAAACACAAAAAAAAAAATACCAGATGAAGTGAAATGTTAGATTGATAATTGTTTTTTATTTATTCTTTATCTCATCATTTTGCCGGATTCTGATCTGTATTTGATCCCAATTCATATATATACTAAAGGACAAAAAAAAAAAAAAAAAAAAAATGAAAAACCTCTCACAAAAATACCCAATCATAAAAAATAAATGACAACCAAAGTCACTAAAAAGAAAGTCCAAAACTAGAAACTACAATTTTTAAAAAGCCTCAGGTGAAAAGATGCAACTGACCCCACTGGAGTATGCAGCTACCTATTAGGCCATGTATTTCACTTCAAAGATGAACCTAAATACAAAATAACTTCTTGTGCAACTCAAAGAACTTAAACTGGCAGGCCACTCAACAAAGGATGACAGTATATTGCCAACAAATTATAGGTACACACATTAGAAAAATCTATCTTAGCTAACATATAGAGGAATGTGGAAAATGAAAACTGCCAAAATTTAATATCTTCCCATTCTATCAATGCAACTACAAGACCACTGAACAAAAGCTCATATTTTCCTCACCATAAGTGACAGATAAAACCAATTACACTCCTTGTTTTGTTTTTTTTCTTTTATTCCAAGTTTAAGCAGCATGTGGTAAACTGATAACCAGTTTTGCTGTGTAGCTTTTCAAAAGTTTGTGAGTGTTTAAGTAAAACAATTTTCACTGAAAACCCACATGTAAGTTAAATAATTTTAATACTTCCCCATTTTCTATCCTTCAGATCACAATTTGAAGTGATAGTATACTTTGAAACTTTATCAAGTATTATAAATTATAATATTATAATACATGAAATAAACCATTACCAAAATATCTGAACCTATTGAACCATTTTAATTACAACAATTTCACTAATCGTCTTGTATGGTACATACAAATGACAATGTAGAGAAATGGAAAGAAATGTAGCCTGTACAATGCCAAGTATCATTGCTAGTCCTTTTCAATTCTCTTGCACATCTCTTCTAACGACAGTTCACAAGTTTGCTCTTGAATTAATATCTGAAGAGCCATGGGGTTGTTTCATTAATTAATTCTCTTTGAAATCTTTCTTTGACAACATGGGACATAGTTATCTTTGCAGAATGTGTAGAAGCATTGTCTTGTATGAATATAATTTCTTGGCTATGATTGCACCACTCAAAAAATGGTTTGTCCAGGAACTTACAATAATTCTCTACATTTTCTTGACAATATGATCAAATTTCAAGAGATCTGTGGTTTTACTGCTTACTGTTTTTTTTTACGATCTACTTTCAGAAAATACATGGCTTTCTACAGATTCCATTTTTTATTATCTGTGAATTACCATGATATTTTGAGAAAGATAGTAGAGGTCCTCCTTCAGTTTTCAGTTCAGAATTGTCTTTTTCTTAGGCTGACTGCTACCAAGGGTGGAGACCCAAATCTACCTTTCTATTCAATCCTTAGCTGGGAGATTCATGAGATGGGTTCATGTCTTTCCCAAGGGCATTAATGTGAAGTCAACATAATAAATTAGGCAAGAACTTGAACTCAGTTCACTGACTTCACTTTCAATACCAAATTTACAGTACTATCTCTAAACTTTACTCTATCTCCTTGCTATAGTCTATTCTAGCCATCAGGTTCATCCAATGTAACTCTAAATTAATCCTGAAAAATTATTGTTGAGAAATTAGTTTTCATTTACTTTGATCAATGTTCCTCTTCGTGATGTTTACTTAAAAGTGGTAGTTTGATTGCTTTTATATCTTTAGCCAATACTCTTCATCTCTTCTCTGTTTATATTCAAAGCACCAACTGCTTCAGATATATCTTTGCTGATCAATCCACTCTCCATGTTTTTTTTCCCTTTCCTTTTTCACTTTCATTTTTTTGTCTTAAATGTCTTTTTGCTACTTTCTTAAAGCCCTTTTTTTTCTTGTTCAGATTTTGCTAATGTTTTAAATTTTTAAAAACTTATTTTCTGATTTCTGTGCAATTTCTCGAATATTGTTTTTCATAATTCAATAATTTTACAATATCGTTTCTCTTCAGGCTATATCTTCCTTATAGCCTATGGCAATCTTTTGATATCTGAAATTAAAAAATAAATATATATAACTATACTATTATATATATTTATTAACATTATCATTAACATCTCTTCCATCTTTTCTCTGTTTACATTTGCAATGCCAGGTTCTAATATTGACCTTCAGTTAGATACTTTTCTTGCTTATTACCCTTTCCCTGACTTTTTTTAATATCTTTTTATGGCATTCTTAAAGCTATTTTTTTCTGATTTTTTTCTTCAACTTTTTCCAATACTGTATTGCATCATTCAATAAATGTACAATATCATTTCTCTTTAGAAGTTATATCTTTCTTTTGACTGTTGACAATCTTTTTATCTTTGAAATTAAAAAATAAATATCAGTAACTCTATGTGAGTAGAGATGAGGAGACAAAATGGAAAATCAATAACCAACTCATTTCACCGAGAGCATCTGCTCTCTCTGGTTTCCTCAGGTTAGAATGAAAGACAAAATCATATGTAAGGAAAAATATTGGAATCTCTGAGGATAACTGTGGACCATAATTATCATATCCAATGTCCAGACTCAAGGGAGTGTCTGTCTGCTTGCCTGTTATATATATATATATATATATATATATATATATATATATATATATGCATGATAATTAGCAGAAAGTGCTCAATATTGGTGATAGCTAACATATGCAGTTGCAGGGATAGTAGTTTGTAACCCTGTGTTTCACGCTTTTGCGATCTTCAAAAAAACTGGTTTATTTTTTCAAAAGTGGATCTATTCATGCTTTATTTGTGTTTGATTATTTGTGTGCAGTGGAGGGGGAAAATGCCTGTATGTATGTGTGTCTATGTAATAATTTTCCAAGCGTAGCTTAAATGTGGCAAAGGCCAAAATTATGGGGGCAAACTCGCTACTCAATCGTAATTATTTTAGCGAGACAAGCTTGCTAACCATTACACCATGTGTGTCTATGTATATGTGAGTGTCATCCCCCCCAAAACACAGAGGAAACTCTTTTTTTCCTCCTCCTGGGGTTACAAACTACTATCCCTGAAACTATTTAACTGATTGATATTATTTTCAGCACCTCAACTCTGGAGTTTTGTAGAGGTAAAAGTTTTTGGATTGCAAAGGAAATATTTGTCACAGATTACTTCCACAACAAAGAGAACAAATCACAAATTCAGTTTCGAATATCAGTGGCAGAAAGAAATGTCAAAATCTTGATTTTCATGTCATAGGTCACAAATCACAATGCACGTAACCAGTCATAAAAATAACTTGGTCACCGACAACCGCAGTAACCAAATACACAAATTTTGTCTTTGATCCCAGATTCAAGAACACCAACTGCTTTTATTGACCGAGCATTTTCTTTTTATTCGTCAACAACTGGGAGAGGATACACAATATTAGCATATCCAAAATACTTTTATGGCGACTCCTGTAACTGACTTGTTTCTAATTTGAATATTCTGTCTTCAGCATACCATGCAAAATACATGCCCCCTCCCTTTTTTTCTTTCAGCAAGTAACTTTCTTTTTTGCCATATTTTCTATTGTAGGATACACGTGACACACTGTCGCTTTTCTTTGCTACAGTAGATGAACCATTTTGTAATCGTTCTGTCCACTTGTCAAGAGGTATCAGCAATTGACTGCTGATTTTATCCTTTTCATTATTTTTATACTAATTACACTATGATGAACAACCCTCACATTGCATAATGAAACCTCACACAACTAAATGAATTATTATAAATATTCCAAATGAAAAGATATTACAAGCTGAAATATTTAACACTATTTATATTTGGACAGTTGTCTTTGTCTTTTTTGTTAGCATGTTTTGACTGTTGTGCCCTCTGGCCTTTCTCAGGTGTATAGCAATCTGAGTAACCAAAAGGAAATTCTGAACCCTTTATTTAATCTACAGAGGTAGACTGCTCTCTTTCCACTACTCTGCTCATGTCGAGGGATATCGGTTTATTTTTATTTAGTGCTGCTCAGTTATTGCTTGCCTGTTTCCACTGTGTGTAAATACACACTGCCTGAACCAGGGATCAAACTCCCAATCACAGTCACCAAATTCACAAGCCAGCGCTACTCCCTGTAGATTAAATAAAGGGCCCAGTTCAAAATCGTCTGTAGTTTACCCAGACTGATATACACCTGAGGAGGGCACAATGACCAAAATGTTGTGATAACAACAACAAAGATTAGGACGATTTTCCAAACATAAATAACATAAATAACAACTTCTCATTCCAGAAATTCAGACACAAAGCTGAAATATGCATAATATATTTATCATATTAACATAGGCATATTCTGAAAATTTTACCTATGTTGTTTCGTTAATAGAAATTTTACTGTGAAAACATTCACTTGCATCATAAACTTTACCATTGTTTATTACATACAATATATATCCACAAAGACACAAAAAGGTCACTACAAAAGTAATGCTTCTATTATGTTCAAATATGTTAGAGGGGATAGCTAATGGTATGGCACAAGTTTTTTTGTTTTGTTTTTCCAGATAGCAACAATCTGGTAAAATGGCTTTTGACATGACTTCATACAAAGCTGAGATCATTGAATTCCTCCATATAGAAAAAATTGCATGTCTTCATATTCACTTGTTACTAATCATTTACAGGAACCAAACATTGAATCTGAGAACAGTTACACATTGCATAACATAAAGAGCATTGGTGATGCAAATGTCAAATCAACCTTATTCCTGCTGTATTCCTTTGGTAAAGAGTAAGTTCCACTCAGACAGCTTCTTCTCCAGAATTGTTACTTTGTGGAACATATTCTCAAGAGGATGCTTCTCCAACCACTACAATCTTCAAGTCTCAGGTCAACCCTTAACTATCATACATATCCTCATAATATTTACCCCTACCTCCTTCCCCATTCTTTACGCCCTAACAACAGTATCACTTAGTAAACCTCTACCTTGAGTGGCCCTTGGGTTTTGTATTGGGTGAACTATAGTTAAAAAAAAAAAAATCAAATAGTACTGGCTGATCAGTCAATGAATGCCAAATTTTTTCTTGTAATGGAAATATAAGCTGTTTCCTTATAAGGGTTTCCCTATAAGGAAACATTTAATGTTACCATTACAAATTCAGCATTCATTGATCAAGTACCTTTTACTACTGTTTCAGGAAAATAGGTTTCTCAAGTCCAGTAGCTGTTATTGCTCTTTCCAGTATTGATGGAATTTCCTTCCTAACCTTTTATTTGAAGTAGTGTGAAATGTCAACATCTAGATTATGCCATTATTTTCTCTTAGAGTTACATGTTATATCCATTTTAACTGATCTGGTTTCTGTTATTTGGTACAGTAAAGAAACCGATAATATTACTATTATCATTTAAGGGAACTCCTCTTCCAATACCACTTAGTAACCCACTATTTGACACTTGTATATGATAACTGGTCCTTGTGGTATTTAGTCCTGGGTATGACTGAACTACATCTGGCAACAAGGACTCTGATCAGGAGACTGGAGGTTTTGATGAACATGGAACCACCACTTAATTGCTGTTGTTCCCAGGTCCAGATGGTAGCATCTGTTATGGCCCACAACTATAGGCAAATATTGAACCCCCAAACAAAACACTATGAACAACAATACCTATTTATAGTAAAAAAATGATCAACAATACATTTTATCTGTAGTTGAAGGCATACAATTGTGCTCAAAATATATTTACTTGAAGCCATAAAATTATGTTCAAAATATTTACATTTCAGCATTAAATAACACATAGAGGTCAATAAGCTGCTAAACAAAATCAACCAAACATATGGTGCTTATTTTGCATGAAATCATAGATTTTCTACAGCACAGTCTGTTTGAGTTCAAAATTCAACAAGTGATACTTTACTTTTGGATTTTGATTTTCATAGGTCATCATCATTTGCTTCAATTTTTAACACTTTGGAAATCTGAATCACAAAATATCAAAAGCTGTAATAAAAATATTAAAATTTTGTGGAAACTATATAAATAAAGTATTACTTTAAGGTAAGAATATAAAGGGTGTATGAGTTGCATAATAGATATTGGTGTATAGAATGGAATCTGAGAGCCGAGTTAAAATTTCAGGTTAGTCTGTTGCATTTACTTTTGCACAAATGACATTTGGAAAGGCATGAATCCATCCCTTCTTCTCTTCATAAGCTATAGATTAATTAGCTGAGTAGATAGGACTCTTTATTGCCTTAAGTAGCAACCAGTCTAAGAAGAAAAAAAAATATGAATCCCAAACTGTAGAGAAAGCAACAGGAAACTACTCCACTATCTTTCCCAAGAATGCATAGCAATTCACATATAATGAAGGAAAAATGAAGTCATGATTGCCTACACCCTGTAGAATGGAATAAAACAGTTTGGAATCCAATATCTGTCTATATTTCTGAGATTAGGTATTGTAATTATTTACATTAGTTATATTGTTTGGACTGTTGTCTTTATCTTTGTTACCATATTCACAATATTTTGGCCATTGTATATTGACCATATAGGGAAGGGAAAAGGGAGATCACTGCCCCCTGTGGGATGAGGTTGAAATAATAGAGAACATCACTGGAAAATATGAAAACTTAAGGACTCAACATATATTCTAGGCCACAAAAATCTACTAAGCTGGCCAAGCATAGACATGAATACAATATGGGAACCAGTAATACATTTTACTAGAGAAAAACAATAACAACAAATTGTAATATGAGCTCTGGTAAAAAATGTTTACTGAGACTTATAATTCCCAAAAGGTGGACAAAAACTTGGAGAGTTAAATGGAAATATTGAGATATCTGGTAGAACTAGAACAATCTACTCTGAACGAAGTAAAGGGCTTGGTTTAAAATTCCAATCACCTGAAGACGGCCAGAGCATACAACAGCTGAAACATTATGAATATGGCAACAATGTAAATAATTTGGAATTTTTGTAAAAGGGGTCATATTTGCTCTGAAAACTTTCAACACATCCTATACATAATTGGAGTTTGTAAGTGTAACTTTTCTGTATCACCAGAATTTTAATTTTGAAATAGTTGTTTCCTTAAAAGGAAACATTTAGCATTCATTAACCAAGTAATGTTATTTTCAGATGAAATTTTAAAAATCTTTTTCTTAAAACAGTTTTTCAGGAAATTAAACTTTTCAAGTCCACTGTTATTGCTCTTTCTAGTATTTATGGGAGTTTTCTTCCAAACCTTTTGTTTTTACTAGTGTTGAAAGTCAATATCTTGATACTATCATTGTTTTTCCCTTCTTTTTATATTTTTTTCTCTTTTCCCCCTTCTTGTTATACATACTATCCATTTTTCTTTTTGCTGTTGGGAGTTTTCAATTGATGTAGATTTTTTATTTGCTAAAACTTTGGCTTTTTTTATGGCTTATCAACCCTTTACAGGTTATTTAAAGCCAGAAAATATTTTAAGATTGTAAAAATGTTTTTTGGAGATAATGATTTATTGATACAAATCTTACTAATTAACCCACAACTGGGGGTAGAAGCAATGGATTCATACACTTCCCAAGGGAATTTGTGCATAAGTGAATATACTGAATCCAACTGGTATTAGAACTTGGTTTTTTGATTCACAATTTTTAGTCATTATCCATTACACCACCCACACATCAAAGCTTACAGCACTTGTTATTCCCAAGCTGTCACCCATCTAGGTACTGACCAGGCTCAATATTGTGTAATTTTGATGATCATACAGGAACTGATGTTTCAGCATGATATTGCCATAAACTAAAACTCTTTGGGATTTTGTAATACCATTGTATGGGATCTGATGAAGGATGTCTTCTTTAAGATCTAAAGGATATATTTGCTTGAAGTAATTTTTAATCATTGATTTGAGAAAATGGTTGTAAATCTCCATGTTGGGAACTCTTCTGTTGATGTCTTCTATTTCATGTGCCATGTCCCCTCAGGACGTAGTTGATCATGGCTTTCCACAGCTTCCTGTCCCTTGTAACACTTAATAAACTTTACTCAAGCTCACTAAGTCTATTATGTGTTGTTTTCCTTGTCCGTCTTGCCCTCTCTGTCCCATGGGTTTCACATTTTCCAAGACCTCCTTCCTTATTATATGCCCCAGAAACCTCAACTGTCTCTTCCTGATGTCAAGTATTAGTTTGCATTTTGTTTCCACTTTTTCCAGAACTTTGTCATTGTTCAAATATTTGGTTCACTGCATCTTTTTGTAGAACCACCTTTCTGTTCTTTCAAGTCTCTTCTACATCTTTGAGGAGATTGTTCTCCAGTATGGCAGTGAATGCTGGACAGATATCACATAGCAGTTTAGTAATCTTTTCCTTGTTTCTGATGAAATTTTCCTATTTCTCTGGTCAACTTTTGGAATGCTTCTTTAGTATGACGATAAATATTCGCACTTACCGGATTCGAAGCATCCAAGATGTTTTGCTTGTCAGGCTGCTGTTTTATGATGGATATGTGCATAAAACCAAATTAGACAGTTCATCATTTCGTCAGCTACATCCTTTCCTCTCGCAAGTTTGGTCCAAGAAAAGTACATTCTCCGACATTTGTTTATTTTATGCTGCTTGGCACGATTTGTCTAGTGGCAGTCTGCATGCTGATTGGTCGAGCTGGGGATTCTGATTGAGAACAAGGCCAACGGCGATGATTGGTGCGTTGGCCGTGTTTTTGGTCAATAAAAACGGCCTGGGACATTGGCTGGCAGTGCAGCTGTGACCGTGGTGACATGCACTGTTATAGAGTTTTGTATTAAGTTACGACTCTGTTTATTTTTGTCTGGAAGCTGGATGCTAGCTTCGAACCTACCGCTAGAGTGTGTAATTACCGGTGTCAACTGAAACATGGGAGGAACACACTGAACGTCAACATTTAGCTATCCCAATATGCCTTTGGATATCAGTGTTGCCTTTTGCGCCCTCTGTTAAAACACTTCCAGATATTTAAATTTTTGGATTTGTTTGATTTTGGTATCTCCAACTTGCAATTCACTCTTTGGGCTCATCCTTTTGTTAACAACAATGCATTCTGCCTTCTTCCAGTTGATAGCATTTATGGTCTGATGAGGTAGATATCATAATACTTCAGTAACAAAGAAGAATTTTATTTTGTTTTTAATTTAATATACAAGGAAACATTGAAAACTTTTTTAATACAAGTTCAATGTATATTTACACTATTTCCTTGTGGACTGTTGTCCACATTTTTGTTGTTATCACAACATTTCAACCATTGTGCACTCCAGCCTTCATCAGGTGCATGTTGGTCTGCATAATCTACAGGATGATAGCCTAGTGGATTAAAGTGTTGGTTCATCAAATTTGGTGACATAATAATTGTGTTCAATTACTAGTCTGGGCAATGTGTACTTTAACTCCATGGAAACAGGGCAAGCAATAAAAAATAAGACAAGATATCCCTAGACATGGGCAATGGAATAAGAACAGTATAACCCTGTAGATTAAATAAAGGGTTCAGTTCAGAATTTCCTTTTGTTACATAGAACAGATACATCTGATGAAGCCCAGAGAGCACAATGGTTGAAAGGTTGTGATAAATACAAAGATGAGGACATTAGACCACATATAAATAACTCCTCATACCAGAAGTTCAATGTAATTATAAAATTACTTAATTATATTTTATTTGTATTGTATTAGATGTTGCAAGTAAACTAGCATTTAATAAATGATGTTTTCAAGAAATTGAAAACAAAAAAGATACTTATACCTAACAACAGAAAAACAGTTGAAATTTCATAATGAATTTTTTTTTTTTTTTTAAGCATTTCACCCCAAGCAAGGCGGGAAGCCACTAGGACGCAAGGGGCTACAGAAAATTTAGAGCAAGATCAGATAGGAGTGATAGAAGAAAGGATGAGGGTAGTGGATAGATCAAGGCAACTGGAGATGTCGATTGACATTACACTTGAATAGCTGGGGATTATAGCTCACAGGGAAACAGGAATAGGGAAGGGAGTTCCACAGGTGAGAGGTGCGAGACATGAAGCTATTAGAGTAAAAGAGACGGCTACATTTAGGAGTTTCGACAGTGAAGGGGTGAGAGTGGGATGCCAGCCTCGTATGGCGCTTGAACGGATGCAGCTCCTCGGAGCAATTTCCATGGAAGTATTTGTAGAACAGACAGAGGGAGGCGGTGGTGCGTCTGTGAGAAAGTGACTGTAGGCGAGACGACGGAGCAGGGCCAACTATATTGCATATCCGCCTCTAGAGCCTATCAAGAACCCCGAGGCAAACAGAATGGGCACCAGACCATATATGGCAGCAATACTCCATGCAAGGGCGAATTGTTGATTTGTAGATCTGGAAGATTGACTCCGGGGAGAAAAACTTCCTGGCTCGGCTCAGGGAGCCAACTTTCCTTGCAGTGGACGAAGCAATAAAGTGTATTTATTCCATCTCAGGTCAGCAGTCAACGTGAGATCGAGAAGCCGCAGAGAGTTGCTCTCGAGAAGTTGAGTGTCAGACATTCCAATGGAGGGAAGGGAAGGATCTCTGTGGGGATTAATAGAGAGCAGTTTTGTCTTAGAAGCGTTGAAGTTGACCAGCCAATTCTTGCCCCAGTTCACAATCGATTGTAGGTCCTTTTTGAGACGCACGGCCAGGTGAGTTTTGTCAGTCAGACCAGATTTGTTTTTGAGGCAGGAGTAAATTGTGGTGTCATCCGCGTAGATGCCAACTTGGGAAGTTATGGCGTCAGGAAGGTCATTTATGTAGATAAAGAATAGAGTGGGGCCTAGGATGGAGCCTTGATGAACACCTGCGTTCGTAGGATAGGAACTGGATGAGAATCCTTTGAAAACGACCTTCAATTCACAGTTTGACAGGAATGATTGTATTAGGTTATATAATCGACCCGTAATGTCATAACCCTGGAGCTTGCGAAGAAGGCTAGCATGCCAAACCCTATCAAATGCTTTGGAGATGTCTAGTGTCACGGCATGGGCTTCCCCGTTATTTTGAAGAGCTCAGTCATGGCCGTAAGCACATCAGCTGTAGATTGGGCAAAGCGGAAACCATATTGCTTGTCTGAGAGCAGATTATGGGATGTGAGGTGGTTTACCACCTCGATATTGATTAGGGCTTCAAAGACTTTGCCGAAGTGGGGAAGGAGACTGATAGGATGGTAGTTGGAAGGGTCAGAGGGGTCGCCAGAGTTCTTGAAGACAGGAATGATCGAAGAGGACTTCCAGCAGTCCGGAAAACAAGATTCCTTGAGGCAGTAGTTGCATAGTTTAGAAAGGGCAGGCGCCAGTTCAGGCGCGCATTTCTTCAAGACAATGGCTGGTATCCCGTCTCCACCACTAGCCTTGTTGGGGTCTAAATTGGACATAACCCCATCTTTGGTATTGGGCGTTATGTTTAGCCCACTCAATATGGCCTCAGTTCTAAGAGGGAAGTTGGGTATGGGTACACCGGAGTCGAGCATAGAGTTGAATGAAAATTTCCGAGCAAAGCATTCAGCCTTGTCGGTAGAGGAGGTCAGGACTTCGAACTGGTTGAATAAAGGAGGTATAGAGGGTTTGCAATTATTCAATATGCTCTTGCAGAGACGCCAATAATCTTTGGAGCCAAATTTGCGAGATGCAATATGTTCCTTCATCCGAGCCGCAAATAATGACTTAGCATCGTTGAGGACACGCTTACACTCGTTACGGGCGGAGGCAAAGAGATGTCTATTGTAGTCAGATATGTCGCTACGGAATAGGTGAAAGTAGTGGTTTCTATGGGTGATGGCAGCTGAGCAAGCAGCGGAGAACCAGGGGTGGAGCATGACTTGACCCTATATTTCCTTGATGGGATGAAAGCGTCGATTCCAGCTTTAACCCAGGATGAGACCTCAGAAGCACATTCTTGGATGGGAAGCTTGAAGTCTCCATCCCAGGGGACATTGCGGAGGAAATCACGGAACGTGTCCCAGTCAGCTCGTTGATATTAGAACAAAGTTCTAGTGGTAGGAGGTTCTTTATAGGGGGTGGAGTTGAAGGAGATGTTAACAGATACTACCCCATGATCAGAGTTACCAAGAGGGCAGAGTTGCGAGGATTCGGGGATGGAGGTAAAGCACAGGACGAGAAGAGAGGCTTTACCTTCCCGGTTGAAGGCAAAACGAGTGGGGAAGTTAACTATCTGCGTGAGGGAATGAGAGATTGAAAAATTGAGCGTTTGAATGCCTGTGTGGTCAGTAGTAGCATTCTTAAACTACAAGGTGTGATGGGCGTTAAAGTCACTAAACACAAAAATGTGAGCAAACAGGTGGAGGGAGAGAGCCTTGTCTATGCTGTCAGAAATGCTATCGAGTATCTCACAGTCTTGAGAGGATGGTGAGCGGTAAAGGAAGAAGAGATAGCTTACTGCATTGAGGAGAGAGAGTCGGAGACACATGTATGACCGGTCTGGCGATTCAAGAGAGAACTCTCTGGCCAGAGGGAGATGTTCCTTGACGTAGACACCAAGACCGTGCATATGGGTTAGAGTCTTTTCTGAGGAGAGGAAGGTAGCCAGTGATTGAGAGATCAGAAGAGGGGATAGACGAGACAAGGTTGATCTCACAGAGAGCCAGTATATCCGGGCCGTTTTCAGTGAGGAAAGATTCCAGACTGCAGAAGTTTGTCCTAATGCCACGGATGTTAGAGAACGAAATGTTGAGGGGTTTAGGTGATTTTTGAGAGGCTGGTTTAGGGTTAATCTTTCAGTTTTTGTAACTCATGTTGAATTTTGTTTGTAAGATGAGAAGGCCTGAAGTAAAAGAAACACAGTTTTGACCGCGACGTGGACAGAGAGGAGTTGGCACAACCTGCATCATTATGTGGCCTCAGGGTTGCCCACCAGAGGTGACTGCAGGGACACCTTTCCATGCACGACATGGCACTACAAACACCCCGGTATTATACAACTGTTGATCAGAGCGGCCGCTCAAGACGCTACACAAGAGTTAAGGCTCCTAACTGCCAGTCGGAAACAGCAACCAGAGAACTGTCAGCTGTGTACCCTGAGAATGAAGAGGTGATGCATCACGGGAGAAACAGAGCTGCACTAATACAGAGGCCGGAGAGAGAAAGAGTACCGGGAAGCCCTTCCTAGACAAGAAACAAGGCGTAAGCCTCTACTTATGTCCAATAGAAGGGGGAGCAGTGTTGACCGGGCGGTAGAAGAGACTACCTCCTCCTATTACAGATAACACAAAACAAAAAAGGACGACAAAAACAGAGGGAAGGATGGGGGGGGAGATAATAAGCAAGGAGTCCTGGTTCACACTTGGCTATACCCTATCACATTAAGTTTTAACTTAGTGAAAGTCCCATTGTCTATTCTAAAAAGAAATTGAAAATAATGTTATCCGGATTTATTATCGTATGTAGCCAAAGACATTCAATTTTCCATTTTTTCTGATTTTTCTTACGAACCGGGATTTCTTACTAAACTATTAAATAAGGGAGAATCATTGTGACAAAATGTCTTACTATGGTAGAGCACTTTGACAAGTGGTGGGGAGAGAAAAAAAAAATAATAAAAATAAAAAATAGAAAAAAAAATGTAAATGGGTTTCTGCTAGAGCGAAACTATACTCACACGAGGCAGCAAGTGTCTGCTTTCTTCCTCATGATGGTAACTGAATGTACGGCTTACCTTATGTTCAAGCGTCGAGCTGGTGGTGGTGGGCGGGGATTCAACGGCCAATCCTCCATCCTCACCAAATAGTGGGTTTGGGAGATATGCTTTCAATAAAATTTAGAACAGGAGAAAGAAACGGCGAGAACAATTCCAAGTTCAGACAATATATCAAGCAAAAGGATACTGTCACAACATCATTAGAATACTGACGAGACACCTTCGCATCTAGCCAAAGACATTCAATTTTCCATTTTTCCTGATTTTTCTTACGAACCGGGATTTCTTACTAAACTATCGAATAAGGGAGAATCATTGTGACAAAATCTCTTACTATGGTAGAGCACTTTGACAAGTGGGGGGGGGGAGAAAAAAATAATAAAAATAAAAAATAGAAAAAAAAAAAATATTTGCAAAATTTGATACACACATGACATAGTGAAGGTAATTGGGACAGAGGAAAACAATGCATAACCTACCTAATGAGCAGGTGTAAATGGATGGCAAAACAGTTTAGTAGAAGTAACAAAAAGACAAAATTAATTAAGATATACAGAGGACCGGAAAATGTGGAGAGCCATGATTGCCAATGTTCTGAAGGGACACAGCACATAGAGAAGTAGTAGTCATATACATAACACTATAAATTTGCCATATATTCATTGACATTAATGCAATAGTGTGTAGATATCATTTTCCTACATATTTCCAAATGACCTTTATTGCAATATCTACATTACATTGATGGTCTACATCTCTCAAAGGCAGTGATTGTATTTGTTTTATTTGCAAGATTCTCAACCAGTTTTTTTCTGTCATTTTCTCTTTCATTCTGTTCATCACAATTTCCTTCTTGATCCTTCTCTTTTACATTACCACCCACACTGTATTTGGCGTCATGTATGTCTACCAGAAATTAATTGCTTTGCATCAAACATTGCAGTGTTATTACGACCGGACAAGTGTCAGGAAATAGTTCTTTTGCTGAAAATGGAGAATTGGAGAATGAAAAGATCCAAAGACGAAGAAAACGTTTTTATGCATAAGAAGTAAGATCAATGCTGTTTGCTGATGTCCTGTATTGGATTGGCTTTTTGAATAAATGATGAGCTATCTCAGCTGTCGGTAGTAGAAAAAAAATTAACCAATGAAAGATTCACCTGTCCAGGAATACAGTAAGAAAATTCAGCATTAAAAGCCACCAAGACAACTCTCCACTGTTGAAAGTTTTATATAATCCTTCACCAGTAGCACAACTCAGTTTCCTGCACAATGCAATCTTCAGGTGTGGAGTATAGACTGACTGTTACTTAATTTAAATTTTAATCTAAATGTCTGGTTGGCACTGTTCATACATTATTTGAGGATTACAGTTTTTTTATTTTAAAAATATATTTTGCATTTAAAATATACATGATTTTTATTTTATTTACATATACAATGAGTAAATGAAAAAAGAAAATTAATTTTCATTTAAAAACACCAGCACTCTATGTGCAATATATTATATACACTTTTATACATATATATATATATATATTAATTAATGGCAGAGTGTAAAAAAAATGTCATGTGACTTATTTAGGACTTCATTGTATTAAAGCAATGTTTATGCTGATGTAACTGCATGTGTCCATGAAAGAGAGGAAATACTGAAACTTTAAACTTTTAAATTAAAATTTTTGCGTTTGAATATATAGCCTAGCCAATTTCCTTTAGTTTATTTTTCTTTAATTTTTTCCTTATTTTTCTTATATATATAAGAAGACTATGATGAAATGCATTAGTAAAGAATAGTTGCAATATTGTAAGACTTGTTTTTGAAGTTTTAAACGACTGAATTATAATTTGTAATAAAACAATTAAATATTAGGTGTGTGTGTGTGTGTATATATATATATATATATATATATATATATAATATATATATATATATATATATATATTATTAATATAGAGAAATTGTCACTTAAATGGTCAGTATCGCCCCAGACATGACAAAGGTGACACTGATCAATTAAATGACAATTTCTCTATATTAATTCTATTAATGCTCTTTCCCTGATATCAAGCACTTTACCATAAAGCCTTCTTGCCTTAAATGCTTTTCTACCAGTAAATCACTTTTGGCTTCAGTCTTACAACTCATCACTATATATATATATATATATATATATACATATATATATATATATATATATATATATATAGAGAGAGAGAGAGAGAGAGAGAGGCAGCATACCTCCATTCTACCATGTTTGATTAAACAATTTAGACATAGTATGTCTATTTTAGTTTTAATCATTTCAAGTCCACAAACCAATTTCTTGGTGGCTGTAGAAAATTGATTAAGAAATATTCCAAAATTGTCTTTCAAATAACTTCTATCTTCCAAAGTACTTTCAATCTCATCTGAGACCATCTTCAGGGGTTGCATATCCATAGACACCTTATGTGCCAACACCATAAATTCAGAATATTCCCCCACCTCCATGCAAAGAATGCAACCCATGTGATCCTTTCAAAAGAATTTGAATTTACAGTTTTAGTGCATAAGACATCCACTACTTGCCAGATGACCTACCACCTTAGACAAGAAAAAATCCTGAACAAGCTAAGAAAAAGGAAAGACCAAAGGAAAAATACCTGTCTACATTGTAAAGTGCTCAATGTCCAGTAACCAGACTGAAAAAAAACACTTCACAATGTCGGCACTTAACAAAGGACAACTTCAGTCATGAGTCAAGTTTTGTGCTCTCGCAATCTTCAGATGACCAGAAGGTATTTTAATCCTCTGAAGATTGTGAGAGCATGGTGTGTGAAAATTATATATATACACACACACACACACTAGGATATAGCTAACTTCTCATGTCTACAAATATCATTAAGTTCCTAGAAAAACCCAAGATTCATGACTGTGTGATACTGTCATAATATCTTAAGCAATTATGTATGTGGCTGTAGGTTTGTGATTCTCCCACAAAATTCTTTGTATGAGTTGTGGTCATCATAGTAATTTAACAGTATGTTTGGGAACCATTTTCATTGTTCAGATGTGAACAGTTATCTGTCATGTTCATTTCCATGGCTCTCTTGGGACCAGTATACTAAAGTTAGTCCTCAACCTCTTACTGAAAGTCAAATTATATGTTTTCAGCTTATGAAGTCGCTACACTACACCCATCCAGTGTTGCACATAGAGCTTTTCCTGGGGTATTATGGTTTCCTGGACATGAATCTTGAAGATTGGGGCAAATTAGAAGATACTCAATTGTTTGTAATTGCCTGCATTGGCAGTTGGGATCATCATTGGTAGCATATCCCCATATTTGAAGGTTGACTCTACAGCAACCAACAGCCATTTGGAGGTGATTCAGGCAGGAACAGAAGGGCAAGGCATCACTGGAGCCAGAGGGAGGGATTTTGTAGGGCTGAGAGAGAACTTGTGTTCCATGTTGTTAAGGTGGTTGTGCCACAGACACTGACTAGGAGCTCTGTTGTTCAGTGGTTTGGCTGAGTGTAAAAAGCTGTCTTAACTTGAGCCTCTTTGGTTCACAGCTGTGAAATGGATAACAAGGGTCAGTTTCCTGCTTCAACTTCTTTAGTTGGGAGTAGACTGTCCTTCTGATATAAGGGAGAGCAATGCCACTAATAGAGGTCATCTTCTTTGATTGGTTTGAGACAATCAGTGATTGATCTGCAAGAGACGTTTAAGTCAGGGTCAATTTTCTTTGCATGTGATGATCTGCTCCACACTGGTGTGGCATATTCTGCTATGGAGTAGCAAAGGGCTAGGACTGTGTTGCACATTGTACTGGCATAAGCACCCTATTTGATGTTGGCCAGCTTTAGGCTGTTGTTTCTTGATCTGACCTTGGCTTTAGTCTTTGTAACGTGGTCTTTGTATGTAATGGACCAGTTCAAAGTGACCCCCAGGTAAACAGGCTTGGAAGTGTACTCTGTTTTAAAAACCTGTTGATCTTGAGCTGGCATTTAGCTTCCTTGTTCTGTAGGTGGAAGGCACTGATTTGGGTTTTGTCAGGTTGGCTTAAAGGTGGTTCACAGCATAGAATGGTATAAAACTGCATAGTGAGGTCCCAACTTCCTCAAAAGATTACTTCTGAGATGCAATGCAGAGATCATCTGCATAGATGTTGTTGCTAATATTTGGGTGGGTAGGCTGATCATTTGTGTAGATATTGAAGAGAGCAAGGATGCTACCTTGAGGGAGACCATTCTCCTGTGTCCACTATTGGCTGTTTTTCCCCACTGAGGCCCACAAAGAATCATCTGTTTGTCAACATGTTCCTGATGAGGAGTGAGCTTCAAGATCCCAGTCATCTCGAACATCTTTTCTGTGAGGGTCCTGAGGCTGTCAGTGTCATATGCTGCAGAGAGGTCAATGAATGCAGTACCTGTGATCTGAAGCTTACCTGTTCTGGAATGAGCTTAGCATCTATGGATTGAGGTGTTCAAAGAGCTTGTAGGTATCGCAGAGGGAGATTGGCCTGTAGCTCTTGGGGTTGACATGATCTTTACCAGACTTCAGTAATGCTATTACTTTAGCTTTCCTCCATATCTTTGGGATATTGTTGGAGCTCATGCATTCATTAAACATCTCAAGGTGTCATGTAAGGGCAACTGGGCCCAAGTGCTTAATCTGCTCAACAAGAATGTCTTTTGAACGGCCTTGTGCAGCTGAAGGGTTCTTGGCTGGGCATGTCTCGTATCTTGGGCAAATTTTGTCTTTGATGATGGTGATCTGGGTTACCTTGGCTATTGAGTAGCAGCTAGTGGGTAACAGAGTAACTTCAGATCTTGACTGGGACATTGTGTAGTCATTTCCCAATATCTGTATAGTCTTTCAGGCTTTCTTGCTACTATGTGTCCTGCCTGTATTTTCAATCAACTCCTGCCACTTCTCCTGCCTGCCCTCCATGATAAGAGTTGGTCAAGGTATCCCCACATTCCAAGGTGTCAGTACCAAAGCAGTTGTCTTCAAAGAGTTTGGTATACTCTTGGTAAAGCTCTTTTGCATCATCAGAGAGGCTCTGGATCTCATTGGTACAATATCCTTGTGGAATATTCTTCCTAGAGGAAGCCCTGAACAACTTGACAAATGCATCATAATTGTTGGGGATAGCAGGTAGGTCAGTAAGAGGTAAGTCCAGGTCATCTGCAAAGCTCTTCCAGTCAGCCTTCTTCAGGTTGAAGTGCTGCCTAATAGGAGTGGCATGATGTGGGATGACATTCATCTTAAGATCAATAGGTTGATGTTTGGTATGAGGAATTGGGTCTAGCACAAATTCCTACATTCATTAGCAATGATGGTTGAAGCAAAGATCAAGTCAATTGTATCCCTTTCTCGACTTTGAGCTGTTGAGGGATGGAGGTAGATTTGCATCATGAATAGGTGACAGTTGATTTGTGTCAGCCCAGTTCTCTAGGAGATTGCCATCTTCATTTGTTTCAGCATAACTCCAGATGATACTATGGCTTTTAAAGTCAGCTATGACTACATTGATGCAGCCATTGGTTACATCAGGCTAAATGTCAAATATTGTCATTGGTGGTTTATAGACAGAGCTCACTGATATTCCCATGATGTCAATGGAGAGGGTCTGTCACAGATGACTTGTTAGCTGATAGACCATCATAGATGGTCTTTTCACCAAGGGAGAGGTTCCTTTTAGTGTTGAACAGTACAATGCATATAGTTTGAACTGACTGCTTTTTATTTCCCCTTTTAGTACTTGTCAGTGAAGGAGAGACCCTTTTGGTTTTGTTTTTAAAATATTTTTCCTCATACATTTTCCAGTTTCAGGCTCATGTGTTAACTAAGAGATAAAAATTATGAAAAATTTTGAGTGAGAAATTCTTTTTATAAGGAAATCCCTCACAGTCACTCTTATTGGTAATTTGTTATTTTTCTTCTGGTGAGGATTTTCACATATTGGTGAATATTCTGAATTCCAGAGTATCAGATATTTGTATATTGGATTTCAGGAATATGACATATTTCCAACAACACAGATGAGCCATTTGTTAAAAGATTTTTTTTTCTAACTAGTTACAAAGTTTTGAAACATTAACAATATTTTTACTTTTGTTTATAATTTCTTGTTGCAAAATAAAGTCCTTACATTTGCTTTAATAAAGTCCATCAGAGGATGAAATGCATTGGCTGAAATAAGTTTGCCTTTTTTCATATATATATATATATATATATATATATATATGATCCCTCACCAATAGCACAAGTCATTTACCTGCACAATTCGATCTTCAAGTGCTGAGTATAGACTGACTGTTACAAAATTATGTAACAGTCGGTCTATACCCAGTACCTTCAGATTGCATTGTGTATGAAACTCTGAATCGTGCTATAAGTGAGGGATAATATGTATATTTATCAATATATACTTAATAGCTCTATCGTGTACAGTTTTATTAACACCATCACTATATGTACAATATATTAGTTGCTTGGAACATTTGCATAATCCTAATATTTAATTCTGTGTTATTACAAATTGTTGATTCCAATCTCTGTTAGGAATGATTGCCCCTCCCCAATTTATAGACACAAGCATAGTAGGATTTTTTCCTAGCTAATAAAATAGGTCGGTTCTTGGTTTCATCTGACTCAGTCCCAGTTTTGTCTTGAAGTTAGAAGGCTACATTTGCTTGTTCAAACCTGCTTTGTGTGTCAACCCCAATTTTTAGTTGGTGGACTTTTTGCCATATTGCTGTTGCTTTGCTTTGTTACTGTTAATTTGCCTTGCATATATTGTTTACTTGCTTTATATTATCTTTTTTTTACCCCGTTCATTTCTTTCTCCTGTTATTGCTTATTGCAAACTTTGTCAATTCTTTTTGTTGGACAGTTCTGTTACTTATTTTGCATTTGATCATGGCTGCTCACTTGACACGAATTGCCAAGAAACTCTTAAAAATTGAAACATTTTAAAAATAATTTTGTAATGTGAAAGAGAATTGCAGTAATATTGAAGAAATATGAATTATGGGAAAAATTCAGTATCTATCAAATACACATAATTTTTTATTTTTGATGTATGCAAAAATCTCCAGGCCCTTTTCTTTTTCTTTTCTTTAACTACTGACTACATATAACATTTTTTTCCCTTTATAAAATGCTGGAAACATTTGCATACACCTAATATTTGTTTCTTTTTAGTACCAAATTAAAATTCAATGGTTATAAGGTTATAATTAAAAAAAAAAAAAATAACAAAACTATTTTACAAAATGGTATTCACTGATTTTTAAAGACAAACCTCTAAGCATTTGTTTTCTCAATTATTCAGTATCTTTTCATTCGCACATGGAAAGTGAAACTCTAAAATTGATTGCACTTCTCCCAGCCTCAGTCTCCCCTTTGGTGACAGTTTTATATAATAAGCTACTGATTGTTTTGCATCAGAATTTTATTTGACTATTAATCTGTATAAGATCATTGACTATTTTTAAAAATTAATTTTCTGGTCTGTTAGTTTGTAAATCTATTTTTTCATCTCATGTGACTCGTCGCCTGATGTGCTTTTAACTCTGCAATTTCAATTCATTTTTCATTTATTTTCATCATATGAATTTTTTTTTTTAATTTTATTTTTTATATTGAACTCCAATCATGAAATGTTTTTAATTTATCCAGCCTCCTTACTCACTCTTCTACCTTTCTTCTCTTTGCTTAATTTTTTTTCCTTTCTTCATCTTGCACTGTGAATGTTTTGTTCAGTTCCTTTTCTTTTATTTTCTTTCTTTAACTGTGGCTCCTCCTGGCTATCATTTTACTTTGTTCCTTTTTTCTTTATCTCTATCTCTCTCTCTCTCTCTCTCTCTCTCTATATATATATATATATATATATATATATATATATATATATATATAATCTGTTCTTCTTTTTGTTATATTTATTCTCTCCTCCCCTTTTGTTCATTCTTTCATTCAACACCTGCTGCCATATTTCAAAGTCAACTGTCCAATCCTTGTTTTAAATGATTTTCTATTTATTTTTGAAGAAAATCTTTGGATAGAGAACCGCATACATTAATATTTCAAACAAAATTTAAAAAAAAAAAAAAAAAAAAATTACTGTAACCATTTCAGTTTTTCTCGTAAATTATAAAATTCTGTGAAGATATTTGTTCTCAAATATTTATTTTCAAAATGTGATCAACAGGGAGATGAGTTTTGGCTTATGAAGGTGTTCTGGAAAGTCTCCCCTCCCTCTTGCCAATAAAGAGGCAATTCCAATGTAAATTTCAATGTTCAATCATTTGGTCAGATTTTGGAAATTCGATTTTCAGTGCCCCCTTATAAATTCAGCTGTTCAGCATCTACATTATCAATTTAAGAAAACTTCTGTTAGGTTTGCAGAAATATATGCCTGTATATATTTGTGTTTGTTGTTTTAACATCATATGTAATACTGTCTGAAATATTTATTATTGTTATTATTATGGCTTCATGTTTGGATTCAAAGTCACCGGTGTATTAACCTTTTGCCTAACTTATTATCTGTTGGTCTATCTGGACAGTTATCTTCATTGTATTTGTTACAGTCTTAATACTTTAACCTTTATACATTCCTTCAGGTGTCTATCATATTTAGTAATGTCCTCAGGAGTTTGAAATTATTCACTTTTCCACATTTTCTCATTCTGCTTTTTATGCTTGTAACATCTTGTGTTAATTAATTCTTGTAATGTCCCTTTTTATATCATTTCATCCCAACCATGGCAATAAAGCCACTAAGATACAAGGAATTACTGAGTGTTAAATAATAAGAAAAAAGCGAAACATTATTAAGGAGTGAGAACCATAAAAGAAGAGGAATCAAGAAGACGGTACAAGTGTGAGAAAAGAAACTGTTAGCAAAGAACTTATGGATACATCTAACCAATTCATCATTAAAGTGATGAAATCTTATTGCCAATCTAGTACTGCACTTAAATTCATAAAGTCTAGGTATGATAGTGGAGAGTTCATCCAAACAATTACTATGAAAGTATTTATTGAAAAGGCACAGGGAAGCTATATTATAGCAGTGGGAAAGTGCCAGAAAGGTCAGTAACATTGCAGATTCTTCTTTGGATTTTAAGAATCTCTAAATATATAGCCGGAGAAGCAGACCATATGTGACAGCAATATTCAAAGCATGGATTAATGGGAAACTTATATGTAAGATAGATTCTGGAGAGAAATATTGTCTAGCACAACACAGTGCTCATTGCCTCCAATGAATCAGTGTACACTATATTAGATTTTATTATGCACATCAATGTTTTTACAATGAAATTGACATCAACCAACCAATATTGGTTAAAATTTTCTGGATATATTTATACGATAAATATACTATGTAATTTTCACCATATAATATCTATTATTATTTAAAATATTTAACAATAACTCCTTTGATAGTGTTTTATTTTATTATGCAATTCAAGGGATGTTTATTATAATGTTAATATATAATAGTATAGTTATAGATATTTATTTTTCAATTTCTGTTATAGAAAGATTGTCATGGGCTATAAGACAGATATAGTCTTAAGAGAAAACAATATTGTTGTTATGTAGTGGTTTCACAGTGGAGGCTTGTATTTGTACTAAGTCGGTCCTAAAATAGGTTCGACTTACAAAACGTTAGGAACTTGTTATAATAGGTAATGACGCAGTAATCTAGTTGTGGTGGCTGATACTTTAATATCCAACTAACGGTCATCCGACATCGACTGACTGACCAACTCACTGAACGACTGCTACTACTACTCCTACTTATTATAGGTGGGAGAGTCTATTAACAATAGAATAAGTGTGTTCCACTATAACAATTGTAAAATTATTGACTTATGGAAAACAATTGCACAAAAATCAAAAATTATTTTTTTTTAAACTTAAAATATTGGCAAGATCTGAACAAGAAAAAGAACTGGCTTTAAGTAACAAAGATGTTTAAGGTAAAAAAAGAAAATTGGGGAAAAAAACATGGAAGGTGGATTAATCAGCAAAGATATATCAGAAGCAACTTTTGTTTTGAATGCAGAGGTGCAGAATATTATGAATATTGATTAGACATGAAAGCAATCAAACTTTAAGTAATTAAATAATTTTTAATTTAGAGCTATATTGAATGAAGCTGATGGCTAGAATAGACTTTGAAATAGTCAACCAATATGACTTTAAAAAAACAGTAGGGGAGATGGTGTTATGTTTGGAGATATTGTCAGTAGTAATGTTATAGGTCCCTTGAAAGTTGATAATGGTTGAATATAAATGCAGAAGATAATAAATTTTTGGATAAGGCCTTTTTTGGTATAAGTTGCCAAAAATCTTTAAGCATGATAATGCTCCTTCACATTCTGCAAAAGTGTTGCCTACCTAAAATGGTTTCAAAAACACCAACTTAAAGGAATGCCAGCTTCTCCAGATATTTCCAATAGGAAACTTATGGTCCATTATTAACAGGTTTTTGTGAAAATGGAAAACCATATTCAAAGATATGTGAAAAGCAACAAAAACTTATAATGTTAAAAACAAAACAGAAGAAATGTTAACAAAACTAATGATTGAAAGAGCTGATATTAATATATAAAGGAATAAAATAATTTATTCATGTCTGTGGTATATTGTTTCAATCATATTTTTCTATAGTCTATATTTATTTTTATTTGTTTATAAATGAAATTTTGTTATATTTTGTATAATAAAACTTGATAGACCCCAAATAAGTTTTCAATAAGGATAGATATTGCAAGCTGAAATTCATATGATGTATTATTTATATAACTATAATTATTTACTGAAAATTTTACAAACATTAGTTAGCTAATATCAATATTTTTTGTAAACATTAACTTGCATAAAAAAATGACATCAAGTGTATGAATTGAACTTCAGATCTCCAGCTAATCTGTAATCTGTAATACTGAATCAGTGCTTAAATCCATGAGGTCATTGTAATATGGTCATGTGCAAAGAAAGAAAAATAAAAGAAAAAAAATAATGAGATTTTCAGATAACAAAGTATTCATCATTTACAGAAAGAAAAAGTAGGAGAAATTGAGTAAATCTTTTTGATTAATCTTTCCTCACTAGTTCTGTTTTATTTTATTTATTTATGTTGCTTGTTCTCCCTCTGTCTATTTCTTTCTCCCCCCCAATGTGCATATTTTTTCCTTGATGTCTTTTTCTTTTTCTCCCCGCATCACGTATGTCTCTTTCTCTCCCCCGCATCACGTATGTCTCTATTTGCCAGCAATATGTCTCTTATCCATTCTATTTTATGCTACCAATTGTTAGGTTTTGATGTAGAAACTTATTTTTTCTATTCTGTTTTGTGTCTTCTTTCCTATCATTTTTTCCTTTTAAATCTCTGACTTCTTTTTATTTTACTCCCCACTCACTCACTTTCTCTTTTTTTACTTTTTTTTTTCTCTAATTTCTTCTCTCATCTCTCTCATTGTTTCCATCTGTTAGTGCTAATCCTTACAATGAACCAACTTTTAATGGCAATGCTGATCCTAATCAGAAGATTCTTTTTTTAACCTGAATTTAATGCAAAATTATTTCACTTGAACGGAAACCAACATCTGCAAGCATGAAACTTGGAACAAAACAACTGTCTTTGCAAGTAGAATCGGAATTTGATGTGATTGAAGAATTTCTTTCTGAATACGATTTTTCCATTTCCACACTTTGTCCTGTTCATTCTATTTTTTTGGCTCTCTTCCTTCTTTTTATTTTTTTAATGTAAAATCCTATACTATTATTCTGATTGTTTGTAAATAGAACTGTTATGCCTTCCTACCTTTATATGGAAGTGTCATCATCATCATCATCATCATCAATCCTATCACTGGGTGTGATCATATGGTCACTGTATAGCTAAGCACCTGACCAGTCACCTTCACTTATCTGGGTTTAAAGCCAGAGTGGTATTTATTAATGTGTTTTATGTCTTAAGCAATTAGACCTGGTGAAGCCCATCCTTCTCCAGATCAAACTATAATCAATATCCTTTAACTTGAAGGCTCACCATGGTCATAGACTCATGGCTGTTGATTCAGTCTAGGAAACACTCTTTGGTGCTACTTAAGTATGTAATCTACATGCATGATTCTTCTTAAATATGTGATCTACCTTAAAGAAAATTATCAACATGCACAAGAAAAAATTGGGAGGTGCACCTATTCAACATTATAATCTCATCTAGATTTCATTTGCGATCCAATGTCCAAAATCTATTTATTGCATTTCTGAATGATGTTCAAACTGTTTACAGACAGTGATAGTATTAGTTAAAATAATAATTTCCACTAGTTTTTTTTTTATTCTATGGTATTATTTATTTAGTATATTATTATATTATATTAAATAAAGACAGCTTCTTTTCCTTGTCTTATTCTGTAAATATCTATATTTAATGTATATTTTAATATAGAGACTTTTCTTAACACTGAGATCATATACTTTAGTTGTGTGTTGTTCTGCTAGATCACACTCGCAAGGTAGATCCTACTAAGTAGCATCCTCTCTTCTTTATCATATCATAACTGTCCTGTCTGCATATGTATCTATGGAAATCAGTCTACCTCATGTGGTAGATGGTTGTTGACTCCTTTGACAGATCTTGTTTTTAATCTTGCTGGCATCTAGCCATCCTCCTCATCAGAAAAACCTGGTAGGAGAACCAGTTTAGCCATTGATGTCATAACTATGTGCTAAGTAGTATTTATTTGGTTACATGGTACCAGTGTTATGTAGTGGTTTCACAGTGGAGGCTTGTATTTGTACTAAGTTGGTCCTAAAATAGGTTCGACGTACAAAACGTTAGGAACTTGATATAATAGGTAATGACGCAGTAATCTAGTTGTGGTGGCTGATACTTTAATATCCGACTAACGGTCGTCCGACATCGACTGACTGACCAACTCCCTCAACGACTGCTACTACTTCTCCTACTTATTATAGGTGGGAGAGTCTATTAACTATAGAATAGGTGTGTTCCACTAACAACCAGTAACTGTCTTAGTGGCCCAACATAAGATTGAAGTGTGGTATCTGTTTAATTAGCAGCTCTGATCAAAGCTGGAATTGGATAAGATTTTTGACCAAGAAACTTACATAATAATAATATGAAAGAATTGGAAATCAGAGAGCCAAGTTCCAATCCAGTCAGGATTGTTATATCCACTTACATGCAAATACTCTTGGGAAAGGAATGAATCCACCTCTACTCTCTTCAGGATTGATTAGGATTTGTATCAGAAAATCACTATTATCTTCAAAAAATTACTGATAATTATAATACTTATAATTATTTTATTATAATTTTTTGTTAACATTATAATTATTTTTTCTTTTTTTTTTTTTTTTTGGACACAGTGACAGTATAATTATTTTTTTATTTATGCATTTCTTTATGAATACAGCAATAGGGTAGATTCTTTAAACAAAATAAATTGCTGAAGACGGCTTTAAGACGTTTAGAAAAGTTGACTTCAGCTTGAGAGCTGTGTCATGAATAATTTGTCCATTTTTAATGATGACCTGATTTTATAAAATAGTGTACTGTTATAGTAGTAGAGTTAAATCCCAAGGTGAATTCTAGATCTTCAACAGCGCATTCACTAGAAATGACTTAAAAAGGTGACCAATCATGAGGTAGCCATTTTCCAAGTTTAAACAGAAGCCAGCTCTAAAGCTAGAATAAACATCTGCACTTCTCTATTTTCATGAAGATATCCTGCTTTCTTTAAGCAGATCCCAAGTCTGACAACCAGGATATTTTACAAGAATATAAAGTGACGTAGAGTATAGCTTAACAACCAAAATAGTCCTCCATGCAAGGAAAGTGCTTGAGAGGATTGTATTGGTATGATTCACTTTGTGTTGTTGTCACTCAATGTTATGATTAGATCAGAATAAATGTAAACCCAGTCATGTTCACAGACTATCTGAAGTACTTTTTGTTTTAATCATTTCATCCCAAGCAAGTGATAAAGCCACTAAGACACAAAAGGTTACTGAAATTTGCAAGAAACTCAGAAAACTTTACTGAGGACAAAGAACAATAAAAAGAACAAGATTCAAAGAGACAGTAGGTGGTGATTGACATTGCATTTAAATTTTTGAAGATTGTAGTTGACAGGAAAGCTAGGTGAGAAGTGTGAGAGAAGAAACTGTTAGAAGAGAACTTAAGGCTATATCTAGCAATTTCAACACTAAAATGATGAGACCTAGCTGCCAATCAAGTACTAAATTTAATTTCATGAAGTCAAGATATCAAAGAGAAGAGCTCATCAAAACAATTACCATGAAAATATTTATAGAAAAAGCACAGGGACGCTATGTTATGGCAGTGGGTAAGTGATTGAAGCTGAGATGCCAGATCAGCACTGATAACTTTGCAGATTTTTTTAAATTTTGTCAAGAATCTGTATTTATATAGAAACACCAAACCAGATATGGCAGCAAATTTCAGTGAATGGATGAATGTGGCAAACTTATTAATGTGCAAGATAGATTCAGGTGAGAACCCTTATCTAGCTCATCACAGTGAAGTGACTTTCATAGTAGCAGACCTAGCAATTGATTCAGTAGATATGTTAAACTGAGAAGGATCAATGAGTTACTCTCCTAGAACATAAGACATGTTGATGGAAGATAAAACACAACAACACTGTTATGAATTTCTTCAATGGTGTCATAAGATTCTGCTTTCATACAAATAAATCATTTATGAATATGACATATTTCTAGGGAACAATATTTTATTGTGCATTCACCCATGACTTTTAAGCTCAACTCCCTGATAATATTATGGTTTGGGGGTGTTATAGATTACAATTTTTGCTTGCCTTTGGTGTTTGTGAAGAAAACATTGAACAGCCTATTGTTCAGCTTGTTCACTGCCATTCCTTGAGCAGGAAGGTGATGTACTGTTGCAGAAGAATAGTGCCTATTTATAAGATGCCCATGTTATTCAGTAAGTTCTGCAAGCTGTTTAACAACTTCCCTAGCCAGCATAATTGGCAAATCTATTTCCTATTGAGCATGTATGGGACATTATGGGACTCATTCAGTTAACCCACCTGGAATTCTTGCTATATTGTGTCAGCAGGTGCAAGAAGCAGGGAATAGTGCATGACAGAATGCTATTTGTCATATGTACAATTATATGCAAATAAGAGAACAGGCCTATGTTAATTCCTTTAAGGACAATATACAGTGTTTATATGGAGTCCAAGTACTGTTAATACATTTTTTATTTTGGAACCAGTGCACACATTGATCTGTATATATGATCATTCACTGTAAATGCCATAGTGCCTGCATGTTTAATCTTGAACTAATTTAAACATATATTCAAATCTTTTTTACTGTTTGTTTGTTGTTTTTTTTTGTTTTTTTTTTTATTGTTGAGTTTGCTTTCAGCTTTTTCAGATTTGGTTCAAATAAATAAGTTGATGTACCCTCACTCTCTCAGAAGATTAATTTGAGATCTAATTAACCAGAATCTACTTTATTATTGAAGTTGATCTATTAGAAAAATATGGTTGTTATATAAAGCCATTTAAAAAAAAAAAAAAACAATTTCAATAATCGCTCTGGCACTGAATCACAAGACATAAACATTCCTTATTGCTATTATTATGACTAAGTGTTTTCCTTATGTAATGTCTACTTCAAGAATGTTCTAAGCATTATCAAGGTTAAGTTTTTCTAATTATTTTTATTCTCTTTTTTCACCTTATCATTCTTTACACACGCATGACATCTAAGGCCTTTTCCCCATTTACATTTAGCCTAATCTTATGTCATTATTTTCTCTTTTGAGCAACAACTAAAATGAATAGCACATGTAACTAAAAAAAATATTAATGGCGCAATCAAGATGTTAACATTCCACACTTAAACAAAAGGTTATGAAGGAAGCAACCCCCCATCAATATTGGAAAAGCAATAAATGGGGACATGAGAATTTCTTTCTGAAAAATTGTTTTCATAGAAAGATTTTTTATTTTATAAATTTAAACTGATAGTAATGCTAACTTTTCAGTCAATAAATACTATTGTCCTCATATTTGTTGTTATGACAACTTTTCAGCTGTTATGTGCTCCCACCTTCATCAGGTGTTTGTCAATCCAGGTAATGTTCAGGGAATATTGAATTTAAACTTTATTTAATTTATAAGGGTAAACCATGTCTCAAGACATTTCATCTTGTTCTTATTTAGTACTGCTCAGTTATTGCTCAAAGAAGAGTTCTGTTCAAAATTCCCTGAAGGCAGAAAGGCACAAAGGCTGAAACAATAAAAACAAACATGAGGACAATAGTACAAGTGTTAATAATATAAATGATAACTACTTATACCAGAAATTGTTGAAAATGAAGCCAGCATATTTTCTTGGTATTTAGTGTACCAATTTTTCACAATGCAACTTTTTAAGATTTATAACATAATTGTACCTATAATTTAAATTATAACTCAACAACAGTTACAGAACAGATACTGCTGGAGTGTGGCTAAAGTTGTGTGTCAGTAACTAAACAAAATATCATATTGGTTTGTTCATGATAGCCCAATTGATATGCTAAGTAATCATTATTTCAGAGTAGGGAATTTGTAACAGTTTAGCTGGCTCAAATTTTAGAGTGTATAGCCATGGTTAATACAAAATAAGTGACAGAACTGTCCAACAAACAGAACTGACAAAGTTTGAAATAAGCAATAAAAAGAAAAGAAAAGAATAGGGTAAAAAATAATATAAAGTAAGCAAACAATATATGTAACGCAAATTAATAGTAATAAGGCAAAGCAACAGTAATATGGCAAAAAGTTCACAAACTAAGAATTGGGGTTGACAAACAAAAGCAAGTTTAGACAAGACAAAAAGTGTGTGCCATGGCTTGTTTTTCAAAGTGAGGCTACTCTGAGCACTGGTTTTCTATTAATTAATAAATTTAAAATTATACATCAATTACTAATTTTTTTTAATTAATAACTATTTGTGCTCAGTTGTTGACATTAATAGCTATCTTCTGATGTGTTAAAATTTTGGAATAATGCAATAAAAAATTTAAATTTGATCTCTCTGATCACGATCTGTAAACAAACAGTAAACAGTGTTGAAACAATTCAAGTATATATGTGCACAAACAATAAGAGAACTAAAACTTCAACAATATTTATAAGATTTCCCTAGCATTACATATAATTTGTTCTCAATTACCTGGTATACTGTGTATATCATATCCTTATCAATACAATCCATCTGTACCTTTTATTTCTGATGTTATAATGACAAATGCAAATATTAAGATTCTGGTGGTTCTGAGGCATTACTTTAAACTCAGCCTCAAAGCTGCTGAAGTAGAAGGAAATGAAACATCTCACCATATTACCCCATACTAGCTTAGACCTATCAGAGATGGTGAGTTGCATCCCTTGAAATAAAATCCAGACGTGGGCAAGAATCAGTTGTTAAATATGATTGTTTAAAACACAAGATAGAAGATCCACCAGCAGTGCTCAAAAAATTTCCAAAGTGCTAGGATCATCAAAAGATGATATATTTAGAGAATTAAGATTTAGAAAAATACAGGAACTCTTCTTTCTGCTATGACCCTTCAGGACATGGGCGATTGTGGCTCTCCCCAGCTTTCTATCCCTTGTGACCCTTAGCAGCATTCCTCCCATTACCAAGCTTTCTAAAGCCTCCCCTCTCCCATTCTGTCATCCATTCACACAAGCTCATCAGGTAGGTGGCCTGCTACTTTTCTGTATCTCTGGTTTTATGGATAAATGTTGAGAATAGTATGGACAGCTTTTGTGAGAAGCAAAGAACTCGTTAAAAAAAAAAGAATAGAAACTACAAAGAAATTGCTACTGATATTTTTGGGGACATATTATGAGAAAAGTAGGCTTGGAGGATTTAATATCCACAGGTCATATTGTATAAAAGTGAAAAAAGCAGCAGAGCATCTTCTAAAGAGATTTGAACAATTGGATGGAAGAAGAAATATCACAAAAACAAGTCATAAAGGAGCAAGTATTCCTGAGGACAACAAAAGGCAGGAAGCTGTGAACAACTATGATTGCACACATTTTGAAGGGACTTAGCAGAGGGAGAGAGAAAAAATCCTGACTTCTTCATCAGTTTATTATGGATACTTTATCATCTGAGTATGATCTACTTCTAGAAAAAATGTTTGGTATTTTTCTGCATCTGTCACTGAGCAAATGTTTACATTGAGAAAATGAATATTCAGTATCTACACTAATAACAGACATCGACATAACTGTAGTGGTAATCTGTGACAGAATGGGAAATCTGCTCTTATTAGCACTCCAAATACTGGAATTATGAAGGGATTTGGTAGGCATTTTTGTAATTTATATAAATTTGAAATTAGTGTTCAGTGGATGGATCTTGCAAATCTTTAATGGCTGCAAAACTGCCAATGTCATGTATAATACATGGTAGCTGTTTAGGATCGAACAAATTTGTAAAATTCATACACTGGATAAGTATTCAAGCATTTGTTCAACTTTAAAAGTGCTGTACTGAATACATCCTGCAAATTTTAAATGACCTTATTCCTCTCTATGCTTTCCAGTTCAGACAGAAAATGGTCAGTTTCTACACTAAATGTTGTTTTCAACCTACCACTATCGAGGTAATACTTTAAATCTTCTATTAGGTTGTACACAATACATGCAAGTGGTAACATGTTCTCCTCTAAATTTGTCAAAGCTTTTATTAAACAAGCGCAGTTCTCATATATCAAATGCATATCGAGAAGTAAACTATGGTATGATGCAGTTTACTATCATCTAATTCCAAAATTTGGTTTATTGCTAAGCCATGGCTTTTTTCTTGTTTGAAGAATCCTACATAAAATTGAACATATGAAGAGTGATAGTTGGCTGAATTGAACCATGAATTCCATTGGGTTGCCATGGGAGCTTCACTAGTTGCTTAGGCAAGTAGGCTTCAAGCCATTTCAGATATTGCTGTTTCTGTCCAGGTTTTTTTTTTTTTTTTTTTTTTTTTTTTTTAAACTGACTTAATGAAAGTATTGAGCTGAGCAACATTATCAAATTGTGGCCAGCATGAGAATACCTCACTAATAAGATGTCAAATATGTGCTAAACTCAGGACATGATGACTGTTTACAAATATATTGAATAAAACATACCTATGCACCTTTTTTACAATATGCTACTGAATCAGTTACAAATGCATATAAATATCATCAAATTCAATGTCAACATGAGTAACAGCTAGGATGCAAGCCCAACTTACAGTTATGATTGCATTCTTTCATGGTGACAACATTGATAGGAAATGGTTCCCCTTGAATGCTTGCAATCACATTCAAAATGTTGTTTCATCTGCTATGATACTTATGGTTTTGTTGGCATGCTTCATTTTTAGGACAGAAGATGACTATCAAACAATGTTGGTACATATAGTTGCCTAATATATAATGCACTAGGAATGTCCCCACATTCCTTATACTTTAACAAAAATGGTCTCATCTTGGCAATTTTATTGATGGGTATGTCAAACATTGTACACTTAAAAAAAAATATCAAGGATGAAATCATTCTCATATCTTTACTTTTTACCAAAGTTGTTAGAGTAATCTGTTTCATAGTGGGTTTGTTAGAAGCCTTTTTTGGCAAATGGTTTTTAGACTTAATAGTGTCTACCTTAATAAGCTTAACACTATGATGACAAAATTTGCAGAAAAGTACATTGCCATCAGCATAAGTCTTTTGGAATTTGTTCCACTCTGGTTAGTGCACAAATTTTAGAAACTATAGTCATTCACCCTCTTTTTTGGAGACAGTTCATTTTTGAGGTTGAGGTTTGTTTGTATAAACCAGCCTGTATTTTTTCCATGTTAAGTTTTTAAAAAATCAATTTTATCAGTCCAAGCTTCCAGTTTTCCATACAAGTGATATATGCCTTTTATTTAAATAGATCTCTCCAACCAAATTTTTTTTTTTTTTTTTTTTTTTTTACAGAGTAGCTTATAGATATTTTTTTAAAAAAATGATTTTTATTTTTTGGAAAAGATTTGTGTGCATTTACTGTAACAAAATTAGATATTTCACTCAAACTCACAAACTGGATATTGTAGTAAAACGAACGTCTCATCTTCTGAAAATGAATATATATTTTTTTATTTTTTTTATTTCACGCAACACTTTGGTTTCATTATTTTTCTTTAAGAACAAAAAATTATCTCACTTGAATTCTTACATGAGTAAAACTAACTTGGGTGTGCATGTGCAGGTTTGTCAAGTTGATATCAGTAAAGATGCCAGACAGTTTAAAAAGCAAAAAACAAAACTAAAGTCAGTAAACAGAAAAAGTCCAGTTTTAAATTAATTCCCATAAATTGTTGGAAAGTCGTCTAGAGACAAAAAGCTACATTATTGTTTGGTCTGTTTATTGAAATTATTAAATAAAATTTTTGATAAAAAGTTTAATTCATCAAATTTGACATATTGAAATTACAAACTCTGCCCCCCACGCCTGTCTGATAGAAAACAGGATAAAACAAAAAGACAAAATTTTTGCTTTATTCCCCACCGTTTTTTTGTTTTTTTTTAATTTTTTTTTTCATTATAACAAGCAAATTCGTAAAACTTGGTTCCTAAATAGTGTAAACTGTAGAAAAACAGTAGATAAGGGGGTGTATTAAAACATTACTGACTTTATCCTTTAATGTCTGTCAACGAGTGTGTTAGGAAAGGCAAACATAGTAACAAATAAAAATAGGTACCTCTAGTAAGTCGCTGAAAAAGAGCATACTATGATGAAAAAAGGTCCCAAACTTAATAAAAAACACGTTTTATCATCAAAAGTGCCTGTTTTCCAATAAAAGAACACATTAATTTATGTATTTATAAAAGAACACATTAATTTATGTATTTATAAAAGAACACATTATGTATTTATAAAAGAACACATTAATTTATGTATTTATAAAAGAACACATTATGTATTTATAAAAGAACACATTAATTTATGTATTTATTTAAGTCTTGCAAAAATCAGATCATTGTTGGATTTTAATGAAACTTTCAGGACTTATTCACAAATGAATGAATTTATTTTTGAAATTATTATTTTTAGAATATCTTGGTAAAAATATTTTTTACATCTGTTAATCCCTGCTTACTTAATTTCATGAGATTTCTAGAAATTAAAATAGTAAACAAAATGGTTTGTATTTGTTAAAAGAAAAACTCTTTGGAGAATGTAAAGCATTTTTTTTTTTTTTTTTTTTTTTTAAAAAAAAACAAACTTTTACCAAATTTTTGAGTGGGCTTGATGGTTTTCAGAGAAGTTTCAGCACATGGTTTCATCTAGACAGTCCTCCTCTATATGGTTTGGGTCCTTTGTACTGCATTTTCCACATATTAGTTTATTCCTGCAGTTGTCCTTATGGTGTTCAAACTCCTGTCACCTGAGACATTGGAAGGGGTTCAGAATATATTCTTCAATCTTTGTTACTTCATATCCAATCTTTATGATTTCTGGTATTTGGGGAGTATTGAATGTTAGAATATAGATGTTTTATTTATTTTTCCCCCTTTTTCTTTGTTATAATCCTTTTAGCTTCAGTGACACCTTGTTTTTATAATTCTGATTTTATTTCCTCCATGGTGCACAGGGAGAGTTCACTATTTCTTATTACTCCCTTTGAGAAATTTAAGGTTTTGAGGGTGGGTATCTTTCAATATTAGTTTTTTGGAATTTTTTATTCATAATAAAGTGTATGCATATTTTTTTCTTATTAATCTCCACCAGCAATGTTCTGTCTCAGAGTTTTTTGATATTTTTCAGTGTGATATATTTTTAGAGAGGACTTTTTGGATCAGGAATTGTGACATTTCAGTTAATGGTGCATTATGAGTTGCCTCCAGGACAATAAATTGTGGAAAGTTATTATTATTGTATTCAGTCTGTGAATCTGAGTTCACATGGGATTTCTTAGATGATATTTTAATTGGGCCAAGGGTAGTTTTAAGATTGATTCATCATCTATGCTTCCTACCCACCTTAGAATCTGATATTGTGATATGGTAAAGGAGAAACCCATTCATCTTGCCATGATGGGACTATGCAAATGGTATACTTGCTTTGGAAGGGGTTCTCAAGCACCTGTGTTCCATTTTTCTGATATCCAAGTATTACATATTGTTTGGGGTTTTGCAGCCATGTCGATTCATTATCTTCCAAATTGATTGACCCTCAGCCACTGCTTTTCATCATATATTTGGGAGTGGGTATCAGTGATATTAGTGGATGGTTAGACTGAGTGTGAGCTGTTAGTTATAGATTTGGTGTGGGTTATATATGATGGGGCTTGGCATGACCAGCCAATTGATCAGATTGGGTCTGAGTACCTGTCTAGTCCAAGTAAGGGCCAAAATAGAATGTTGCAGCTAATTGCCTTTTCGTTCTATAGTCATCAATTGCCAGGATTCTGTCCTCAGACATGGGACACTACCCACAGCAAATAGGTGGTCTCTTTGGGGAACTTTTACCTCCTGAAGAGGTGCAGTCAGTGTATTCTATGGCCCCAACTAACAGGGCAGCTATAAGTAATATCTGTTTCAGAACAGAATAATTTAACTTTATAATTTACTAATTTTCCAAAAATAATGTTTCAGAAATATATATTTTATTTTTGCAAGATTTTTAGAACTGAGAATTAACTTTTTTTTACAAATATGTCAAAATTGCCAATGAATTTACTAAAAATTATTTTAATTTCTATTTAAAATACACCACAGTATTTTGCTTTCTGGAATTAGAAAATTTAATCCTTTAGCTTTCAAGAAAGATTTTTCGTTTATGAAAATTCATTTAAACCTTAGGTATACCAAATTATTAGAGGTACCTAAGTAAAGATGGCAGTTGGCAAATCAAATTGTTAGAAAAAAAGAATCTCATTTCAAGCAGGCCATTCTGTTTTTTGTCTGTTTTTCCTTTTTTAATGGCAAATAAGCCTATCTATCTGAGCCAGTTATTGAGCTCAATAAATTTCCATAGAAACAAAGACTACTAATTTTGTACCTTGTCAAATGAAAGATATCATGAATGACCACTCTTACGGATCCTTTCATAATAATCCAGGCTCTATCCTTGGTCCTACTTTGTTTTTAATTTTCATTAATGACCTTCTCTCAACTTGGTATCTACACTGATGTCACAACCATTTATTTCTATCTTGATAGTAAGACAGATCGGCAAAAGGTGGCTTCTTAATTTTATCGCCTCCAAAACTAAGCTGGTCCATTAATCATCTGAGAGACCCCTTTCTGCCTTCTATCAGTATGGCTGATGCTGATCTCCAGGAGAGTGACTCATTACACCTTCTTAGGCTAATGTCCTTGGCTGACATGAAGTTTCTTTGGTACTGTTAGTTTCTCTTCATGTTTTCACTGTTTGAGATGTACTTTTTGTGTTGTTTTGAATACTACTAGGAGCATTTATTCCGAGCATTTGTGTGTTGAGCACAACTGGAATTCAAGTAAGCATCCTTCTATGCATACGTGTGTGTGTGTTCAAGATAGTGAAATGTTGGCATTAACCTCCTAGATTTCAGTTATACACTAACTTGTGCTTAGTGCTATTTCCAAACCAGTATAGACATATAATATCATTCAAAACAACCTGATTTGAGGCATATTTTTATTATGTTGTCTGTTGTGGGGTATCAATTAGCTTCATCTGTACTGCAGGATATCCATTTGCAAATGAAAATGGCAGCACCCATGAGCAATTGCCATCATTTTCTGTAAATGGCAATTTTCTCTTTTCCTCCAAAATCATCAGTACAGCCAGGCAACAATGTAGCCAGTGCATGTCAAACAGCTTAAATGTAATATCTGTTGATATATATTACCATGGAAATATGTAGAAGAATAGTTTTATGATTCTTTGAGTTTCAGATATTTTCTTTGAACAAATTTTGACCTATCTTGTACTTTGTTGGTTCAGTTCATAAAGAAACTGTTTTCAGTTTTGCTTCTTGTCTGTCTTGGTACATGTTAACCTGACAAATTATAATTATCACTCTCTTCAAAGCAAGAAAATATTATGTAACTTTTTTCTTTTCTTTTTTTTTTTTTTTTTTTAAATTATCACTTGAATTTTTTCTTCTTTTTTTTTTTCCTCTATTACTGGGGGTGACATTCTTTAGCTAATCACCAGGTTCAGGCTGCCATCATATTCTTGTTGTTATCCCCACCCAACCTCAAGATCACAGTCCACATCTTCAAACTGTGTGAATTCCATATTGTTTTCCATGACTCTATAGTTTGTGCTTTGTTAGGTCTACATATGGTTTTGAATTCAAAGATCCTTCTCCTAGACTGGTTGCCAATCACAGTTAGAAAGTAACTTAGGGGGAGCAGAGATAGATTCATACCTTTCCCAAGAGTATTTGTGCAAAATTGAATGTAATGAACTCTACTGGAATCCAGACTTGTTTGGGGGATTTCTCATTACACTGCCTACATATCTTGTTATAAAAACAAATCCCTGAGTGTCTTTTTTTGCTAAACATAAATACATATTCTTTACAGATATCTACAAATTAGACCTATAATCTTTAAGATCAGTCTTTATTAGCTGGTTCCTGATATTTCAAAACTTCTTAAGTAAATTGTTACTAATTTGTAGCAGAGTAAATCTTTGATGTGTATATTTTACAAATACAAAGGAAATCACAGACATTAACTTAAGATATTGCCTAGATTAAGACACCATTGCTACTCATGTCTTACCATATAATGATATGTGAGGTATTTCTGCTGTACCCTGTATTTGAATCAAAAGCTTCAAAACTATGCATAAAAACAGTAAGAGTATTAAGATTATTGTTAAATATCATTTGGCTTAATGTAGAATCTCTCATTTTCTGGCTATATGCCAAATCTGGAAGATTGAAATTTTGAATTAAATTATGAACCATTTATTAAATTGCATAAAATAAAAATTATATTTTAAATTTTATCCAAGTGTACCCCGATTACCTCCCTTGTCTTATGATTTGTATAAATAAGTCGCGCCATCTTAGCCAAAACAGAAAGACTCTTCAGTAACGTTCAATAAAGGCACATTAAGCTAAACTAGACTCTGTTTACATTACACCAAGTAAAAAAAAAAGAAAACATATTTTAGACTTTATAGCTTGATTGCTATTTCCTTACAACTCACTCAGTATCTTTATAAGTAAATTGTTTATTAACAAAAGAGAAAACACTTGTCTCTATAAATTTTGAACTTAAATTCAGTTTCTGTCACACACATATATTTGATCTATGGTGATGTTGTTAATTTTATGACATCTACATTTGTTGATAGTAACAACAAAAATGTTTACTTAAAAAAAAATTATTCCAATCTTGAACCACTGATTTTTTTGTTTGAAATCTGTAACACTGATGTCTACCTTTAACATTGACACTTTACTGACAGCAAGATGATAAAATTTCAAATATAATTTATTTATCCATTAAAAATACTAAATTTATTAGAAAGTATATTAAGTTTAAATGCAAAAGAATTCATAAAAATGATTGCAAAGGACAGTACATTTCAGCTTATACTCTTTTTCTGTTATCCATAGTTTGTTGCCAAGCAGAAATGAAGGTTAGCTGAAGCCACTTTTATCCCAAAAGGAAGTCAGTTGAACTTATACAATCCCTTGTGCGTATTTATAGTCATTAACTCTGAACATTCTTCTTCAACCTGTATTTGCATATATGCTTCAGAAAGATCCAGCTTTGAAAAACTTTTTGCACCGTTTAATTTCACAAAAATTTCCTCTGGACATGGTAATGAGTAGTTATTGCATTCTAAACATTTGCTTAACCCTGTCAAAAAATCATCACAAACACAATTTTTTTTTTTTTTTTCTTTACATACACTACTGGTGCTGCCCATTTTGAATGGTCAATCTTTTCAATAAAATCTTTTTTCCAAGTTTGTCTAATTCTTTGTTGACCTGATCCAATGCTATGAATGGTACACTACATTTCAATTTAAACACTGGTATCAACCCTTTTTTCACTTGAAATTTCACTTTGACTTTGGAACACCAACCCAACTCCTCCAATAGAACATCCGGAAATAATTTTTTCAATTCTTCCTTTAAATTTTCACATTGTTTTTTCAAACTGGTTACTTGTCCACTTATATTTTTGCAATAAATATTTATAGTTAAATCCCACACTTCAAATAATTCCATCTAGTCAGTACCAAATAAGTTTGTCATATTTTTTTAATACATAAGCCTTAGTTTTTGCATACTTATAGAATGAGACATTACAAGTCATTTTACCAATAAAAAATAATTTCTCACCTGACACACCACATGTGATTTTTGAAGTTCTTTTTAATATAGGTTTTCTGTTTGCTTTCTATGTGTCTTCATCCATTATTGTGATATCACAACCATTGTGTCTAGTTGAATTTTTATATCCACATTATTAATTTTCACATATACAAATTTTCTTTGGATTTCTGTAATTATTTTTTCTGCCACAACACTGTACAAAATATTTTCTGTGAGAACTTTTCCCTGCTTTAATTTTACAGTGTGTCTTTTTATGTCCTATTTTTCCACACTTGTAGCACTTTGAATTCTTAAAGGCACAGTAGACACCAAGATTTAACCTTCATAGCTGAAACATGGATTAATTTTTCCATGTCATTCTTTCATGTATGTATGCACATTCTTTTTTTTTTAATTTCTTTGGTATCACATCTCAAATTTAGGATCAATCATTGGATATTTCATGTAGTGTTAGCTTTTGATTCTATTCAAGTTTCGTTAGAATTCTTGCATGTCTTTGTGAGTCTTTTTTCATTGTGAACCCTTGAATAAAAATTAACTGTTTGAATATATCCAAATTCAGTTTAATTTGGATCTTTCACACTCCTTGTTAACAATTCCAGCATATGTGACAAAATCTTTTTTTTTTGTTAGATTCATACACTTCCAACAATGACTTTTTCTCACAAAAAATTTAGCCAAAATATTTGTTTCTTCAAAGCAAATTTCTCTTTTTTTTTTTTTTTTTTTTTTTTTTTTTTTTTTGTAGTACAAAATTACAGTATTTATCATGTTCTACCAGCACTAACTTTCTCAACAGAAGTCTTGTTTTTTTTTTGTTTTTTTTTCCTTGTCTTAGTTGCTACATTTGTCTCTGAAAATTTGCTTGTATCTTCTAAAATAAGCAAAAAAAGTAATTCCATCATCTGAATTGTATGTGAATTCAGATATGACATTTGCCACCACATCAGAACTTGGGGAATTTTATTCCGTATTATTTCAATTAAATTTTGTTGTTTCTGGAGTTCCAACAACTACTGTTGTTGCATTTTTACCACTTGGACTAATAAATTTGAAGAATATGTTGGTTTTTTTTTACTCTTTCTCTTTTTATTCTTTTTTACACTCACCAAAGAGAAAAATTAAACGGTTCTAATTTCTCATTATCATGTGCACCAAAAAAAAAGTACATCTTTCCTACTTGTATGAGTTTTGATCCCTTGTTGCCACTCACTCACTCCTAGCAGTTATAATATTATGTCTTGTTTAGGTTACTCGCAGAGATATCTGTTAGAATTCTCTCCAACTGACTCCAATGGACTTCTCCTGATTCACTTGGAGTTCTTTATTTAAGGCGTCTTGCCTAGTCCATTTGTGTTACTGGGGGTGTGTTATTTACTCCACAACAGTTTGTTACATTCAGTTATATGCAAATACTCTTGGGAAAGGTATGAATCCATCTCTTCTCGCCTTACCCTCCAGCTATGAGTAAATAGCAGAACAAGCTGGGTCCTATAACTTGTGACAACCAGTCTAGAAGGATAACTCTGAATTCAAAACCTGAGTGGTCTAAACTGGCACACCACCAGACCCTGGTTTGGTGAGGAGGTTATGTGTAACCCAGCAACATAAAAACGAGGCCTGTTCAAGGGTGGATGAAATTGTCAATGACTATTTATCCCTACTATGGGTTAAATAGCCTCATCTACCTGTAATTGGCCAAGAGTGGTTAGTACAGCTAAACCCCTGAAGACATGGTCATCCAGGGATTCTAACAATAGTGAGAAGGCCATGGATTTGGGTTTGGAGTTTTTGGGGGGGTTTTTTTGTCTCCAGCTTCAATTTTATTATTCAGCCTGGTGAATGTATTATTCCAATGTCTTATTATAATCTCAATCCAATTGTGTGTGTACATTAAATGTCACACCATGACACATCCTACATACACTCATGCAAAGCCACATGTAGTCTGTGTGACAGAATACTCTCTTTTTTAAATATAGATTACATTTTGTTCTTCATCTAGAAAGGATGCTAAGCTACAATTTGCTATATATCCTTTTCAATTACAATAATTAGTTTTATTTTATTTTTTAAATACAACTATATTTAATGAAATTGCTTTTACATATATTGGTTGAAAAAGAAAATTCTTCCAATAGTTAATTATCATATATAATTTGTGTTAAGAATTATTTTAGATAATCTATTAATTCCAAGAGACTATTATTTATGAATCTTAGTGTTATACTCTCCACATGACATGCAAAATAATAAAAACAATAATCTGTAATTAAGTGTATTTTTTTCTCTGTCTACTTGCATAACACTTTCAATTTAATGTCAAGAAATATTATTGATCGTCTACTGTTACAAAACTATGTAATCCTTACATAAGTGCTAAGTAAATCAATGTCTTTGCCTTTCAAAAATGTGCAAAAAACTTAATGCAAATGATTGTTTTTAAATGTGCAAGTCAAGTCATGATAATTAAATGATGATTTGAATAAACAATTACAGAAATGGATGTTGAGCAATTTCTTTTTTATTTTGTTTTCATCTAATTTTTGGTAAGTAAATTAGCAAGAAATTTTTGAAACTACTTTGAGAATCTGGCTAAGACTTCAGTAAAATAAAAATTCTTCCTGATTTACATCTATTTATCTATTATTGCAGTTTTAAAAGCCTTTATTCCTAATTAATAAACATCACTTTTTTTTTTAAATGCCATGGCCTTTAGAGTATAGACAATTATACCTCTCCACAGATTCTTTTTTAGAATCTGTGAACTGTCATGAGTTCTTGGAAAAGATAGTAATCCACTTGTAAAGATGCTGCAAAAGTGCTCGATCCCTTGTACTGCTCCAGAAAGTACTTGGCTCCTCCTGCTGTATTTTACCTTTACAAGAGTCATATCAGACCAATAGTGAAGTATTGCTGCTCTGTTTGGGCTGGAGCTACTCAATCCACTTTCCAGACTTGATTGTGTTGAAAACATCTACACAGCCTTATGGGTGATTAATTATTTTTCCACCTTTAAACCCCTTTCCTACAAAATGTTGCAAGCCTCTTGCTACTCTGTTAGTATTTACAGAGAAAATGTTCTGAAGAGCTACATACATTAGTTCCGCCAGTTCAGACTTTACAGCTAAAACACACCATACTATGTATACTGGATTAAATCCGCCACATTTCATTGTTAAGAAAGAAGTTCCATTTAGACAGCTTTTATCTGAGAACCACTTCTTTGAGGAACAGATTCTCAAGAGGCTGCTTCCCTGGTCCATACAATCTTAATCTCTTCAAATTTAGGATCAGCCATTATCTACAGACAATAATCTCCCTCTATCTTGAGTGGTGCTTGGGCTTTGTGAACGGCAGTAAAAAGAAGAAAAAAATTGGTTTCTCATTGTCTTCACTATGGTTTTGAATTCATTCCTCCTCTAACTCCTAGACTGACTGCCACTCAAGGTTAGAGATTCCAGTCTACATAGCTGATAGAAGAAGAAAATTCATGCCTTTTCCAAGGACATCAGGGAGTGACAGACTGGCCAGGGTGTCAGCTTGTCCAATGGCAAGTGGGACCCCCTGATGAAGTTGGCCTCTATATCAAATAAAAATGCAATAAAGAGACAAACACAAATTGTTTTAGTAATAAAAAAGAATACAAACTTTATAAAGTCATCTGCACATTATCAAGTCCTATATAAGAAGAAATTTGCAAAGCTAAAAATCATAAAAGCAAGGTTAAGAAATTTGCTATCCGAGGAGAGTTTGGAATTGCTATTCATTGAAAAGTAATTTAGATGAATTGGATGCAGGAGCAATTATTGGCAGATTTGCATAATCATCCAGTGAACACAAATGAATGCTCTTAATACAGTTAATTGCATGCAATGCTCTATTGTGCTTTAGAGTTATCTCTTAATGGATAAATTTTGCAGTAAACTATTTAAAATATCAACCAATTACTTAAAATTTGAAAAAATTCAATTATAACATTTGATATCTACTGAGAGAAATATGTACAGTACATGTAAACTAATTACTAAGAAATACACCTCTCATCCCCCCAACAATTTTGATCACACCCTTTTTTCCATATGTATTTTTTGAAAATTTTATTTAGTTAAATGATAGGGTTGTAGTTATGAGTAGGTCTCCTTTGTCTTCTGGCAACCAGTCTGTCACTGGTAACAGAGCAAGTGAATGCAGCAGAATTGGCTAGAACTTGTCTCTCTGATACCACTTTCTGTGTTGATAACCATTATGCTACTTGCACATCCCATCAATAAAGATTCCTTTATATTTTTTTTATTTTTTAAATTAATAATTAAACTTCTTTAAGCTTTTCCTTTTTGTTGGTCAATAAGACTTGGTTATATTTATATCTGTATTAGATGTGAGTCCAGATAAATGTCTGTCTAGTCTCTTAGGAGGTGACAAAAGGCCCAAATTACTGGTGGCCTCATATTACACAATTCTACTTTACTCTTGGCTAAAGTTATCAGCTTTCCAGTGAAATGTTAGAGAGAAGTAACAATTATATATATATATATATATATATATATATATATATATATATATATAACAATCTTTAACATTTGAAACCTGAGATTCTATTTAAAGAAAATGTTTGGCATTTTGTGAACACTATTTTGAATTTGATGATGTCCTATTTATTCATTAAGACTAAATCCAACACTGATCTTTCTTACAATTGAACAATCATGTACCATTCACATTTGAGAGGCTTATATTACAAACACATTTCATCAGAGGTCCTGTGATTCTAAAATTTGTTCATTTTCAGGTCTACATTCAATTTTTGTGCTAAAATATTTCATTAACAGATGTTCTGATGTTGCATAATCTTTTGTGACTTTCTACAGTGAAAGATTTTAGAAGTAGATTGACATGTTGGACCTTTTCAGACTTTTACAGAAGAGTCAAAAGTGCATTGATTAAATCATTTATATCTGCTCAACAGATGATGGTGGACAATAAAAGTGGAAATTACAGCCATATTCAAGGTTACATATTTAAAAAAAAAATATGTATAAGATTTAATTAATATGCAAGAATATTTTTAAAGATTGGCATTAGGCAGCTGAAATTTCTTGGGTATATAACTAGGTGGGTTTGGAAAATTTAACCCTCACAGGGCATAATGAAGGTAAGAGATAGGGGAAGACAGTGAGACACGTACCTTACAAGCTTGTGTGAATTTGGGCTGACTTAGCAAAGCGAGAAAAAACGCTAAGAGTCACATGAGATAGAAAGTTGTGGAGAACCATGATTGCCTATTGTAGCAAAAATGCTTTAAACTTTTTTCTTTCCTTGCAAACAATGCCTGCAATCAGTTTCTTCTCAAACACTCTACTGTCCACGACATATGTAGCCTGTTTGACACAGCAGTAACTGTTCTGCCTGTCGCCTCATTTTCTCCATTTTTGCATATCATTTACAGCCAAAATTTACATATGCTCAAAGATAATCTCATGGGAGAGTATCTGACTCAGAGATCTATAACCTGCAAAGCCGCCATTTCTTTCTTCTTTAGACAGTTTACACGCAAGGCATGTTTGAATCTTTGTTCATGCTAGAGGTAAGTTATTTTATTCTAGAATTGCAACAAATGCATGCAACCCTGGGTCTCTTTGCCCTCTGCGTTAGTTCACTACACCTATGTCTTGAAGAGATGCAGCACATTGAATATTTTGAAAAATTGTCTGTATAAGGTATACGTTATATGAAATTTAGTTGCACCATTATTTATTTATATAAATATTGATGGGGCATTTTTAAATTACACCTAAAATACTTATATATTACAACATATTTCAGTTATGGAATATGCTGTAAATATGTTCAAAGAAATTCAAAATAGGAAACCAGAAATGTGAAGGAAAAACAAGGAAAAAGCATAAATATAGAAACTTTGTTTTACTGTCAACTGACTTCAAATTGTGTGTGTGTGTGAGAGAGACAAGTAGGGAGAAAGCATGTTGTCAAAATTAAGTCCTATCTTAATGCTTAGTCATGTCATGTTTTCCATTATGCAGATCCAAAAGGGATGAAGCAAGAGGGAGATTTTGAATTCAATGCTGTTTATATACTGATGTGTCATGTGACTATATATCTAAGGGGAAATAACTTCACACTGTTGTCACTTGTGGGTTTTTTTTTTTGTTGTTTTTTTTTTGTTGTTTTTTTAATTATTTTATCCACCTAGGTATGTGAATGTATATTATTTATCCCCATAGAATGTTACACACAAATACGATAATAATGAAAGCTAGTCCACTTTTGCTTCTTATAATATATAGATTTAATAGGCAGCTAATGACATTTGAGGAATAAAGACAACAAAATAAGAAAAATATTGTCAATAAGACTAATAATATTTATTTTATATTAGTAAGCCTTTTGACTAAACCAAAGTATGAAGAAAAAGATTTTAAAGTTGGAATATTCAGACACACCTGTCTTTATCAAATGGGACTCTCTTTTCCAGGGAACTTGTTGTTGCTGTATTTTTCCCCATGTGTTGTATTACTGTAAGAAATTTGATAGTTTTCGCCTAGTAATTTGCTATGATTAGAGTTGTTGGGTTTGTAGGAGGCTTTATTCTCTATAAATCCATGTTTAATCCTAGGAATTTAGGCTTAAAAGAAAGGATGATAAAAGAATAGGATTCAGAAAGTCATAAAATGGTGATTGATGTTGCATTTAAATTTTTGAAGATTATAATTGAATGGAAAGCAAGGAGCTGGAAAATATTTCCACAAATGAGAAGAGCAATAACCAAGTAGTGCTAAAAATAACTAGATTAGATGTCCCTAAACATGGGCAGGGGAACAAGAACATAAATAAAGGATTCAGTTCAGAATTCCCTGTAGGCTACCTGGATCAATATACACCTGGGGAAGGCTAGAGAGTACAATAGCCAAAATATGATAACAACAAAGATGAGGACAATAATCTAAATGTAAAAAGTGTAAATCTTTTTATTCATTTTTTAAAATTATCTTTGTCATGGTGTACACCAATTACCATCAAGTTAAATATAAAATAGCTGCATGGACACTCCTGCTTTCATTTTATTCTCTTAAATCTGACAGCTATTACGATCACAAACATTTTAAATTAGCTTAAAAGCTACCCTATCAGGTAGCATTTAAACTAGCTCCTGCAGAGGGCTCTTGATTGGCCCTTCATCATAATAGGTAGGGAGGAGTAGATGTGATAAGTAACAATAAGCTACAGAAGAACTCAAAGTTGTTCACTGCATTTAAGTACTGCATTAATATCTAAGCTTACCTTTTAATAGTTCAATGATAATTCTTTTGCCACCTCTTAAAGACAATTTGATGTACGTAGGTCCTTACTTTCTGTACAATTATTTTTATTTCATGGTTGACTTTCACAATTAATTTTGATTATTCACAAATTTATTTCCAAGTTATAAAAATTGTTATTGTGCAAAAAAATTTGTCACAAAAAAAATCACATAAAAAAAAAACACCGATAACAATTGCAGTAATGAAAACTTGGGAACCTAAAACTTCAGGATTATGAAACCAGATCCAGCCCAGAATATTTTTAAGTTGCTCACCGAGTCAGCCTGATTCCAAAATAGTATATGTTGGGCTATGACCCCTAGGAATAAAGTTGAAAAAGTGTGACACAGTGACATTTGCATTTATTATATAGATAAGATAATTTTTGCCTTTCATATTACAAGCATCCATTGATCTTTAAAATTAAAATATTTTTCTGTCATTCTGGAGTTGTAACATTTGAACAGCAATGGAGGAACTCTTGTTAAATTTTTATTATTTAAAAAGATATTCTATCCTAAACACATAGTTTGACTATCACTTGCTATAGCAAGCTAAAATAACCAAAGAGTTGCCTTGGATTAGGCAATTTTTGACAGATGTTAGTGTATAATTTCTATTCTGAATTCAATAACAGACTTCATTTAACAAAATGATAATACCATCCAACAAAATTGCTTGCTTCTGTTTATGTAAATCATAAAAGATCCCTAAGCATAATGTCCAAGCTCTTAAAAATTAAAATTTAAGGGTAGCATTGTGTGATAAGCTAGATTCCAAACAGATGTCTCTAAATCTTGATCCAAACAATATCAAAGAATTAATATAATTGTATTTTCTTTAGCTGAAGCATATGAGGCCATTCCTAAAGTATATAGATAGAAAAAGATTCTACTATAGAATTACAATCCTGAGTTGAAAAAAACTCAGAGAAACAACCAACAGGAAAATGTGGAAGAAATAACACTAAACAATTTACAAAGAAGATAACTATGCCAAACTCCATTGATTGTTGAAATGTGGAGAAAAGCAAAAAAATACAGTAATATCATATAATTAAGACCAAAACAGAAGAAATGTCCTAGTCTCAAACACTTCTAGTCATATTTCAATCCTGATGACACTAATCTAAATATGCCAAAAGAAATAGAATATACACCAGTATACATCCAAGCATTACAAAATCTGTCTCCAAACATAAACAGCAATGAACCTAGTGATGAGGAAGTCAGGAAAGCTATAAAAAAAAAAAAAAAACCTAAAGAATAAAGCATAACTTGATGTTGAGGCTGAATTTTTTAAAGTAACATATCCTCCCCCTGAATTCAAAAACAAGTTTCTCAGTTTCATGAAGGAAGTTTGGAATCAAGTGTGTCTCAAAGCAGTGCAGATTGTTGGGCATTAATGCACTATGGAACCAAAAAGGTAATCCTCAAGACTCTTGCACATACAGTGGTATATCAACTGGATCCGTTATGGTGAAAGTATTAGGTTGGTGCAAAAATAACGTCGTTTTCTCACATAGTAACATAAGTGAGAAAACGACATTATTTTTGCACCAACCTAATACTAATGCTAGTTTTACGAACTCTCACCATTGTATGGAAGTCACCTTCTAATGTGCTTGTTTGGCTTTAATTCTGGAAAGGAGTGAATGATGGCATATATATCATCAAGGAACTCCATGAAATTGCATACCTATTGACTCGAAAATTGTATACCTGATAGGTTGATCTCATAGTAGCATATGACCATATGAATAGACTTCCTCTTCTCATCCATTAGAAACTGCCTTCCAAACCCAAACTCCACTGTATGTCTAGATCTGACAGAGGAACTATATCCATCAACAAAATTATGCATGTTTGAAAACCTCAAATCAAATTACTTAGGTTCTAATTTCCTCCTTGTTACACTATCTATTTAATCCCTTCCTAGACTAAGCTCTGAAGAAATTAGCACTGAGCCTTTAAGCATTCCATACCACTTCCCAAACAAATTTACTAATAGAAAACTTCTGTTTTCTATCTCAAGGCCAATGATGATGAGTGGAGCTATATTGATGTGTATTCATAGTTGAGATAAGAATGATCTTGAACAAAAAATCAACATCCTCTACCAAGGGTTCCAAAAAGTAGGATTTAAGATAAACCTTTCTATAAGAGAAAATATGATTTGGAATTAGGATGAAAACAGTGATGACCCCCCCCCCACCTCCACTAAATCAATCATAAAAATTTAGAATGTGGAATTAACAAATATTAAACACTTCAAATACCCAATGGTGTATGGATCAGTTACAACAACTGTATTATAGGATATAAAGAAATTGAACATAGAATTGACTGTGCTAGGTAGTTTTTCCCAACAAGATGTTGCAAAATCAAAACATTAACCTAAAAATTCATGTTCTTGAATAACCTCTAGGCTCTCATATGGATGTCATACATCATACATAGCATCCAACTTGTTCAGAAATATCTGAACTGTCAGCTGTTTACAATTGCTTTCTCAGACCAATGATTAAAAATGACTTTGAATTCTGAATCTTGCAGATCTTAGAGAGGACCGTTCTTTATTAGATCTTATGGACCGGCGCTATAGAATTGCAAACAAAGCACTTTACAAAATAACAGGAACCGCATCACTTGAGGACTTTCAACAGCAGCAGCAACTAAGATGTATATAATTCAAAGGGAAAATAATGACATAATCAAGATGCTGACATTCCACACAACTTCAAAAAAAAAGTTAGGAAGGAAGCCATTATCAGTAATGAAAAAAGTAATAACAATTAGTGGACTTAATAAACCTATTTTCCTGAAAAAATTAATAGAAAGATTTTGTAAATTCCAACAGAAAGTAGCACTGACTACTTGATCAATGAATGCCAAATGTTTCTGTATAAGGAAATGACAAGTATTACCATTTAAGAGATAAAAACTGTTTAACTCTTAAAGATCACTGGATGTCCTTTACATATACTTGAGGAAGACAAAGCGTAAAATGTTCAAATCATTGTGATCAAAACCACCAAGGTAAAGATAATCAAAATATAACACTTGAAATTATTTACACTATTTACATTGTTCAGACTGGTGTGCTCATCTTCGTTGTCATATTCACAAAGTTTTGGATGTTGTATACTACAACCTTCCTCAGGTGATTGGAATTTCAAACTGAACCTTTTATTTCATCCACTGGGCTAAATTGTTCTAGTTCCATGTGCCATGCCTCTTCCGGGTGTCTCTGTATCAGTTACCTCTCTTTAATCAAGTTTTTCACTGATGTAGCCAGGTATTGAACTCACAACTCTTTGGGTCAAGTCACTGGACTCAACCAACACTTTTATCCACTGGGCCATGTGTCTTTGAGGATTCATGGCTCATTGGATAAAATAGTGTAAATAATTACAATACCTTATCTCAGAAATATAGATAAACAATTGAAATGTTACAAATTCTTCTTTTATAGTGTTATTAACTTTCAGAAGAGTCATAAAACATTCATTATTGTCTGGATATGACTGCAATGTGGAACTGATTTGGGCCCCTAAAGAAAAAGGAAATCAAGAATCACATGGCCCAGGACTGTGGAGACAGAAGCACTAGGTTGGAGATTCTGGAGTGAAGCATGAGTGGCAGCTGCAGACAGTGCAAAATGAAGATGTTCTTTAGAAATCGTATATACCATGAGGCACCAAGCAGATAGATAAATATTGTTCAGACACTCAATTCTCTCTGTTTAGTCATGTTAAGTTTTCAGTCAATGCATTCTTCAGGCCTCTAAGTGTAATCCAAGAGAATAAATGGAAACCTCTTCAAGAGAGATAACAAAAATAAGCATACAAAGATAGGTGTTCACACTGTTCTAAAAACTGTTTATTATTAAAGTATGGCCTTCCTGAAGAAATGAACCCAAAACAAGAACGGCAAGAAAACAAAATAATAAATTTGATCCAAAATATACTTGAGAAATGTTAATAAGTGATATGATAAAAACAAATATAACACTGGTTAAGCATCTCTCATCACCCTTTTTTCAGACAAGCAATATGGCTTTCATTTCTCCAGGTTAACTGCTGATAGACTCTTTCTGCAATTATCAGCAGTATATCATACTCTAGATAAAAACGGTGAAGCCTGGGCTGTAGCATTGGACATCACAAAAGCATTTAACAGGGTTTGGCAAACAGATCTGCTCCATAATCTGAAAAGTTAGTGTCCCCCAGGACAAATTTTTGAATTAATCCGGGCTTTCCTATCAAATCATAAAATGAAAGTTATCCTGAACTTGTCTCGATCCTAACACTTTTGTAAATATATGGGTAATAAAATATATATGGATTACAAAATTTGAAGTTTGATTCCATGTCATGACAAGGAAAGTCAATTTAAAAGTGAGTTCTTTTTAGAACTATCACAGTTTGTTTTCATAGATCAAAATAACTACTTACCACTTGCAATGTAATGGTTTAATAGAGAGAGCACACAGAACAATTAAAACAGCAATTATAGCTCTTACAGTATCATGGTTCTTGACATTACTAATTGTACTCTTTAGTATACACTGTAAATCTAACAAATCCACCCCCCACTCTTTTGTGCTTTAACTGGCTTCTCATTGTCTGATACAATGAAGGACAATTTATTAAATAGTAAATTTACTAAGAAATTGTGTTAAAAAAAAAAAAAAAAATGTTATAATTTCATCTCAGTGACTTTTCTGAAGGAAATTATCAGGTCTTAAATAAAACTTGTAGGGAAGACCAGGCTCTTCAGCTTTGGTTGGCAACCAGTCTAGGAGAGGGAAAACTGAATTCCCAAAGATGGGAGTTGTTAGTTCAGGAATATGCTATTGTATAAGTGAAGGAAAACTCTACTGAAAACCAACCCTTCCTCAGGGTACAGAAGTTGGGCCAGTTACCCTACCTCATTGCAGAAACCATACCAAAAGTTCTTATGTGCCTCAGATAAGCAAATAGCATAAATAAAACTTGAAAGTGAACTTAAGTCTTGTGACAAAATATGACTAATGATTGATTGTATCAAGAAACCTTTAGAATAACTTTCTAAAGGATTCTACAAAATTCTAAAGTTTTTAAGAAAAATTTTTTTCATTGTGATGAATGACAATATATACTGTATAAACTTGAGTACAGTGCAAGTTTTTGTACACTTTACACAGGTAATTTTTTGAAAAGGTTAAAAAATCATGAATTTTCAGTGACTGGTTGCACTCTACACAGGTAAATCTTTTCTGGAGGGGTTAAAATTAATTCAAAAAATTCTGGTTTCGCACTATACTTAAAATCAGCTTATACATGAGTATATATGGTATAACCAAAGATATGGGGACAGATTAAAACCTTATGTTGAAACAAAAGTATTTTTAAAAATAATAATAAAAATTCTGTAGCTATTTTAAATAATATTTTCTGCATACCAATGTTCAAAACCAATGGATGATTGATATTACATACAATTCTGACTTAGATGATCGACTGAGTATTGTCAGTTCCAGTAATTCTGATATAAATGATGACAAGATATCAAATTAATGCAAACAAATCACGTGGAAGCACAGTGGTTAGCGGCTCAGATTGAAGAATCGGAGAGCCAAGTTCAAATTTCAGTCAAATTCATTACATTCACCTATGTGCTAATACCCTTGGGAAAGGTATGAATCTTTCTTGCTCCCCAGCTATGGGTAAAATAGCAGGATAGACTGGGTCCTATAGCCTTGGATGGCAACCAGCCTAGGAGAAGGAAACTGAATTCAAACCAGATCACACTATACTAAAGTGTGTATACATACAGTTGGAGACTGCTTATGAATCCAAATTCCCACTGAAACTCCTATGAATTTGCATAGTAGGAGTTTCTGCTATATACACTTGGTCAACTTTCATTTGGATACGGCAGGTTCATTTCACAGAGCTGGCTCAACTAACCAGGGCTAATGCTCCAACAGGTAGGATACAAAGAAATCATCTTTAAGGTGAATCACTTTGCGAAAAAAAATCTAATGATTTATTAATTTTTATGAAAATCGCTCTTCTAATTGAATGGGAAATATTATAACAATAATTAAGATTCAAATTCAATAATTAAAATAGCTCACATGTAGAGATTTCATAGATATTTCAAAATCAACATAAAAGATGATCAACATTTAAACGATAAGTTGCAAGAAAAAATCCACCAAAAATCAGATTTAAAATTGCAAACATCATAAAAAAGAGAATTTTCACCCAATCACTGCCAGCTTGAATAAATTTTAAAAAAAGTTCCAGTTAGTATCCCCTAAAACAGATGTATACGAGGCTTTGCAAGAGATTGTGTGTAGTCAGTTAATTCAAAAATGCCAGGTCGCCTACACAAATCTGTCAAAGTGACCCTCTCACCACCAAAGAAATAAAAGCAACGAGAAACTAAGACCCCCCCCCACCGCGCCAACGACCTGATGCTACCGTAAAACTGACGAATTAAATTTTGCTCTAAAATATATAAAATTTCTATATTTCAGAACCTCACAAATGTGTTTAACTTTTTATCAAAAGCAAAGATATAGCCACAAAAAAATCAACTTACACTTTTTTACAAAGAAAATCTTTGCCAAAATAGTTTTCAAAATTGTACCCCAGTTATTGGAAGTTTAATTGTGACTATAACAGTTATACAACTAATTACTAAACTCTTTATAAAAAAAAAAATAAAAAAAATTCACTTTAATCTTCGGATTCAAACGCACACAAAAAACGGTAAAAAATAACAAAAAACTAAAAAGTGTCCGTTAAAATTAAAAATAAGATTAAAAATAAAAATGTGAACACTGAAATTAATTTTTAATTTAATTTATGTGCATAAGTTCTCTGTGTTGTGTCCCTTCTCAGAACGTTGACGATCGTGGTTCTCCACAATTTCCTGTCTTTTGTTGTTTTGTAGTTCTTAATAAAATTTTTTTGTCATCTCTCCTAAACCTTGTTCATCATCTAATTTACTCAAGCGCTATAAAGATTTTTTTGTTTTGTTTTTTTGCTTTCTTTTTCAAACTTTGTTTGAAATAACAATCATTAATTTTAAATTTTAGTCAATTTATTTTTTTGAAAGTTAAACTTTCGTCACATTACAAAAAACAAACAAACCTATTATTCCGGATGTTAATGATTTTTTTCTTTGCTTGAATGAAAATGAGATGTCTTTTTTGAGTTTTTTAGTTTCTTGGACGTCTCGTTGTGGTTAAGAAGTGTAATTATACTAGAGAACTAGACTCCTCTGCTTTCATTGAGTCATTGTTTCTGTCGGGTAGTCCGTTATTTTCCTAATATTCTTCCATTTCGTCTTCTTAGAGGGTTACACATCGGTAATAGCGAAAGTAAACTGAATATACGTAGGAGGAGTGGAAAGAAGAAAAAGCTCTACACACTTTATTGCTGAATGTTGGTTTTCTACACAGAGACGGGGCAAGGGATTACGAAATACAATATACATGCACTTCGTACACAGTCAACTGCGTGTAATTTACCTTCTTTCGATACAACCAAAAAGCTTATCTGCTTTTTTTTCTTATTATCAAAATAAAAACATCTGTGTATCATACAAACAACCATTTCGCCAAATTGTTCGAAGCAAAGGTAAGCTATTTTGTTGTGACAGGACAATTTTCTTCTGTCATTTTCTTTTATATTTCCTTTACCTTTCCTTATGTTGTTAAAAAAATCTCTTCAGTGTTGCGTGGACATATGTGTTGAAAGAAGGATGTGTATTTTCTGAATCAAGGAATTAAGGTGCGCGTGGCAATTCCTTTCGAAGAAAAAAGAATCGTGCTTTTTCGGTGACTGAAATAATGTGGGTACTGGGTACTTATTTTTGATTTACTCTCTAACTGGTTAGTGGATGTTTCAACACAATTCACCACTTACTATATTTTAGTTCTCATTCTGCCGAGTATGGAATGGAGAGAAAATACTAGTAAAAAGTAAAAAAAATGTAACGAAAAAAAAATTAAATTATTACCGTCAGTCAGTGTCATGTTTTCTAGTAGTAAATCATTTTTTTTCCTCTCTTTCACTGAGAACGTAATTACTACACATGAATTCGCCGCTTGTCTTGTCAATGTCAACTGTATGTTGGGTAAATGCACTCACTGCTTCCTTCTTCCAATATGTATTTGAATTAAGAAATCTGCAGAGCCACACAGTTTTCCGCTAAAAGTGCTTAAAAGCTGTGTATAGGAAAAATCCTTTTTCATATCTCAGAAATTTTCTGTTACGTAGTTTTATCGTAAAATTCACTATTATTATTACCTAAATCAAATTGAGTAAAGTAACTTTATTTATTTTTTTTTTTAAGTGTTTCTTTTTTTGTCTGATAGCTTGTTATGTGACGGCTTATTTTTAACTCGTGTATAAGTATCTGGTACTTTAACTTTAGTTGTGGATTGAATGAAACTACTAAGTACAAATAAACTGACTCTTAGTCTTGCTACAAGAACAAGACTAACACACTTTACTAGTAGTTTTTTTTTTTTTTTTTTTTTTTTTTTTGTATTTTGTTTTAGTTGTAAACAGCAAATAAACGTAATATTCAGCTTGGGTGGACAGTAAGCGACATCACTGGAAAAAAAAAACAAATTCTTAGACTCCTTTTACAAAGTTTCCGGTTATAAGATCCAAAGAAAATTTTGTTTAAAACTTGGCATTTAAAACTAAAAGTAGTGTTTAAAATTACCATTTTGATCAACAACTTAGAAGCCAGTTTTAGTTGTTATTATATAGAAAATTCCGGGGGTGGGGGACGTGTACTTCTCACCCCGCCTTATTAAATTACTCTCTAGTCTCCTCTTCTCTTTGCTTTCATACGACAACTGGGTTTTTTAGTTTTACTTTTAGTTTTTTATTCCTTTATAAAAAACATATTCAGCTTTGTTTTTCAACGATCCTTTCAATTAAAGAGCATCACCCTCTCTCTCTGGCGATCTACAATTTTGGAATATTTTGTTATAATTTAATCACCTGGTTTTAATAAATTTTGACTTTTTGTTTTTCTGTGTGGGAGACTAATTTATGTTAGATCTGTGTGTTGTTGTCTACAAACCTTATGAAGAAACCAATCCTGTGAACCGCGTGTCTTTGTAAAGAAATAACGATCTGCGATTGGCTCGTTTGTTGAGTCTCGGCCCCCACCTGTCGGTCCCATGTTCTTCGGACCTCCCTTCTAAGTCCATCACATTTTTATCTTCGTGTCGTGGAGGCATCAGTTGGCATTTGTCTCTTTTCTTGCGATTGAGAATTTTATCGAGCCAGCAGCTACCTTTCATCTTTCCTATCGACATTAAAAGACACAGCAGGTAAGTGTTCTCATTCTCCAAGTATTGATTTTTTTTTCGTCCGTAAATAGGAAATAACGAGAAACTAGAGAGTACTTAGATTTTTAAATGGAATTTTTTTCAAAATTGTATTTTTGTGAAAGAACAAGGTTCTTAGAACAAGAACATCTATTGATTTTTGGAGGTGGGTGGGGAGATTTGGTTTCCGTTTATTTTTATTTTAATTTTACAAAAAGAAAAAGTAGAGCATTTTTATTTTTTTAACTTGCGTCTTTCTTTACGCTTTTGTTTTACTTTTAGTTTTCGTCTTAAAAAGGCTTTTTTTTTTTTTACTAACGGATAAAACTAAGTAACTGAAACCGTGTGAGTTATGTGCGAAAAGTAAAATTAAAATAGGATTTTCTATGGCACATTTTTTAAAATAAGAATAATTCAATGATTAACTTTTTCTTTTTCTTATATTGTCTTTTCTTCAGTTTAAAGGTGCGACTTGTCATCATTAATTTTTAAGTTTTGCCGATTAACAATCCTAAGTTATGATCTTCAGTTTAATCCATCCTTAGCCTTATATATTGGGTGATATCTTTCATTTGTCATTTGTCATTTGATAATTTAATTTACGGGAAAATATCGTAAAAATAACGACATTAAAGAAAGATGCACAAGAGGATCTTAACACCTGTACAGACAGAGAAGCACTAAAACCACTATTGATTAACTCTGCGAAACTTTTGTACTCAAAATGTTTATTAAATTAAAAAGACTTTTCAAAATATATTTCAAAGGATTAAAAAAAAAATGAAAATATCTTTAAAAAAAAAAAAAAATGACCCCCATCAAACTCAGATGAAGAGAAAAGCTTTATGGAGAAAATAATTTAACTATATCCATTGACTATTCTAATTGTAAAAATTAAATAGACAAAAACCTTTTAGAGTCTAAAAGGTTTTTGTCTATTTCATTTAATTTTTACAATTGTTATTTTTAAGTAAAATAGATTTCTTAGTGGATAAGGGACGGGGGAATATCAAATGGGCTTCTTACAGTAATAAAATAACAATCAGTTTTAAATATTAATCACTGTTTTGCAGTGCAAAACCAGATTTGGGATTCTTTCTTTCAAGCTAAAACAAAATCATTTTTCTTTTTAATTCCATTTTAAAAATATGGTGTTATTTTGCCAGTGAAAATATTTGGGCATAGTGTAGTATATGGGTTGCTATTATCCATGGTTCACCATCCACAAGGTGGTCTTAGCACCTGTCCTATCTACCTTGGATAACAGATTGTATATTAAATCACAATATTGCCTCTACCACTATCACCCTGCCCCCCCCCCATCTTTTCTACTCCCGTCAATTTTATGTCCGTTATCTAGATAATAAGCATGGGTTACACCAATAGTAGCATGCAGAAGTTGGGGAGGGGCATCCAATTAAAGAGTGAAATAAAAATTTAGTTTCTATTTAATTTGAATAAAGTGTTTATTTCATGTTTCATCTGCTTTTACATATTTTTAAAATGTCTTCCTTTCTCACATTTCTCTGTACCTGACCCCCTCCCCCACTTGAGCCTTGGGACATACACTCAAGGAGTTGGCCCTGGGCATCACCAAACTTTTGCATATCACTGGACACAGACTATATAAAGAAGTATTCAACTTATAATGAGTTTTCAGAAAGCAATTTATTACAGCTGAGAAACTCCCAATAATCAGTAAGAAACTTTAGATAAAATATTAAAACACCCATCACTAAAGAATTTAGCATGGACATAAAAAAAATAGTTTGCCCATTGTATTAAAAAAGATAGCATATATAAAATTGATATTTTGCTAAATACTTAGTATTATTATGTCTTCACATGTGAGTCTATAAATACGTTTTTTTTTTTTTCAATTATGATATTAATATATAATGATTCTAGGGGGATCAATTTATTAATTAGCAATTATAGAAAACCAATCCTCTACTTTATGTCCAGTAGAATTTCATATTTATGCTCTCAAGTGATAGTTTATATGAAATTGATATTTTGTTAAATTCTTACTGTTATTATGTTTTCACGTGTGAGTCTTTAAATATATTTTGTCCAATTATTACTAGCGTAATACCTGTAAAAAAAAAAATGACAGGATTATTTACTTATGGATCAGAGCTTAACATACAAATGACCATCACTTGAAAGATTAGTTCTCAATTCCTCTAATTCTTATGTTATGGTAATTTCTTATTTAGCTGATACAGGTTTTCTTTTCAGCAACTATTTAGTGTGATTCTTGTATATCTGTTGCACTTGTTGATAACCTTGCTGACCATACACTTGAAACATATGTGCATTTTTCTTACCAAACATTTTAGATCATGTGTTCAATGAAGTTCAAAATCAATTTGAAGAACAAATTTACTGATATTTGCAAAAAGAAATGATGAAATGCAGGCTAATAATGTTTACTTAATCTCTTGTAATTAATGATTTTTTTTTCTACATTTATTTCTAACTAACAAGGGTACCTGTTGTTGCTCAAGAACTAACTGTCTAAATAAAGATGAATATTTTATTATTTACACTATTTATATTTTGACTATTGTCTGGGACAAAAACATGTGTACTTGCAGTCAATGGAAACTGAACAGTGCTAAATAAAACGAGAACTAGGCATGAGCAGTGGAACAAGAAAAGTCTACCCCCATAGATTAAATAAAGGGTACAGTTCGGAATTTCCTATAGGTTATCTAGATCAATTTTACACCTGAGGAAAGCTGGCAGACACAACAGCCGAAATGTTGAGATAACAACAAAGATGAAGACAATAGTCTGAATATAAATAGTATGAATAATGCTAACTCCTCATCCCAGAAATTCAGACAAACAATATTTGTATAGATTATAAAAATGACTAAGGGAATTAATCACTCATAAATTTACTTACTACCCAAAGTTGATTTACCTCCCTTCCTACTAGAGAGCACAACATGAAAGATAAATAAATACACAGTGGTAATTATTATATAGTGTTGATTATTAAACATATTTATTGTCCAAATGTTTATAAATAGATATGACTGACTTACTTTTTTATCATTTTTTTTTTTAACAGTATTTCTTAAAGAGGTTGATTGAGCATTTGAAATTTAAAAGTGAATACAGCTTCAATTCCTGTCAGTTGGACACATTTTATTTAGAAAAATTTTCATTCTGTAGGTCTGTAGACATTAATTTTACTGTTTAAAAATATAGACATGTCAACACAGATACATATGCTTACTAAATATAATATTTACAGTAATAAGATATAATCTCATATATGCAAAAATTTGCTTCATATTTCCTGGTACATATTTCACTTTGGTGCTGTATACATTTAGTGAAAATAAAATCTTTAAAAATTTGTCAGAGCCTAGATCTTGCTGTGCCCCTCCAGGACATGGAAATCATGGCTCTCCACAGCTTCCTGTCTTTTGAAGCTCTGAGTAAGGTTTTTCTTCTTGTTATCCCTCTTAGACCCTGTTCTACCAACTTAGTGAATAACTGTTTTCATCTGTCCTGCTTGCCTTCAATATGTCCTGTGATTGTCAAATTCTTTAAGCCTTCCCTCATCATGGTCCATAGAAATCTCACTTGTCTCTTTCTGATTCTAAGTACGTGTCCTTTTTGTTACCATTTCCCTTAAATCTTTGTTGTTCATGTGTTCAGTTTATGGTATTCTCAGCATCCTTCTGTAGATCCACATTTTTGTTGTCTCACTTTTTTCTTTTTTTTTTTCATCTGTGAGGAAATTGTCCAACATTCACTACAATATAGGAATATTACATAGAAAAAGTACTGAACTGTTAAAAAAAAAATTCCTTTTTCCTAATACTTTGCTTAGCTTTTGAAAGACATCTTTCACTACTCCAATAATGCCTGTTCAGGTTTCAATGTCACATTTTCTGTCCTCTGGTAAAACACTACATAGATATTTAAACTTTCATAATCTTAACTCAGACTAATTATATTTGTACCAGGATGACCAATTAAAGAATAAAATTCTATTCCACATGAATTAAGTCACTTTTTCTTCATTCTCTATATTACAAATCCATTAGTGCCTGTGCATGCATGCATGCATATTGGGTAACCTTGCTAGCGAATAGTTTTGTACATCAGTTTGAAGTAAATAGGATAACATCTTTTCTCCAGACTTTGCATCAACTCCATGTGTGTTTAATCAATGACAAAACACTTAACATCTCCAATGACTGAATTCAATACCAAAGCTTATATGAACAGTTTGTGGGTAGTTCTATACCAGTTTAATTCACTTCTCTTTCTTTCTCATATGAGGAGATAAATCAATAAAACCATAACCTAATGAAAATAATCATTTATTTCACATGACAAATATTTATTTTCCAACATAATATCCTTCCTCATCAAATTTGATTCAGCACATTAGTCTCTAATCATATAGACTGAATATTATACAATGAAAATTTCAGATTTAAAGGAAAGCGAAAGGACAGAAAATACAACACTGAAATCACATTGGAATGACGAAAGGTGCTCTCCAAAAGTTAAGCAAAGTATTAAGAAACAGGAAAATTTTGTTAGAAATAAAGAAAAGAGTACTGAATTGTTATGTAATATCAGTCCTTCGACCTGCCTGTGAATGCTGGACAAACTCCTTACAAGAAAATTGAGGTAACAGAAGGATGCTGAGAATACCACAGACTGAACATGTGAGGAATACCAGGGAAAATGGCGGGAAAAAAAAGGATCAGAAAGAGATAGTTGAAATTTCTAGGATCCATAACGAGAAAAGAAGGCTTAGAAAACTTGACACTGACAGGATATATTGATGGCAAAAGGGATAATGAACAAACTTGTGAAAATGGTTGGCAGAACAGGGATTAAAAGAGGTAACAAAAAAAATTAAATCAGAGCTACAAAGAACAGGAAGTTGTGGAGAGCCATGATCGCCTGTGTCCTTCATAGATGTGTTGGACTATGGACTTATTGATCTGCCCTCATATATGCATGCATATTTAATCTCACTCCACTCTTTATTTCAGTTCCTCTCTCTCTTATTTGAAATCATTTTATTCCCAATTATTTCATTTTTTGACTTTTCTTTTTTTCCTTTCAGCATTTAAATCTTGTCATCTTTGTTCTGGTTTGAATTTTTAAAATAAATCTCACTCATTACAGCAAAAGAGGAAACATTCCTGCAGTAGTTTTAATTATTATTGTTATATTATTCTGGAAAAGGATTGCAACACAGTTGGAGAAACATTAAATTATCAATTATTTGTCCTTCAACAATTTTGACGGAAATTGAATTTTCAAAAGCTGAGAGACAGGAACAGACATGAATCCTTTGGTAGAAAAAAAATATGGTTGATTAGATGAATAAAAATAGAGAGAGAAAAAGAAAGATGAAGGGAATATTGAAAGAGACAGAAATAAAGAAAATGAGAGATACTGAAAGTAAACAGGTGGGAAAAAAAATGAATTTAAGCAGACAATCATCTTGAAATGGTTTCTCCAACTCCTGAAAAGAATAAAAATATTTATTTTAAATGTTTTATATTCTCTTTTACCTCCATTTTAAAATAGTTCTTTTAACTATTTTATAGTGATAAACAAAGTTTGTCCAGATAATTGCACTTCAACTGCTTTTTTCTTCTTTTTAATGCTATATCCCTTCAGGATGTAAGCAATCATGACTCTCCACATTTTCCTTTTTCTTTATTAATTGAAATGCCATGACTTTTTAAGAAAGATAGTAAAGTGGTTTCACATTTCCTTCTCTTAGACTGGTTGCAAACCAAGGCTGGAGAGTGCAGTCTGCCTTGTTTTTTTAACCCATAGATAAGGAGAGAGGAGATAGATTCATCTTTTTCCTTTGTGCAAAAGTTACTGCAACAGACTATAGCAGATCTTTAATTGTTTGCAAAATCCACTTTTTGTGCTGATAACTGCTATTTTATCAATACATTGTTGTGATTGAAGGAAAATAATTTTTAAGAAATTGATTAGAATATTGTTAATAGCTAATCTCAAAATGGGGAAAAAGTTTCATGTATTTGTAAAATCTGTCTTATCCAAGAATACTGATCGAACAGAATTAGATTGAGGATCTTAACGTTTATGGCTCAAAATTCAGTGATGAGATGTTAAATTACTGAACTGTTGATAAATCATTTTTTATTTGTATTTTGCATGAAAATAAATAACAACAACTATCATCAGAGGCGTGTGTTGTGTTAAAAAGGCTATCAATATCTGGTAGTATTAGGTTGGTGCAAAAATAATAACGTAATAATGTCGTTTTTTTTTACGTTAAAAAATACGTCAAAAAACGACATTATTACGTCATTATTTTTGCACCAACCTAATAACATTTGTTGACAAGGTGTTGGATCATTTTGTTTTTTTACAGCTTATCAACCTTTTGTAGGTTATTTAAAGTTGAAATATTTCAGATTGTAAGAGATTGCTTATAGTGACTGGTGCTCCCAAGTGGTCCCCCATCTCAGTACTGACCAAGTCCAATGCTCGTTAACTTCAGCAGTTGAACAAAAACCAGTGTTTTCAATGTGATTTGACCTCAGATGAAAAAGTACATTTATGTTATTACTTGGTATCAGAGTATATTGAAAATTTCATCTTTTACCTACAGTTTATTTCTTTAAAGTATTAGGTTGGTGCAAAAATATCGTTTTTTGCACCAACCTAATACCAATCTTGAATTTTCATATGATAACTGCTACATTTGTTATGTTGTAGAGGAAATATGATTATTTCCATAATTTATTCTTCAACCTGATCCAAATTAAAACCTAAATGTATCATTGTTTTTTTTTGTACCTCCATAGTTAAAAAATAGTGGAAGTACCAGGGATGAAAGCTCCTTAGAAAAATCTAGATCTTTCTCACTCATGTTGGAGGAACCCCTCCCTGATTGTCCATGTCTTCAGGGGGGTAGCTGTATTCACTATGCTTGACCAACTGAGAGTTGGTGAGGCTATTTAATCTATAGTTGGAGGTTTTAAATTCAGAGTTTTTTTTGTTTTTTTCCTAGAGCAGTTGCCATCCAATGCTATAGGACCCAGTCTGTCCTGCTATTTTACCCATAACTGGGGGACAATAAATGAATTCATACCCTTCTCAACAGTATTCGCACATAAATTAATATAACAAACCTGATTGGAGTTTGGACTCAGCTCACCAATTACTCAATCTAAGCTACTATCCATTACTCCACTGTGCCTCATAGGTAAATTATATATACAATACATTCAAGGTTCATGTCTACCACATTTCTTCACTTCACTAAGTTTTATCATTGGGATTCTCCATTTTTTTTTTTTTTTTTTTTTTTCTCTCTATTTTTTTCCCCATTAAAAAAATGTGATCACTATGTATATAACATCTATTCTTATTGTTGATAATGTGTTTGGTCATTCTACAAGTTGTGGTTTATAAATCTCTAGTAAAAAGCTGTCAGCGTTCCATAGTTTACATAGCAAAATTAGTGTTTTCCTTACAAAGAAAAGGATACACACATTCTCAACAAACACATACACTGAACAATTTTGTGTCAGCTTGTAACTATCACATTCTATATAAAATTCTTATGCAAACACAAGTATTACACCTAAACATGTATATTTTATACTTATTTTTTATTCTTTAAGTCCAGACTTCACAATTGGGCTTAAGAAAAAAAATATTTTCTGTGTCATTACTCCCTTTTTGCTTAAATATAGGACAGTACCAAATTGCTGGGTTTGAGGCAATTTTAATAGAAATACTTATTTGGAGTAATATTCTAGAAATGTGTTAGTATCAGTTATACATTTTTGCATTTTCTACAATATTGATTTTTTTTTTTTAGTTTTCTAATTTATTTTTACATAAGAATTTAAAAATAAATTGTTATATATAGTCATCCACAGACTGTATTACTGTATCATAGCTCTTCAGCGTGGCTAGACATACCATTGCTTTCAATTAAATTTTATATATTAATGTGGAGGGGATCCAATTCTCAATGTAAATCCATTGTAAATTGATCCCCCTTCACCATGTTAGTTCGCACATATTTTGTTTTCACTATGTGATAGCTTGCATTTTAAATTTTTTTGATATTTTGAAATATCATCTGGAGTGCTTAACCTATAATAATATATGAAAAAAAAAAAAACACTCTACGTTATGATTTACAGAGAAATTTTTTAAATCACATGGTATGAGAATATTCTGTTTTTAGGTTCAATAGGGGGAATCAATTTACACTGAAATTTCATAGCAAACTGGACCCCCCTATTAACTTTTATAAAATTACATCATTTTCTCTCTCTCTCTATATATATATATATATATATGCAATCCAGAATGGTTAATCTAAAGCAATATAAGAACAAGAAAAAGATCTATTAAAAACATGATTATTTCTGTTCACGGTGCTTATAAAACTCCACCCAAACATTAAAAATTGATCCATTAATTATTTGCACTATTTCTATCCGGACTATTGTCCACATCTTTGTTATCACGTTTCAGTCATTACACCCTCTGGACTTCCTCAGATGTATATCAATCTGGGTAACCTACAGGGAATTCTGAGCTGAACCCTTTATTTAATCTACAGGAGTAGACCGTTCTCGTTCCACTCCTCATGTTTAGGGATATCATCTATTTCTTATTTTATTTAGTAGTGTTCATTTATTGCTCACCTGTTTCCACTCAGTGCAAGTACACACTGTTTGACCTAGGAATTGAACTCTCAACCACTACCAAATTCATAAACCAAAGCATTTGCCCGCTAGGCCTTTGTCTCATAGGACAATTTGCTGTAGTAAACTTTTTGTTGAAAGTAAAGTGAACTACAGAAGATCATACTACATAAGCAGCTGCTTTAGAAATGGGGGAAAAAGTTGATATTTTTTTATTTAGGGAAAAGATTTTTTTTCTACAATTTAAAATTTGAAGATTTTGTACATCATCACTGATGACTCAGTGATTAACACATGTTGCTGTGAGTGATTTGTTTCTAATTTATTCATTTGAAAATAGAAAAAAAATTTCTAAAGCAAAATATTTTTACATGTACGTTTCTTAATGAAAATCACCAATGGTTTAAAATGCTGAGAATGTTACCTTCAACGAAAAATTACAAAATCCAAGAAAAATTATACTTAATGATGGTTTTTATATATATATATATATATATATATATATATATATATGGTTTACCCAAACACAGCAGAATTAATAAGTAAAGGTGGTAACTCAGGCATTTAATAGTTATCTCCCTTTGACATCAGCATCTCTCAAGCTCTTGCTGTGAAAGAATGTAAGTGAACTAGTGAGAATGAAACAAAACGCAACATTTTAATAAGTGTTATTTTCCTCATTAGGCATGCCATTCAGAAAGCTAAATGGGATGCAGTCTACCCATGAATGTGAGGACCTCATTAGTAGGCCTAGCATAGAAATAAATACAATATGGGAACCACTAATAAAGAAAGACAAGTGATAACATGTCTTCAGCAACAATCAACACATAGGTAGCAGCAGCAGTTTCAACATAATTAGCATCCAGGTTAAGTTTAAGACCAAGTTTACTCCAGTAAATTGTCCTACAGGATAATGGGTAAAAGCATTAGTTTGTAAATTTGTTGACATAGTGGTTGTGATTTCAATCATTGCTTTGTTATGATAACAAAGAGAACAAAAGCCCATATATAAATAGTGTAAATAATGATAACTCCTCATCCCAGAATTAATATAGAACTATGAGTGGTGAGTACAGATAGACTTGACAGTTGAGGGATATTGGAATGTTGAGAAAAATAGGTACCATACAGCACTGATCTACACACTCAGCATCAGGGATTTTACCTAATTTGCTCCTGATTATTAGTGATACTGGTTGATCTGTTCTGTAAAGAATTAAGCATACTCTTTATTGAAAGCACTGGTTTACAGAGAAAAAGAAAAGAAAGAAAACTGGAAATTTTAATGCGTAATTTTTAGGAATTAGAATTTTTCTTACACAAGGATTCTGATGCATTTACATTGATAACCAATAAAATAATCTTAGAGGTGGGGAGACATAACAATACATCTTGTTTTCAATGTTTTTTTTTTTTTTGTTTTTTTTTTAAATGAGAAAACTGCCAGATATTTTAGGAGTGGTAAGACAGCACTAAAAAATAAGGTCAGATTTTATTTTTAAGCCTCCAGCTTTAAAACAAAAAATTCTGTGCATGACATTTACATAGATTTACCATACATCCTGGTTCTTGTTTAGAAGTTATCTGGTGGTGTCTTGCTAGAAATATGTTATCTTTATTATTTTTGTGTGTCAGTTCCAAAGCTTAAGGAGTGTTGGGTCATGAAAATACCTTATTATACAAGAACCTAAGCTTAGAATAAAATTTGAAAACGGGCCCAGTCTGAGGCTTGTAAATTATGGTAAGCCTAAATTTAATTTTTTCTGTGTGTGTAAATAAAAGAAATGCTTACAAATGGCCATCTTGTAACTCTGGAAGCCATTCTTTGAGATTAGTGTTTTCTGAGATTACTTAAGGAAATGTAGACAGATTTGATAAAAAAGAAACTATCTTTCAGTTTGTTGACAATAGTTTATTGCATTTCTCACCTATAGAACTCTTGTGGTTTCTTGCTTCCCTGCCACCTACAATCAATGCCAATTGCCATCTTCTTTCTTCCTGAATCCTGTTCTTTTATTGTCCTTTCTTCTCACTAAAGTCTTCTTCTCTTTCACTCCCAGCATCTTGGTGGTATTATCACTTTGCTTGGGATGAAATGATTTAACAAAAAAAAAAATTTTTTTCATACAAAATTGTGTCATTAATCTATTTCCAGCAAGTTTGGATAAGTGTAATTGTATTTGTAAAGTGCATAGATATAAAACCATCAGTTTCCCCCATATTATAAATTTATTGAATGTGTGTGTGTGTATATATATATATATATATATAGAGAGAGAGAGAGAGTAAATATTGGAATATTGCTTATAAACACTAGTTACATTCCATCACTGTTGCAATGAATGGATGTCCCCCTCAAGAAGGTACCATGCCTTGAGAGAATATTGGACTTCAAATTCACACTCTACCTCAAGTGGAACTTTTATATACAATGCATTGCTAAAGATGCACATAAAATGATCAGCTCTCTGTACTGCTCCAGTAAGTACCTGACTTCTCATGCTATCCTCTACCTTTATAAGAGATCAGGCTGAAAATGGAGTACTGTCCCAATATTTAGGTGGGAGCTGCCCAGTCCTCACTTTGCAGTCTTGATAGTCAAAATCATCTCTTGAGACCTTGTTGGAGAAGAATTATTTTCCAACTTCTCTCACAAGTGAGATGTAACAAGCTTCTCATTGCTCTATCACTACTTCCATGGAAAGTGCTCAGACAAACTACACTGCTTGGCTCTACCAGGTCTAACCTTCACAGCCAGGAGTAGCCATGCCACTTACATTGTAGCAAACCACTCCCATTCTCTCCATATTTCATTGGCAAAAAGTTCATTCAAACAGCTTCTTCCTGTGAACCACTGCTCTATTCCCAAGAGAATGTTTCCCTGATCATTATAATCTTATCCTGTTCTGGTCTAGAGTCTACTGTTATCTTCCCGTCCTATCCATGTAAACAATCCCTTAACGTAACCCTCTGCCTCAAGTGGCCCCCAGGCCTTGTACAAGGTGAACCTTACTGTAAAAAAAAAATAAATAAAATAAAATAAAAACCAAATACATTTGATATAAAGAAACACAATTTGTCTACTATAAAACAATCTAGATGGAATTGAAAAATGTTTTATTATGGATTTGTTTAATGCTGACAATTGCAGCTGTTAAAACTCGCTGTCAAATTACATCTTATTTGTACAAGTTCTATTTATTTACAAATAAACAAGTTAAGAAATGTGCTCCCAAACTCTTCTGTTCTCTCTAAACAGTATAATATATGCCTTGCTGCCTCTTGCTTTCCTGCATGTTTGAAATCCAGTTTTTAAGAACTCTGGTGAACTGTTTGACCCTTCCAAGTATTAGTCTATTACCTCTTTTTGGGAAACTATTAGAGGCCCTAATCAATACTGAATTGGTTAAGTATCTCGCAGTGCAGGGCCTTCTTTCAGACAAGCAATATAGCTTTTGTTTCTCTGTCAACTGCTGATGTACTGATGATAATTATGGGAAGAATCTATCAAGCACTAGATAAGAATGAAGCTTAGGCTGTTGTTTTGGACATCTCAAAAGATTTTGACAGGATTTGGCATGTAGGTCTTCTTCACAAGTTGAAAAGTTACAGTATCTCCAGCCAAATTTTTAAACTGATCCAGTCTTTCTTATTAATTTGTGAAATGAAAATTATCCTGAACTGCCACTCATCTAGATCCTTTCATACTAATACAGGTGTCCTCCAGGGCTCTATCCTTGGTCTTACTTGATTTTTAATTTTCATTAAGAACCCTCCCAATGCCATCAGCTCTCAACTTGGTATCTACACTGATAACACAACCATTTACTCCTGTCTTGATAGTAAGTCTGATCAGTTCAATAAGGTCAAATTGGCAGCTGATCTCAAAAACAACCTTCAGTCTGTTGTTAAATTGGGCAAAAGATGGCTTGTTAATTTTAAAGCTTCCAAAACTAAATTGCTCTTTATTAATAATCTGAGAGACCCCTTTCTGCCGTCTATCAGCATGGCTGATGCTAACCTCCAGGAGAGTGACTCGTTGCGCTTTCTTGGACTAACATTCTTGGCTGATATAAAGTGAAAGACTATTGAATCCATTGTTAGGTCAGTTTCTAAGAAAGTTGGTTCACTGTGTTGTGGTAGACATTTTTTTTATCTCTAGAATCTCTTACATATCTATACGTCCATACTTAGAATATTGCTGCCACATATAGTCCCTAGATATACAGTGGGATCACTATACCATTATATATCTAGAGATGCTTGATAAAATCCAAAGAATATCAGCAATATTATTGGTCCTGATATGGCATCTTGGCTTCAGTTGCTTTTCCACTGCCATAAAGTTGCCACCCTGTGCCTTTCCTATAAATATTTTCATGGCAACTCTGGATGAGCCCATGGTACCTAGACTTCATGAATTTAAGGGCAGTACTAGATAAGGTCTCACTAATTTACTGTTGAGCTGGCTAGATGTAACTACAAGTTCTATGCTAATAGTTTCTTTTCTCACACTTTTCACTTGTGAAAATCTCTTCTAGCGCCATACTTTCCAGTCAACTTTAATCTTCAAAAATTTAACTGCAATGCTAATCACTGTCTACTGTTCTCTGTATTACACGTTTGTTCTTGCTACTTAGTAATGTTTTTCATTTCAAATTTTTCCACACCCAGTAACCTCTTGTCTTAATGGTTTTACTGCCTTACTTGGAGTGAAATCAATTAAAAATAACCAAACTCCAACTACATTTAAAATATGAAGTTAGCTTTACTTGTATTTCTACTAATCCCTAATATCAGTATTAAATGATCAATAAAATGAACAACTCTATAATTAGCCAAACTCCATCAGCATTTATAATCTAAATTTAGTTTTACTTGTACTTCTTATTCCTAATCTGTAGGAGTTTACGGTTATGATTTTTTAAGATACTTTCTTATAATTTAGAATATTTACTTTTTTTTTTTTTTTTTTTTTTTTGTAATAAGGTTTAAAAATGTTTACAATGAAAGAGGAAAAGAAATGCAAATATTAATTTTTGAATAAAATAAGTGTATTATTTGAAAATTTGATTTATTATTATTGAAAAATATGTAATAGAAATTTGTTTATCATTGTTTTACAAGATATTTTGTAGAGCAACTAATACCTTCATTTCATTGTTCAATATTAAGTTTTCTTTCCAGTTTTTATAACAAACACATAAAAATTGGATCATTACTGGGGTGAGCATGAAGGTGGATTCTATACTATCTTACTATAATTCTCCAAATGTCATTTTTTGTTTTTTGTGTTGTTTTTTTTTTTTTTTTTTTTTCAAAAATGGTTGAAAATTAAATTTTATGAAGTTATTTATGGGAACCCAGAGCATTTTAAAATATAAGTATAATCAGGATCTTTAGTTTGTCTTGATTATGTTAACTAAACTAAATCTTTATCTTTTTATTTAACCATATAAAGTAGACAGCTGAACAATTTTTAGCCAGAAACTGAAGTTCATTTTCTTATTCCATGACTTTTTCTTGGAGACTGGAAAATCTAGACTAAAACAAAAAAAGTGTGCTATTGTCTTTACATTTGTACTAGCAACAATAGCCACCAGATGTCTATAACCATTAATCTTTCAAAAATATTTCTCACATCTCAAACGCTGGCAGAATACCAAAGTAGAAGGATAAATTTGTTAAAAAATGTGGGTACTTAAAATCTCATGAAATTACCTCCACCAGATATTTAAATTAAATGTGCTCCATTTAAGAATTCAGGGTCAAGTTGTGTCTGTTTGATTATGTTGTCATGCTACCTTTGCTGGGCTCTTTCTTTTTCCAAAAATTATTCCTTCAATTTTTGTAATCCTTTTATGTTTTGTTTGTGACACTATTTAGGTCACTAGAAAGAAAGAAGAAAAAAAAAAGAAAGAAAGGCGAGAATTAAATTTAGGTGATAAGAAGCCATCACGAAAAGGACACAATGTTATTCTTTTTAACAAAGAAAAATGCTAAAGGTTTTATTCGCATTAACGAGGAAAGTAAGGTCGCGGATGTTTCGGATTTAATCTGATTTATGTTACGGGGCGGCGAGTAAGATATATCCAATCTGCCCATGGCAATGGCAAAAATTTCAAGTTGGACAAGCGACCTCCCACAGAATTCTAAAGAGATCACTGACCGAAAAACAAAATGCCCGCTGGACCTCCCACAGGGTGCTGGGAGATAAAAATTAATTAGGTCAAGCTTGACCGAAACCAAAATGTCCGTGGAACCACCTCCATGTCATTTGGGAAAAACACCTGTTTATTGTCAGGGCTGGCTATGATAGCAAAATTATTTTATCAGAACGAATAATTGGCACCAAGGTGCGATACGTCCAATTGACCACCCACTTGATAATTGGCGAAAATCTCGTTGACGAATTCCATATGATTCAGTTAAGAGTCTAAGGTTTGTTGTCGGGCAGAAGAAAGGGGAAAAAAAGAAAAAGGAAGATAATTTTTTTTTTTTTCTTTGAGCAAAATTTTTTAAACCGAGGCTAGTCTGGCCATACCCACACTGCTGGGTGCCCATTGGTTGAATGCTGGCGTGAGCGGCAGGCAAAGGTAATCATGTGAAGAAGGAGGGGAGGCCTGTTGGCACCCATTGAAGAGATCGGTATGAGATGCCACTGTGAGAGAGAGGGGGAAACCCGTTGACACCCTCTGAGGGTATGGTGAGATACCAATATGAGAACAGAAGAAGGTGGGAGGACGAAAAGACTTTCAAAAATGGAAAACAATAAATTTTCCTGACCGAAAACAAAGAAGTGGATTGTGGATTTAGAATTATCAAGGAACCTCAAACCCCAACAAACCCACCACGGTTTTGGTCAGCATCCATATAAGCAGAGTCACAGCGAGTGAAAGGCAGTTCCAGAGTTAGTAGCCTCGCAGGAAGCTGACTGAAAGATTCCACGTAATCACGACCTCAACTTCTAGCCAAGAACAATTTATTTTTGAAGAACGACTTACTCATACCACCAAAACAAGTTTTACAAATATCGCCTGAAAATACACCAAAAACCAGTTCCTTGAAAAAACAACTTAAGATGTTAAGACTCACCTAACAAACACAAAGTGTCACAATCCATGTAATAGCGGTTTGGGAGAAAGACGCAGTCCTGTATTCAACAACCAGATATAAAATATTGTTATCCTTTTTAACACATTTGAACTTTTCGAGTTGTTACCTTATTTTCTTTTACATATACTTGTGCGGTGTTGCCCTTGATCGAACTCGGCTTGCATTACAGCCCGGCGACTGATTGATTTCGTCTACCTAAGATCAAATCACAACGTGGGTAGGTTAGACTGGAAATCAAAACAGTTACTTCGTTAACCAGAAGTTGGAGGCGAGCTGGGAACAACAAGGCTGATACCAAATCTAACCAGATTCCCATCCGAATCACCAAAAGGTTAGAACGTCACATTTGGTGCCAATACCAAGCCAGTTGGTCGTCACATGACAGGATAGGACGGCGATGGCGTGGAGACAGAAGGGGTGACGTCACAACTGGTCAGGTGACAGGTATAGCACGACGGACGTGGCCTGGCAGACGTCCCATCTGGCACAGCGACACCGGGGGACATCACAGTTTGCTGTAACTAGATATTTATTCTTTATTAAGGGAATAGTTGGATTAAGGCCAATTGTGTCCAGAAGTGTTTCAATAAATATGTAGTTCAAATCCATGATCTCTTATTGGAGTCAGAAGCCCTATTCAGTAATGTAATGTTAATTTTGCATTAAGCTAGCTTAAAATCCAACCTGTAGAGTTAACTGTCTATATTTCTGAAATAAGGTATTATGTACACTATTTACATTATTCGGACTATTTTGTCACCATATTTATTACAACATTTTTGACGTTGTACACTCCAGCCTTCTTCAGGTGGTTGAAATGTCGAACTGAACCCTTTATTTCACTCTAGATCCACGTGCCATGTTTTTAATGGATGTTGGTTCCCCTCTCCAAGTTCTCCACTGCCTTAACCGGGTATTATCATTGCATTTTTTTTTTTCATAAACTTAAGGAATCAGCACATATGCTAGGCCATAAAATTCTCCTGAGCCAACCAAGCATAGAAATGAATACAATATGGGAACCAGTAATAAGAAGTGCCAGAGAAAAGTGATAATAACAAAAATTGCAATATAAGCTCTGGTAAAAACATGTAATGATAACAGCAAAATTTGCAATATGAGCACTGGTAAAAAATGATTGCTGAAGACATTAGGTTTATAATACCCAGAAATTCATACACAGATGTCCTCAAGGACACATGACACAGTGGATAAAGGCGTTAGTTAGATCCAGTGACAGAACCCAAAGAGTGCGATTTCAATAGCCAGTTAAGGCAGTGGAGAACTTGGAGAAGGGAATTAACAGGAGATAACTGATAACTGACATCCATTAAAAACATGGCACATGGAACTAGAACAGTCTACCCCAGAAATAAAGGGTTCAGTTTGACATTCCAACCACCTGAAGAAGGCCGGAGTGTACAACAGCCGATACCTTGTAAAAAATATGGCGACAAAGCTGAGGACAATAGTTCAAATAATGTAAATTTGCCATGTTATCTTAACACACCCAGAAACAAAAATCAGGTCATTATAACACAGATGTATGCATTCATACAATTGAATTGTTTTCCTTTATTTGATTGGAAAAGCATAAATGAAAACACTAAATCTCTTTTCTTTGTATATAGATATTAGAAAAAATACAAATTATGAGTAATGAAAAATTAATTCTCAAAGTCAAAGATACTTTTATAAGATGTAAAATTTGCATTACTTGCTGACAATTTACAAATAAATATCAAGATGTTACACAACAACAATATTGTTCTCAAGTTAAAGCTAATTGCCAGAAGGCAGTGATATTGCCTTTTGAAAATTGTTTGACTCCAGTAAAATAGGTTTAACTTCAAGGGAATTTATTACACGACTTTTTGATGTAAGGTATGTCACTGCCATGTGAGAAAGAGCAACACTTGATAAGTTGTTTGAAGTCTACTGTGGCACTTTTATGCATTACAAGGTGGTGTAAGAAATCAAACTTAAATGAGACAGTTTTACATGAACCAAACATGCAGAAATTTCTTCAGGGAAAGGAATGTCAATCTGGTTTCATGAGTTTAAGAATATTTCACTGTTGCTCCTCAATTAAATAGTTTACTTTTTAATTTTATGATCACTTTTTCTTTATGACTTTTCTTTATCTGTCATACTGGATACTCACAATGTGCACTTGTAGCAGGAGCACAAGCTTGGGTTGTCTTAAACAGACATGCCTGCTAAAAAATTTAAAAATAAAACCTGATGATCTAACAGGTCAAAGGCAAGGACAACAAAAACAAGGAATTCAAATAAATATGCCAAAATTTATTCTTGGCAAATAACAATGCAATTACAAGAAAGAAAATGTGAAATGTTTATGTTGAAAAGAGTTCCAAAGAAAACAGAAGAAACTCAGTAGTTCGGAATTTGAATTCAGTAAAGAGAAATATTGAAAAATTTATGTAAAGCTGCTGACAAGATTGAACCATAACAATTGGTATATTACACAAGGTCATTATTGTATACACAGGAAATAAACCAATAAGCTACTTGGATAATGAATGCCAAATATTTCTTATAAGGAAACAGCTAATATTATCATTACCATATGCCAAAGATGGTCTATCAGACACATGGGTGAAAACCAATGAACCTGTATCATGTGCCATATATAGATTGTTGGTGCTTCACAGTCGTACAGAAGTGATAGGAGGACAGCAATATTGTACACTTTGAGTTTTATTGTCATGTTAACATCATGATGGCTTAACACTACGTACCTTCACAGATTGCGATACCTAAGTTTTAAAATGAATTTTTAAAAATGAAAAATCTTTCTTGAGGCTTTTATTTTAATTTTCAGTTGATAGAGCAAAGTATTTTGCTTATTAGAAATAAGTTTAATCTATTTTAAAACTAATTTAAATTGATTGGAAGGAGATTTTGTTTTGAAATTGCTGAAATATTTGATTTTAGTGCCATTTTTAACCACTTGTCATCAGTATGTAATTCTCTTTATTAAAAAAAAAATCTTCCAAAAATAAAATATACTTTTCTGAAACTTTATTTGAGGAACATTAGCTCATTTAAAGTATAATTAATCTGATTTGAAACAAATATTATTTACTTCAAGTTTAAAATATTGCAGAAATGCATTTTTAATACTTTATAGCTGTTTATTTAATTTGACGTGTTGGCAGATTAATGTTTACCTAATGTTGTTCTACTAATTGAATATAACATGATCGCCATTTATATATAATTTTTAAGTACTCAATAATCTTTAAAATCTATGAAAATAGTCTCCATAATCTAATGTTTTAATTGAATTTTAGATACTTTGACTTTAGACTTGCTATAGTTATTCTTATTTTCTGATAATATTGGGTTTCTCCAAATATAGTCATTTAAAATTATTGTTGAATTTCTTAAGTTTTTATAAAATTAAGTGGGTGTTAAAAAAAATACCAGTTTTTTCTAAAATAATTTCATTTGTGAAAAAGTCTTGAAAGTTTCATTAAAATCTGACAATTATTTGATTATTGCAAGAATTTCCAAATCAATGTGTCTTTCACCACAAAAAAGACACTAAAATTTGTTATGCTATAGTCTATCTACTGATGCAAGAAAAACAAGATTTTAACAAAATTTCAAATTTTCTAAAAAGGACTAAAAAATATAATTAAATAATCAAAATATACTTTTGTCTTTCCTCTTAATAATAAAGATTTTGACAATAAAATTTAATTTTTATCAAGTTTGGGGCATTTTTTTTTTTTTTCATTATAGTATGCCCTTTTTTTTTTTTTTTTTTTTTTCCAGTGAATTAGTGAAGGTACCTACTTAACACCCTGTCAGAGAAAATTATAGCTCTCATCAAACAATAACAACAGTTCAATGAGTTTGATTTTAAATTCTTATTTTTATTTCTTATTCTGAATGAACATTCTATCTCAGTTGTTAATCAACGTGAAGTTGTTCCCCTTGTACCTTCTCCATGAGTGAGGTACGATTGAGGCGGAAACATAGGGGTAGGGACAGTTGGTTACCACCACATGGTGTTGGAAGGTCGCTAAATAAATTCTCTCTCCACACACAAGTCTTGTTGGAGTCATTTATTTAATTCACATTGGTAGCAGAGCAAAAAAAAAATGGCTTCGAAGTTTATTTCCCCACCTGCCTTAAACACGGACAAGTACAATACTTGGAAAAAAGAAATGCAAGTGTGGGAACTTGCCACCAGCTTAGCGATACATAGACGCGCCCCAGTGGTACTTCTATCCTTGGAAGGAAAGGCCAGGGAAGCTGTACTAGAATTGGACTTTGCCACCCTAAATGCCGATGATGGCATGGAAAAGTTATACCAAAAACTGGACACACTTTTCTTGGAAGACGCAAACCAGGCGGCTTTTACAGCGTATGGACAGAGCACTGATTCAATTGATGATTTTCTTATCTGCTTCGATCAAAACGTTGCAAAATTAAAGGAACACAAAATATTGCTGCCCGAACCGGTTCTCGCATATAGGGCATTAAAAAGCGCAAATCTCACCCCAGAGAATGAACGGCTGGTGAAAGCCACGGTTAAGGAACTTAGTCTTAACGAAATGTCTAAACAATTGAAGAAGATTCTGCATAGACAATATTGCGATGCTTCATCACCCACCACTCCTTCAGTCGTGGTGAAAAATGAAATGGATGTTGCCTTCAGCATGGATAATCAGGAGGAGCAATCTAGTGGGACATTTTACAATCGTTCAAATAGAATTACTTGCTTTTCTGGTCAGTGAGGTAATGGCAGGAGGGGTCATAACAGAAATTCAACACACTCCACTGATAAAAATCTAAACCCACTAGGACCTGAAGGAAACACCACTAAGTGTTTCACATGTGGATGCAAATTCCACTGAGCTCGCGAATGTCCATAGACAGAAGATACTTCGCATAAAAAGGAAGACGATGAAAACATACTCGTCTCCAACCTCGTGCTGATGAGTCAACAAAAAGGGAAAGATGACACTAACACGTTCTTGGGTGAAACACTAGGCTCGGCCATCTTGGATTCTGGTGCCTCTGGGACTGTTTGTGGAAAGAAATGGTATGAGTGTTTTCTTGAAACCATACCACAAAAACAAAAAAAATATATAAAAATTCCAGACGGAGTGAGAACATATAAGTTTGGTGATGGAAACAAACTCAAATCCATCTACACAGTCACTCTACCATGTGTCATTGCCAGCATTGAAGTTAGTATCGTAACCGATGTTGTGGACTCTGACATACCACTTCTGTTAAGCAAAAATTCCATGAAAAGAGCCAGGACATGCCTCAATTTTGAGAATGACACTGTTACCATGCTGGGGAGAAAAGTCCCAATGCAGTGTACTTCATCTGGTCACTACCACATCCCTATTAGCAGACCTCTACCAGACCGAGGTAAGTTCAAGCAAATTTTATTTATTAAAGAAATTGCTAGTAAAAATAGACTAGAGAAAATTAAAATTGCCACAAAGTTGCATAGACAATTCAGTCACCCCAGCAGCAAAAAGCTATGTGATTTAGTGAGAAATGCTGGAATGAGAGATTCTGAATTTATTAAAATTTTACAAGAACTTCTTAATTCATGTGAAATTTGCATGAGGTACAAAAGGGCTGAACCTAGACCCATTGTTGGATTCTCATTAGGAACCTATTTCAATGAGAGCATTGCCATGGACATCAAAGAAATTAACGGCAACAAGGTACTGCACCTAATTGACCATGGTACAAGATAGTGTTGGAGTCAGGATTCCTAGTAAGGAAAGTTCTGACATCATTAATGCCATCTTCAAGCACTGGGTTGCGTATTTTGGAACTCTTGGATTTATTCTCACTGACAATGGCAGAGAGTTTAATAACCAGTCATTTAGAGATATGGCGCAAAATTTAAACATTGTGGTACGTATCACTGCTGCTGAAAGTCCTTGGAGCAATGGGTTAAATGAAAGACACAATGGGATATTGGGAGAAATGGTAAAGAAAACCATAGAAGATACCAACTGTAGTTTCGAGGTAGCACTTGCATGGGCCATAAGTGCCAAAAACACACTTCACAGTGTTCACGGATACAGTCCCAATCAACTTGTTTTTGGCTAAAATCCCAACCTACCTGCTTTTCTAAATGACAAACTTCCTGCATTAGAAGGTGTTTCCACCAGTGAAGTTGTTGCAGATAACCTAAATGCTATGCATGCTGCCAGGAAACAATTCATAGCATGTGAGTCCTCGGAGAAACTAAGACGTGCACTTCATCACCAAGTTAGAACAGGTATAGCACAAGCCTACAAAATGGTGATGCCGTCCTTTATAAAAGAAACCTGTGTGATAGATGGCTTGGTCCAGGAACTGTTATAGGGTGGGAACATAAGCAGGTGCTTGTCAAACATGGTGGCACATATGTAAGGGTACATCCATCTCGCTTAACACCCTACCCTGAGACATATCAAAGTTCTTCCAGGGACAGCATCAAGGAACCTAGTGCCTCACAGAATAGGCTTGAAGAATCTCCAGAAGTACCAATTTCTGAAGAGTTTGATATGAATGAAGATTTGGGAACCACAAACAACAATGTTGAGCAACATCAGACTGTAGAAGCAAGAGATAGACCACATAAACAGGACTTTACTCCAAAGAAAGTTGAGCTTCCTAAACCAGGACAAACTATTAAATGCAAGCTTGCCAATGACACAGATCCAGAATGGAAAAAATTAAATGTCATAAGTAGGGCAGGCAAAGCAACAGGCAAAAACAAGCATTTGATGAATGTGGTTATGGAACAGGGTGAACCTTTTTGGCTGGACTTTGAGCATGGGGTATCAGAGTGGCAAACAAGTGAGGTTGAGGAAACTGAACTTGAACACACTTCTTGTGACGAGGAAAATATAATGATTTATTCCTCTAATGATGACCTGGAACTGGAAGAGGCAAGAAAGAAAGAGCTCCAAAGCTGGGTTGAAAATAAAGTGTACACCCAAGTACCTGACCAAGGTCAACCAAAAATTTCCACAAGATGGATTTACACAAATAAAAATTCCAATGGCAAGCAAACCTATAAAGCCAGACTTGTGGCAAGAGGCTTCCAGGATAGAGACACTAACAACATAAGGAATGATTCTCTCACATGCTCTAAAGAAGGTTTACGCATAGCACTGGCAATAATGACAGCTAACCAGTGGATGTGTAAATCAATGGACATAAAGACAGCATTCCTGCAGAGCAAGCAGTTGGATCGACTGGTTTATCTGGATCCTCCTAAAGAAGCCAATGTACCTCAGAGCCATATCTGGAAACTCAAAATGTGTATATGGCTTGACTGATGCTTCTAGGTCCTGGTACTTAACACTCAAGGAAGAATTAATGAAGTCAGGAGCAATAGCTTCAAAATATGATCAAGCAATATTTACATGGCATTTCGGAAACAAACTGCAAGGTATAATTGCTGCTCATGTTGATGATTTTTGCTTTGCAGGGTCAGAGATCTTTCAAAGCGGAGTTATAGACAGGCTTTGTCATGTATTTGCAGTTAAAACCGAAGAAACTGCTGAGTTCCAATACATAGGATTAGATATAAAAATGAATAATGAGAATATCAAACTTGGACAAAACAAGTATGTAAAGAAATTAAATAAAATATATTCCGGTAGAAGCAGGCAGGAGCCTGCTTCTACCTTAAAGACACAATTTCCACAACAAAAATTACAGAAATCAGGCAAGTTATTGGTCAACTTAACTGGCTGGCCACCCAAACCAGACCTGATCTAAGTTATGATGTTAGTGCATTAAGCTCCATTCTAAAACAACAAAACGTAGAATGTATAAAACAAGCCAATAGAGTAGTTAAGAAAGCAAAAAAGGAAAAATCACAGATAGACATCCCTGACTTAGGAAACCTTAAGCATTTAAAAATTGTTGCATACAGTGATGCTTCTTTCGCTAATTTGACTGATGGAGGATCACAAGGAGGCTATATACTCTTTTTGGTAGGAAATAATAATAAATACATGCCCATTGCATGACAATCCAAACGCATTAGAAGGGTGGTCAAAAGTACACTGGCTGCTGAAACTCTAGCCATGGTTGATATGTCAGAAGCCTGCCTGTTTTACAGAAAACTATTATTGGAACTACTGCAACTAAAAGATGAAACCGAGAACATTAAGATCATATGCAAAACTGACAATTCCTGTCTCTATGACTCAGTACATTCATCAACACAGATTTTGAACAAGAGACTTCGCATTGAAATGGCCATTTTGAGAGAAATGTTGGACAGAAAGGAAATTGCAGAGTTCTCTTGGATACCAACTGATGAACAAGTTGCAGACTCCTTGACAAAGAAAGGAGTATCATCATTTAAAATCCTTGGCTTTATATCAGAGCCCAAGGAATCATCTGTTTAATAAATTCAAAATTTTTTTTAATCTCTTTTTCAGATAGTCATCCAAAAGAAGAAAGAAAAGAAAAAAGGAGAAGAATTGTTAATCAACGTGAAGTTGTTCCCCTTGTACCTTCTCCATGAGTGAGGTACGATTGAGGCGGAAACACAGGGGTAGGGGCAGTTGGTTACAACCACGTGGTGTTGGAAGGTCGCTAAATAAATTCTCTCCCCACACACAAGTCTTGTTGGAGTCATTTATTTAATTCACATCAGTGTTCTTGGCATTTTTCTTTGAATACAAATCAAACAATTGATCTCACAAGAGACATTTTCATTGATTAACTGATTATTGAATCAATAAAACCCATCCTCAAAATATAAGTTATAATTTCAACTTCTATCAACAAATGTTTACTATTATTTTTTTTTTATTATTTCATGTTGAATTTTGTATATTATAACATATTTGGTCATATCGTATTCTAAATCCTTAAAGAGAAAGCAATAAAAGCAGACATTAAAAAGTCATTCACAACACAAAAGAAACAAATCCTAACAAAATTATTTCTTATAAATTGTTTCTTTTGTGATAGTTGTTATGAATGGCCTTTTAATATGTCTGCTTATGTATATAAAAATTAAGAATCACCTTTCAGGTGTACAGTGTCCGACCGCAACTATAAGTTTTGTGCTTTTACACAATTGGGAAGTCTTGCCTGGGGAAGTAAAGGCTCCCATTTTCACACTACAGCTGCCAACTGCCTAACAATTACATAAAACCATGAAACTTATAGTTATGGTCCAACACTGTATGCCTGAAAGGTGATTCTTAATTTAGAAAAGCTTTGCCCCTTTTATACAGTGTTGAGCATATATATCTGAGATGTGGTATTGTAACTATTTACATGTTTCATATTTATTGTCATATTCACAATGTTTCGGCCATTGTACACTCCAGCCTTCTATAGGTAATATATGTTGGAATTTCAAACTGGGGGTAGATTGTTCTAGTTACACATGCTATGCCTTTTCTGGGTATCTCAGTTTCAGTTAATTTCCTCAACTCTCCAAGTATAACCAGGTATTGAACTCACAAATTCACTAGATTACTATAATCAACACTTTTATCCACTATGTCCTTGGGGACATCAGTGTATGCATTTTGGGAATTTATAAACGTAATATCTCAATTACTATTTTTTTTATTGTTGCTTTTTCTAGCTCTCTGTATTACTGGTTCCCCATATTTTATTCATGTCTATGCTTGGCCAGATTAGATTTTTGTGGCAGAGCATTTGCTCTGATTCCTTAAGTTTTTGTATTTTCCAGTAATGTTCTCTTATTTCAACTTCATCCAACAGAGATCAGTGCTCTCCCTTTTCCCTCCATATGTGGTCAGCCATGCCTGATTTTTCTATTTCCCCTCATGTTATGACTTTACGGAGTTCCTGCAGTCTTATCTTAAGAGGTGGCCTGTTTTTCCTTGCCACAGCTGCATCATATGGCATTCATACAGTCTTAGTCACATTCTCCTCTATTGGAGGTCTTACTTGAAAGTCTAAAATTAGTTGTTCTCTTTCTTGCATAGCCCAAGAACTTCACTTGAACTTTCTTACACTAATAAAACTCTACACAGTAACCCTCTACTTTGAATCACTCTTGAGCCTTGTACTGGATGATCATTTAAAAACAAAGTGGGGGTTAGACAAGGAGATGCATCTCCTCACTTGTCCTTATACAGTGAGACAAGGGCACCTTGAGGCGGTGTAATGGTTAACAAGCTGGTCTCGCTAAAACAGTTATGACTGACTAGTGAGTTCAATCCTCACTGGTGACACATGCTTTTGGCCATGTGGCACATCTAAGCCTCACTTAGAAAATCAATATACAGTGAGACAATGTTGAGAGAATTAGAAGTCCAACCAGGGTTCATTATTGGCAGCCACAATCTTAGCAACATAAGATATACAGATAACACAGTGTTGATAACAGACATGGAAAAGAAACAAGAACTCCTACAGAAGGAAAAAGAGAAGAAAGGACTAAATATCAATTGCAAAAAGACTGTATACATGGTTGTTAGCAAAAGCAACAACCCAACATGTAAATTATGCATTGGAGATACTGAAATCAAACCGGTGCAACAAGTTAGATATCTGGGAAGTGTATTAACAGAGGACAGAAAGTGCAACACAGAAATCCAAATGCACATTGGGATAGCGAAAGATGACTTCCAAAAGTTAAGCAAAGTATTAAGAAACAGAATAATATTGTTAGAAACCAAGAAAAAACTACTAAACTTTAATGTAGTATCAGCCGTCCTATATGGCAGTTAATCCTAGATGATGAAGAAACTTGAAGTAACAGAAATGTGATTCTCCAAAAAAATTCTAAGAATACCATGGACCGAACATTTGAGCAGCAACAAAGTTCTAGAGACAATGCTAACAAAAAAGACATTTTTACTTAACATCAAGAGACAGATGAGGTTTTTGGAACACAGTGAGGAAGAATGGCTTAGAAAATTTGATACTCACAGGACAGATTGAAGGTAAGATACAGAGGAAAGTAATGCACAACCTACCTGGTGGGCTTGTGAATGGATGATGGTAGATTAGGGTAGTGGAGAGATTGCAAAAAGACAAAAGTTATTAAGAGCTATAAGGTACAGGAGAATGTGGAGAGCCATGATTGCCATCATCCTGAAGGGTCATGGAATATAGAATTAGAATCAGCATCTCTGGTTTAAAATGCCTTAGGTATGTCTCATAAATACAGTTGTTAGTTTGTTTTTTTTTTGTTTTTTTAATGATCTGATCTAAATTGTAACATTAGTATAACATTGAGATCAATGCAGATGTTAAAATCCTAATGAACATGCATTTAGTAGAGATAAAAAGATATGTCTTTAGAAAAATATAAATCAGCTTTTAATGTATTTAATAGCAAGACATATATTTCAGTGAATTGAGGAAGTGTATGATATAGATGGAAAAGAATGCACTCAAAATGCAGACTTTTAATATCTTTTCATTCTGGATAATTCTTTTTAGGGCTGACAAACAAAGTACTAGTAATGAATAGTTTTTGATATTTTTGAGATCACTGCATTAAACCTTGAAGTCAATTAAACACTCTCCTCGAAAGTGGGAAACATTTTCAAAGTTAAAAAATTTCTGTTAATGGTCAGACCTAATGGGTGGAACCAGGAAATGCAGTTCATCCAAGCACTTTCCATGGTAGTAGCAATAGATCAGTAAAAGACTTGCCACATCCCGCCTGTGAGAGAGAGGTTGGAGTGTGGAAAATAATTCTTCTCCAACAAGGACTCTGAAACACTTTTGAATTCTATCAAGACTGGAAAGTGAGGTCTGGGCAGCTCCTGCCTAAATATGGCAATAGCACTCCATTTTCAGCCAGATCTGGCTCTTATAAAGGTAGAGGAGATTACGAGGAGTCAGGTACTTGCTAGAGCGGTACAGGGAGCCGATCATTTTATGTGCATCTGTAGCAATAGATCGTATAAAGGGGTTCCACTTGAGGTCAGGTGTGAGTTTGAGCATTGAGTGTAACCAGCCAGGTTTTTCCCCACTGGGAAGTTAGCGTTAGATTTGAAGGTTAGGTCAACTGCCAATCTCTGATCATTGAGTATTTTAGAGATGCACAGGTTTGTCATCATATCATTGGTATAGATGTTTACAAATGATTCGTGTATATTCTTAGGTAGATCATTTCTGTAAATCAGAAAAAGGGTTGGTCTGAGAAGTCACCCCTGGAGGACTCTTGCATTGACTGTGAGGGGCTAGGAGAAATAATCATTAATAACTACCTTCAGTGATCTACTTGTTAGGAGGGATTTTATAATAGAAAAAACCTTTGTGCCACACTTTGTCGAAGACCTTCGATATATCTAATGCTATGGTCCTTGCAGTATGTGTGTTGTCAAGTGCCTCACTGTATGTGGAATGGAAGTTAGGACATCAGTATTGATCAGCTGATCGAAACCTATACTGCCTATCACACAAGAGGATGTTCCTATCCAGGTGCTCAACATCCTTCTTGTTGATTAAGGCCTCAAAAGTTTATTGATGATATTGAGGAGATTAATGAATATATGCTGGAATTGGTTGCCCATGTTCTTGAAGACCAGGAATACACTTGCCATCTTCCACAAGCTTGGAAAAGATTTCACCTTCAAGTAGTGGTTAAATAACTTTCCTAGGATCGAGGCTAATTCTGGGTTGATATTTTTAAGGATCACCATTAGCTTTTTATGGGTTGAGGCTTTTGATAAGTCTAGAAACTTCTCTTACTGAAATGAGTATAATGCTGAGATTGTGCCCAGTGAGATTTAGGAAGGGGATAGCTTTTGTCATTTAACATTGTGTTCAAGGCAAAGAGCTTCCTTGTCTGTCGAGGTGGATAGGGCCATTTATAATAGTGGGCACATCACTTTGCTGCTGTACACACAAATATTTAAGTAAAAAACAGTAATTTGACATTCAGGCTGGTAAATGTAGTTAATACTGTTTATTATAAATAGAGCATTTACTTAAATATTTGTATCTATAAAAATAACAAACAGAAAATATATTAAATAATTGTCAAACTTAGTCCATTTCACAATATATTATGTTATTTGTTTACATTAAGATCTGCTTCAAGCAGATATGAGCATTCGAGAAAAATCATGTGAAATTTAAAAACAGTAACTTGGCTTTGTTAATCAGACACTTCTTCTGTAGCTAAATGGTATAGCACATCAGGCTATATGACAGTTCCATGTAGGATACAAGTTCAGATCCTGTCAGAGGACATATTTCTGACATTCAAGCTTGTATGTGTGTGTGTATATATATATATATATATATATATATATATATATAGAGAGAGAGAGAGAGAGAGGCTTAAGACAGATATTTAAAGAAATAAAAATGGTAACATGAAACGGTCAAATGAATAAAATTAAAGAGAAAGAAATTGTCGAACACATATATTAGGACCAGCAAAGTCTTTCACTTGTGGTGCACATTTGTTTTAATTTCCTCAACTGAGCTCTGAAGTGAAAGGAACCCCCACCCCAGTCAACTGTATGCTCCCCACCCTTTTTTTGCTCCCCTTATTTTATTCACCATTAAGTATGTCATACTTTTTATCTAAATGGTCAATCCACTTTTATTTCTTAAAGTAAGTCTTATCTTGCTGAGATTTTCAATTTCTTTTTATTATTATCATTATTATTCTGATCTCTTTCAAGATTTTCTAAGTTGTGTTTTCATTACTCACTAACTTTATATCCTCTCTTTTGAGGTTAGATCTTTCCTACAATGCAATCTTGGTATATCTGAAATTTAAAAAAAAATGCCAATGGTTATATTGTTAATTTAGAATATGATGAAGAACCCTCAAGATGGATAGTAAAATTTCACACCATTAAATAAGTTATAAATTTTTCTAATAAAAACAGGTACTTTAAATTGAAAATCACATTATATTTATTATATAAATGTAAATATATATCATGAGAATTTACCAACATTAGTTAGTTAATTCCAGTTTTATTTAAAAAGCAACATTGGCTTGCATAATAAAAACTGATGTTTTGTAGTGGGTCCTAAACCTGCTTTAGAGAGCAAAGTATTTGTTTATACCTGGCTTCTAACAAGATTTTAGATAACTTCAGCATGACTTCACTTTGACATGATCTAAGATTGTTTTAATAAAGATCTAATGAACCTTACTAAATTTGTTATGTTCCTTCAGGGCATAGATTCTCACAGTTTTCTACAACTTTCTATCCTTTGTCCTTTTACTATCCCACCCACTCTGTTCTGCTATGTATTTATGCAAGCTTGTTGGATAGGTTACTCTGTTTCTCCCTGTCCCTTTCACCTTCAGTATGTACTGTATGTGTCAAATTTTCCAAGCCCTCTTTCCTAATGTCCAAGAAATTTCAACATCTCTTATTGATTCTAAGTATAAGCATTTTTTTTGTTTCCTTTAAAACTTCCTTCTTGCTCACATGTTCTGTCCATTGTATTCTCAATATCTTTCTGTAGGACTATATCTCTGTTGCCTCTTCATCTGAGAGGAAATTTTCCAGCATTCACTGCCATATCAGAAGATAAATATTACATAGTAATTAAGCACATTTTTCTTATTTTTTTTAATATTACTAACTTCTGCAACAAAATGGATTGTTATCCTCTTTACCAACAAAATTATTTACATATTTATATATTTTTAATGAAACAGATTTAAAGCTAAAATCATCAGGTGATGTGACTCATCACCATATGCCCCCCTCCCCCAAGATGAAGAAACTTTTGGTCTTAAAATAGAAACATCTAACATCCCATCTTGCAGAATTTTTAACCTAGCATTAATAATTGCATTAAATTTCAATTTATTTCTTAAAAAAAAAAAAGAAAAATCAAAATTTCAGTTGGCCACTTTTAGGGACTTCATTATGTGATGTCAGGTTTTGTTCAGAATATTCAGTCTACAACATTTCCTACAGCAGATAATAATACTAAATGAATAGAAGATTGTTGGCTTAATAAATCCTAAATCAAAAAATAACATTTTAAAGCATGTAAATACTTGCAAAGTAGATTTGGCATGTGGGTGCTTTAGATAGTAAATTTTAATTGTATTACTAACATTAACTAATTACTTTCATCAATCATACAATTTTATTATTTGTTTATCATAATTGTTTGTAATTCACTTAAGTTGTTTTAGAGATAATGAAAACCCATTTCATAATGATATTTATAATGAGTTTTCTTTTATCAAATTTCTTTTTTTATTACAACTTCAGCTGATCTAATCTTGACCATTAAATAAAATTTGGAATGAAGAAATATTTTTGGACAAGACTACATTAACTAAGAGACTTTATGATTAAAAGACTTGGTAAAAAAAACTCGTTTTTAAAAATAATGTACTCGTTTTTTTGTGTTCTACATTTCTGTTTGTCTACAGATTCAAATACATTTTACACTCTTCCAAACAATTTCTTATTTTTAATTCACTTATATATTTGGGTTTTTCTAGCAAACATATGGCAATATCTCTCAAACTCAAATGTTATATTAGTAACATCTTATAAGAACACAAGATTAAATTTTTCACTGTCTTGGGTATGATAAACTACATCCGGCAGCAAGGTCTCTAATTGAAAGGTTTTGAGGATCATGGAACTACCCCTTAATTGATGTTGTTCCCAAGTACACCTTTACCTGGGATGGTAGCATCTGTTAGGGTTTCAGCTATAGGCAAATAGTAAACCCCAAACTGGGTTCAAAAAAATGAAAATATAAAAATACATTAAAAAAAAAAATTACTAGCAATACATTTTTTATAGTAAAAAAATTATCAATACATTATTTTTTTTTGGGGGGGGGAATTGACCTGCAATACAATTTTGAATAAAAAAGACTTACCAAAGCTCACAAGAAAATAAAATTTTGACATTAAATGACCCATAAGTTGATAAGCCATTAAACAAACCAAACTAAATTTTCCATATGTAAAATATTTGTTTATTCACTCTTAGACCCCATCAAATTAGTGTCAGTGGAATCAAGAGTATGTGATTTTGGGTCCTTCTTTGAAAGGTCATACTTCTTATGCATATATGAGGGACACTCTCCTTATAGGTCAGATGCTTATATAACTTCCTGTTATCCTAAGTTCAGCAGGGGTCATTTCTTTGTTTACATTTTGATGCACTTACTGTTATGCTTCGAAGCCTGAATCTGCACTTAGTTCCCTTCTAGGTCAATTTTTGGGTCTCTGAGGTTTTTTGATTTCCTGAGTTGACACGCCATATAAAACTTATTTTGGTATCTTAGGATGAACCAAGTAAATATTGGGCCACCACAAGTCAATTCTTTTTAGATCAAGCTTCCGGATAGACAATTCAAAATTATCGAAAGTATTTCCTGGCATTAATCATATATTACACACCAAAAAAATTAAATATCCAAAAATATAAACTATTTTAAGCTTGTATCAATCAGTTCACTTGGGTGATCATGACTCTTGATTCATGACTAACTAGGCAGAAGATTTTCCCGCAGTATGTTGTTATTTCTTTCTACAGTAGATTGGTTGCCAACCAAAGCTATAGGACCCAGTTTGTCCTGCTATTTAACACATAGAAAGGGGAAGAAGTGATGGATTTATACCCTTTCCCAAGGGTACTTGAACATATGTGAATGTAATGAACCCAACTGGAATTCAAACTCAGTTCTCTAATTTCTCATTCTAAGCCAATATCCATTTCACCAAAATGTCCATCTTATGTAATTGTACTAGATGTTAAAGCAAAATTTCAAGTAGGAGAATTCATTAAAAAAAAGAAAGAAAAAAGAAGCCTCTTCACAAAAAATATCAAAGAATCCTACAAACTAAACACAATTTTGGTAGAAATATTCTGAGTTGAATTTCATTATCTGCTCTAAGATCAAGTTGCAAACTTCTTCGCAATTTCAAGTGAGAAATTTACCGGAAAAAATTGTAAATATTAGGTTGACTAAACATTTTGTTTCGTTATTAAGTAGGAAATTTACTTAATAAATCAAATCTCCACCATAAAAAAAAACAAAACATCAGAGATAGCCACGTAATAATCTGTAGTTTCTCTTGTTACCGGAATAAGCATCAACAGATTTTAGTAGATCCTAGAATTGGAGTTGCTTTGGTGTATCAATTATCCTGGCACTTTCCAGAGATGTCCATGAGTTGTATTTGTTTTTAGATATGGCTGTCTTCAACATGTCTTCATACATGCTCAATGTTATTTAAATCGTGAGCACAGGGACCAATGCAGTACCTAAATGTTAGTCAGTTCCATGTTTGCTGCATATAAAGAGGGGGGTTCTGTTATTTTGTCGGAACAAACCATTCATTGGGTTACATGATTTGTGGATGTCATATTTGTCAAAATAAAGTTTTTAATCAGGAAATTAAAATCTAACAGAACACACTCCATGCCACAACAGAAACCACTGCCAGCTTTCACAACACTTGACTGACTGGATCCATAGCCTCATTCAGTTTATACCACATATGGACTAGACTGTCTACTTGAAAAACACTGAAGCAGCAATTGATGTCATGATATCAATAATAGTACTGATACTAATATGGCATTTGTCTAGAATTCATATATCCCTGGTCTATACTTGACACTGTTGCCTTTGAAAAATCTAAAGCAGTTACCACTTCTGAGATAGTCCCTTGTATTTCTAGTTGCAACAGTCATTCCACAGTGTTAAATCTTGTCCATTCCCCATGACTAAAATAAATGTCAAATGTTATTTATTATTTGTTTTCTAAGATTAACAAAATTTCAAAAAGTGTATTTCTTTGTCCATTCACCCATGTTCTAGCACAGCTATATGTTTACCACTGTCTGCGTTATGCAATGTCTCAAAATCAAGGAATTTCAATGGAACTTTTCAAGGAAGTAAGGCAATTATCAAGGAAATTTAATTAGGCTGGAAACCTTGTATATACTTAAATATCAAATGTTGTTCAAAATATATTAAATGGGCTCTAATATTCCATTGTTACTATGTCTTTGTTAACATTTAGAATTTTTTTTCATTTTTGCCTCTCATTTGGCTTTAGAAAACAAGTGCCATCATTAATGCATTGACCAGAATGACCAAAGATATAACTGGGAGAACTAAAATGCTTGAACTGTAGAATATCTTATTAGTAACCATGGCAAAATATGTAATTGATGTAGTGGCATAGATTAGCAAAATCAGTTATTTGCAGTTACACAGTTGTTTCTAAGTATTAATGATCTTGAAAAGTCACTTCTGTCCATGAAAATCTAGTCACAAGAAATCTGCTTTGTTTCTAATCCACTGCTATTAAGCCTGAATTTCATAACATCATTTGAAAATGGCTTCAATATCATTTATAAAAATTGGCTACAACAGATTATCTTCTTTTTTATTTTATTTTTAACTGGAATAATTTGAAACTTTCAATTGTCCTATATATTTTTATTGTTATATTCTATATAACAATGTTATTTTCTTACTACTATTGTATAATGTTATATTATGTACAGGGACAAAGAAATACTTAGGTTGGTGTCCAGGTGTATTGTAAGTCTACTGAAAGTGAGAAGGAAAACTGGTATATCTGTGGCTCTGCTTGCATTCAATGATGTAGACCAGTTCTTCATGTGCAAATGTATTCAAAGTTCAGAGTGAGAGTGTGCAAAGTCTTCCATCACTTCAAATTTTTTTCTGCACAGACATTGTTTGATTTGTTTTCAAGATGTTAACATCTTGAAAAATAATAGACCAATGAAATGAAAAATAGTCACAACCATCATATGATTTAAACATCTTCAAAATTTAGCTAAAAAAAAAAAAAAAAAAAAAATTGCCATTTATGAGGGTTGTGGGTTGAGGTGACTGGTACCTTCATACTTGCCAGAATGACTCGTCAAATATTTTATCATGTGATGGAAAAAATAAATTGCTTATTTTTCTTTCTGGTTTTGTGGAACTGACTCCCACGAGGATGCTACAAAATCATGACAATATTAACATTTAATCCTAGAGTTGAACAGGTTATCTTCCCCACATATACCCATAAACTGTGCCTCTTCTGTAACTCTCTACTTAAATTAATTTTATTTCTATTTTCTAGGGTAAGGATTCAGATAAAATTGCATTCTCCTGGGATCATCTTTTGTCAACTGTGAGTAAAAGTTATTTTACTTTTGATGTTCACTATCAACTGTAAATAAACATCTTGATTTTTTTTTTTCCTTTTAAATTAATTATTTTTGTCCTAACTGTTCTTGTTTTATAAAAGAACTGGTTTTCTTATTTAAAAAAAGTGTTTGGTTCCCACATATCCAAACTATTTTAATGTTGCTTTTCTACCCTTCTCCAAAAATTCACTCTTAATTAGAGTGAATAAATTATTTGAAACTTTGCACAGTAATTGCCATATTTTATGTCCTTTATGACCACCCATCTATAACCCCCTATCCAAAGTCAAGTCATAAAATATCTCCCACATCTTATCTGGTAGGTTACTTTTACCCAGATGTCATTGATCAGCAGTACCTTTACCTAACCTAATTCTATAATACTTTAATATTAAATGGAGAGGGTCTGTAGCCAGTGTTTGATTTATTGATCTGACTAGAAATCCAAGTGAAAAACTCATTATTCATGATTATTGTTTCTAAATATGAAGGAAAAAAATAAGATTTTTTTTTAGTTACCAAAATGTAGACCCACAATAAGTGTAAATGTAAAGAATTCACTCAGCTTCTTTTCTTCAATAGAGGTTTTTTCCTCCCCACACTTAACATGCTTTTTTCTTCTAAGTTAAACTCATTCTAGAGAATACCAAGTGCTGCAAGCTTGGGTGTGTGTGTGTGTCTGAATAGTGGGGGGTATAATTGCTTGCAATGAGAGATCAGAGAGTCAAGTTCATTACATGTGCAAATATTCTTGGGAAAAGCATGAATCTTCTCCCCACAGCTATAGGTTAAATAGCAGGACAGGTTGGATCCTATAACCTTGGCTGCCAACCAATCTACTGCAGAAAGTAATGGCAGAAGAATTCCCACAATAAATTGCCAAGTCAAACATCAATCAAAAAAAGACATGATCACCCAATCATGCATCACACATGGCACCTAAGGAATTCTAGAGATATGCTGAAAAGTTCTTGACTCAATCAAGAAGTGAGTGACCTTGAGCCATTAGACTCAGATCATTCTAGATCAGTGGTTCTTTTTTGACTGATGCACCCTTTCACCATATGTCAAAATGTCTGACTCAAAAGGTGCATTCCAAATAATCAGTGACTGCCCTAGGGTTGTTGGCACCCTTACAAGTATAATTTTTTTTTAATTTTCACAAAGAGAAAAACTGAAACTGTAGAATAACAAGTTTATTATAATATACAACTTAATACAAGTTAAAGAAAACATTCATTATCCTACCTAAAACAATTTTTTTCTAACCTATAGATCTGCAAATCTTTTAATGGCACTTTCTAAATCTATCTTTTTTACAAGATCATTTTCTATTGACAAAATAGCCAAAGAATTTAATCTGTCTTGGAACATGGATGAATGTAAGTATGTTTTTATAAGCTTTAGTTTTGGAAGATCCCTAATACATGTCATGGCAGCCTCAGCCTTGATGGCACCCCAGGTGATTGGCCAAGTTACCAGTAACTTGTACCAGCCCTGTAAATAATATGAACATATTATTGAAAATCTTCATTCTTTTCCATACTAGTATATATACATGGATCATTTTTATAGTTTTTTTTTTTTTTTTTTTTTACTCTCATGATGGGTTCCCAATCTTGTAAAAAAAAAAAAACAAGACCCTACCACCACCATGAAATACTGAAATTCCAAGCTAGGTAAGAACATTTTTTGGCTTTTATTCAATTATAATAATTGCCATTTTTACAAGTCTGGAACAATGAAAATCTCCATTATTAATATATTCTCGAATATTTGCTTCTTTTCTGATCAAAATATAAAATTAGTCAACATCATTATAATACAAATATGTTAGTATCCAATAAAATATAGATTGGGGATGGTAACTAATAGTAGGATGCAGGTTAGTACTAATGTGATAAAGAGTTAATTCATCCAGTGACACTATCTATGTAGAATAATTGGCAAAAATGCACAACAAACTGAATAGACAAAGTTTTCAATAAACAATAACAAAAAGAACAGTAAAATAATACTAAGCAAACAATATGCTAGGCAAAACAACAGTAATAAGGCAAAAACTTCACAAAGTAAGAATGGAGTTAACACACAAAAGGGATAGAGTCAAATAATTGTAGTGTTCTGAATTCAAGACAAGAAAGAACAAAAATATGGCGGATGAGACAGAAGTGGTTCATTTTATTGGTTAGGAAGAAATCCCAGCATGCATCTGTATGATTTGTCTGTCTCTAAATTGTATGTGGCGGGGATGCAGTCATACCTATGGATTGAAACCAACAGTCTGATATAAGGACAAAAGTAAAAATGACAAAGTCAAGTATAAAACTTGGTAACAGCAAATGTTGATTTCCATCTTGTACATGTACACAAGAGATCTGTTATAAGCATATACCAGAAAGTTAGGGTTCAGTTGTAAGACTTATATTAAGAGCATATCAAAATAGTAACCAGGCCCAAATTGCTATTGCTTAGGTTACCTATGAATAATGAGGTTTCATATAAGTTGTGCATTTAAAACATTTTGCTAAATATAAAGGAAAGAAAAGCTTAATCTTAATTCTTTGTTTAAACTTAACCAATTATGTAACCAACTGGTTTCACTTTATATTTTCTTGATAAACCTTTGTAGCTTGTTAGACAAGAGCATGAGAAAAAGTTCTTTGATTCAGATGGAATCTACAACTTTTTAATGAAACAGTTTAGGTAAACAACAAACTTAAATCAGCTGGTGAACCTACTTTCTCTCTTCTTTTGTCTGTTCTTTGAATATGCCAACCTGCAGGGAAAATAATTATCTACTTTTAGCCTATTTATATTTCTGTTTGAAAATAATTAAAAGTATTGAATTTCATGTAACACTTATTAGTTATAGAATAAGTTCATACTTGTGTGGTGTATGAATCTTATCAGAGCAAGGGTAAATAAGCAAGGAGATGTGTATGGCTATTCTGTATGTGTGTGATGAGGTTTATAAATAAAATGAAATGAAACATTACCATATAGACATTGAGGAACAAGTAGAGTTCATAACCTTGAAAAAAAACAAAACAAACAAAGACATGAAGTTTAGTTCTAATGTCAGTAACTTATAAGAAATCTCATGAAAATTACTTCATCTTTTCTTATTAGACCTTATAAAAATAACACTTGTTTGACTTTAGATATTTATCAGAATGCTAACCAGTCATTATGTCTCCATACACTCCACCTCACATTATTTGCCTAGTTACTGAAACCGACAAACCTTATGTTGTGGTTAAGAATCTTAATTATAGAATGTGTGCAACGTTTATAACAAATGTTTTGAACAAAAAATAGAAAACAAGGTCATTGTAATGATGACAGCACTAAAGACAAGATTATTTTAAAATGTTTACTCCATCTTATGAAATATATCATAAATCATTCATCCACAGATTTTGTGAGCAGTTATACTTCTTCATACAAAACAGACTGCAAAAGAATCCAGACTAAGATTCAAAAGTAATCTTTGCTTGTAAATAGATGTCCACCAATATAAAACTTCCTCTTCAGAATTCTCCAAGTTTTCAATCAGGTTTTAAAGTCAGGTCAATAAAGTGACCACTTCAATTGAGTCTTTAAAATACATTTTATTCAAATTTTCAGTACTCCACCCTGCCCCCATCATATTTTTGAAATTGTTTGGTTTCTTGAAAAATGGCTCCATGTATGTCTTAAAAATAAATATCTGGAACTTATAGAACCACCATCTGTAAAAGCCACCCCAAAACATCACACCATTTCTGCTAAGTTGACATCTCAACTTGTGAAAGCAGTTTGCTTCTACTTCTAGCAACCCAGCCTTTTTTCTGTCTGTCTGGAACAACAATAGCATCCCAGTAATCCTCAGTGAAAAGAATGATTCAACAATTGATCTTTATGTAAGCAAATATATGGATATAGATCCAACAGTATGAAGAAAAATATACGGAAAAAACAAACAAAAATCCTTATATGCAATAATGCTGTTTTAATGTTAATATAATGTCAACGTCGGACGTTTCGGTCTAATAAACCATCTTCAGGACATATTCATAAAATATAATTAACATCAATTGAACATGACAAAGATGATGGACACAAGAACAGATAACTGAAAGTTTTATATGATCAGCGTTCCGTTTTAAAACATGGTCATGTTGTCGTCACGTGGGTGACGCTGTGAAAACGTATTCCTAAATTTGAGTATTTTGAAAGAAAAATGAAAAATGAAAGAATTCTATTTTGATCTAAAATTTATATGTACGCTTGTCGAGCATTAATCTCGCTAGAAAAGGGGAAATACTAAAGAAGCCAGGTCTAGTATTCACCGTGCGTGAGATGGATATTATGCCTGCTTCATAAATCCTCCTAAGATTTTTTATTATGAAAATATTTTAAAATCTTCACGGAATCAAAATCGAAATTATGATCTGTTTTAGTTATGTGTACAACTAAAGCATTGTTTAAGATTTTACAGACCTACATGTTTCACCCACATATTTTAAGTCACAGTTTTTGCATGAGATTTGGTAGATGCAAGCATCGGATGTAATATGTTGTTTGCTGGTGCTATTTAATTGATCTTTATGTATTCTGTTGTTTCTTTCATTGAAAAGAGGATGAATGATCAGTTTCAATTTTAATCTTTGATTTAGGATCTGCAATGTCTGAAAATTTCATAACTTGACAGAGATTTTTTTTTATTTTATAATTTCTCTCGTGATTATCTCCTTGATGTTTGTTTAAATTTATCATTATCAGACCTGCATCAAACTTATCTTTACATTTTCAAATCTTGGAAGTTATTAAATATTTCTCTTTATGTATCAAATCAGCCTTATGATCCCTTTTAAAGCATCAAACTCACAATGAAACTACAAAATTCAGTTGGCGGCCATTTCTTTACATCCGTGCAAAACAAATTGGCTTTCATCCTAACATTCAACAAAATTTTTGATTTCACTAATTTTTTCTGCTCTCTCCACAAATGTTTAACTGAACATTGATTTCTTGACAAGGTTTCCTTTTTTGCCAAAATATCTGCTAGGAATATTTTTTCATCTTTTAATTTGCTCATTTCCAACCTAAAACAAATTATGAACTACCATATTATGTTTTATTGTACCATTTTATAAAAATATTTTCTTCTCATGGGTGACTAAAGAATTACATATGCCTACTGTCTTTGAATACATTTTACTCTACTAGTAATTTGTTACTAGGAATGTTCTGTCTGGGGATTTTTCAGTGTATACTAAAATCAATTCTTAGTAGATACATAAGATTATTACTGAAAGCAAGCATTGATAGAACTGGAAAATGAGATTTTATTGTTTTCTTCAAAGTTTAACCCAATTTTTCAGCCTTGGGATTGTATAAAACATAATTATTCATGTTTTTTATTTAGGATATGAGCCCCAAATTTCTCAGCCCTTATAATAAACATTATTCTGTTGGCTTCATTCATCCATATTCTCTGAGGACTCTTGGTTAACAATCTTGTATTGTACACCTCCATAAATAGATATTTACTAAGCTTAAATCAATTTGGATCAAGGCACCAACAGGAGTGTGTCCGGTGAGATTCTGGAAACTCCTCAATACTTTCCAAATGGTTTTAAATTTGGAACTACTCTGTAATCATGGATTAATTCATTTTTAATACATCTTAATGATTTTTGCTTTAACCAAAGTACATTATAAAAAGATTATATTAACCCTATTCTGTCAGTAATGTTAACATTAATTTTTGAAAAACCTATTTTCCTTATTGACAATGCATTATTATTGTAAAATTACTTGCAATACTTTTCTATAGAAATATCCAGGGCAATGCATTTACATTCTACATACAATATCCTCATTCTACCAGTAATATATACATTAAATTCTGACCATTAACAAAACCATTTTCCTCACAATTTTCAATGCTCAATATTCAAATTGAATGACAAAATTTGCAACACCAAATTTAGGCTAAAAAAGAATTTAAAAAAAAAAAAGCATTTAACCAATATTTTTTTTTATTGTCAGAAATATTTTTGTTGTTAAGTGTAAAAAAAGACTAAATTGAAACAAGATTGATGGAGTAGCAGTAGAGCTAGTTGGCAGTGATAAAAACCAAAACATTGCAGGCTTCTACAGGTTTCAAAGCAGTCTATGATAAAATACAGTTGTGATTTATTATACTCACCTTTTTACCTCCCTTGCACAAGAATTTTCTGTGTTACATCATTCATTAGAATGACCTACCCATGATATCACAGATTACATAAACAATAATACAGTAAACTATGTTTATAGGATATGTCAGTGGTAGTACTAAACAATGTAGGATAAATAGTCTGCTACATTATTGAGGTTAATTACTGAATACATAAAGTCTTTTTAGATCTGTTTTCTATTTAAAAATTTTACATGGCATTAAAATGGATCTAAGTAACAAGTGATATTGTATGATTTAACCACCAGTTCCAAATGAGAGAGACGGGTTGACTAAGAAAATGATAATGACTATTTTCCCTGCTGCTGTTTGTGTATGTGTTGTTGTTTTTTTTTCCTTTCTGGTTTGAAAAACATCAAAATCTGCCTATTAAGAAATGTATTTTGTTTCACAAGAAAAAATAATTGAAACCTAAAACATGTCCATGCAGCAGTTGGTATGAAAGTAATAAATCAGATAAACTATTCACCTTCGCAAATTGGATAACAAAGAACCCTTCCCTTCAGACACACCCCTTTTTTCACAAATGTCCTAATTCAGATTAGAAACTGGAACCTCATGCAATGTTGTTTACTTTTGTTTGATAGCATACCTTGACCATTTCCATCACATTTAAAATATAGATAGTAAAAGATATTACTAATTAGGTTGACATCATTATTGCTCTGCTAAAGTGATTTTTTTTTTTTTTAATAGTTTGCATAAAGAAAATTAGTTTAAAAATATTACATTGTTAGGTTGATGTAAAAATAATTGCATATTTTAACTATCAAATTTAAAATTCAAATGTTGGTTCCAGTCCAAATAGGAATGACTATAAAAACATTCACCTCCTCAAAATTATAGACAAATACAGGTGCATGCTGGGATTTCTTACTAGCCAATAAGATAGGCCACTTCTCAGTCTCATCTGCCATATTTCCGTTCTTTCTTGTCTTGAAGTCACACTACAGTAATTTGTCTAACCCTTTTGATTTGTTTTTCTTAGTTTTGTGAACTTTTTCACCTCTTTACTGTTGCTTTGCCTACTTTTGTCTAGTATATATATTTGCTTAGTATTATTTTTGCCTTTTTCTTTTCTTTCTTTTGCTATTGCTTAGTGCAAACTTTGTCAATTCTGTTTGAGCATTTTTGCCAATTACATTTGACCATGGTCAATTACTCTAAATTTAATTAATAAATTGTAAACATTGTTGTCAATAACAGACAAATGTATCAGAATTCTGGAACCAATATATTCTTCAGAGTTATTCTAAGTGTTGCTCAGTTGTTGAAGATCATCTCTTGCAAGAAATTGACAAGATTCTTGTAGATAGAATCTTCTGCCTGACTTGAAAATGATTCTGCAGAATTAATCTATTGTGTTTAATTGACCATTGTTGGATGTAAGCATTAAATTTTATTAATGCATTTGGTCAATTTCCTAAGAATACTTCTCTGCTGTGATGGTTTCACCAGTTTTCAAGAATTAGAGGAACCGTCTTTTCATGCAGATTTGATTTGGGAGTCGTACTTTCATACTTTGCTGCAATCTAACTGCTGTGTGGAATGTTGTCAGTTGTAGTATAGAATCCACTTTTTTATCACAATGTCTTTAAGAAATGTAAAAGGTAAAACAAAGCAGACTTTGTAGCAGAAAATTGTTTGTTCCTGTTTGACTAGGTTTTGTTTTTCTAATTTGGTGCAAACGTCAAACAAATATTGAATGTTTTTTCTGCAAACTCTTAAATTGTTTTGCATTAGTTAGATTTCTATAATTGCTCTCAATTGGTTATTGTTAATTGTAAAAAGAGCATCTGTAGCCCACATCTACAAGGCTATTATCTCTATTACACCATTTTTGGAACCCATATTGACCTCTGTTGATGGTCCCCTTGTTGATATTACATATAATCCCCAACACTATTACATCCCATTTTAAACTCATGCAATAAAATAACAATGCTACAAAAAAAAAAAAAATCTATTTTTTTTGAAAATTGGACAATAAAAAGTACAGCCACAACAAATGGCAAGAGGAAAAAGAAAAATTAGAAACAGCTGACTAGTATTCATTCTTCTCTTATCAGAGATTGATTCAGGAATTAAAATACTGTACACTATGACTAAAAGAAAGGCGTGGAAAGGAGGATAAGAAAAGTTACCCAAGTTTTATATTATATGCAGATCTTCAGTCTCTGAACATCTTAATAATCATCAATGTACATTCATCTCTTATGTGGAGGTTTTCTGTTTTGAAGTGATCTCATTCTTTCATCTGAAAATTCTCAAGACAATTTTTTAAAATCGAGACAGCCTTCTTTGAGATCCAACAACCATTCCTTTTGTTTGCACAATGTTATCTGTTTATAGCATAAGTATGCACGTGTCAATATATAATTGATATATATATATATATATGTGTGTGTGTGTATTTAAACCACATCACTTGAGGACTTACAACAAAACGACATTATTTTTGCACCAACCTAATAACTTGAAGAAAAAATAACATAATCAAGACTAGTTCAAACAAAATAGATTTTTGATTGATTTGATTTTTTTTTTTTTTTTTTTTTTACAGCTTTTAAACCTTTTGTATTTGCAGATTATTTAAAGCCAGAAAATATTTTTTGGGATTTTTAAGAATTTTTTTGGAGATAATGATTTACTGATACAAGTCCTAGTAATTAACCCGTAGCTGGAGGAGAAGAGATGGATTTATACCTTTCCCAAGGGTATTTGCACATAAGTGAATATAACAAACCCAACTGGAAATTAAGCTCTCTAATTTCCAATGCTGAGCCATTATCCATTAAACTACATGCAGATGCAAGCTTAGAGCATCTGGCATTCCTAAGCAGTCACCCATTTAGATACAGACCAGGTTCAACATTGCTTAACTTTGGTGATCATATGAAAACTGGTTTCAACATGATATGGCATAAGCCTCAGCAATACGGGAAAGGGCAATAATAGTTATTGAGCTTGAGAAACCTATTTTCCTGAAAAATTGTTTGTTTTTTTTTTAAATCTCAACCAAAAGTAGCACTGACTTCTGTTATCATTTTAGAAAGGGTTCCATTCGTAATATAAATACAGTATCAAATCTATCCATAATTTCCTAAAGAGTTATCTATACCTATTTTTTTTATTTACAAGTTTAAAAATATGTTTACATCATTGATAACTGTTTACTATGAATTAGGAAAAAGGAATCATCAGTAGTATACACTTAATGATGTAAGCACAATTGATATTTGTTAATAAAAACAAGTATAACACTTTAGGAAGTAAGGAATCAGTTTGGCACTGTATTTGTATTATGAACAGGATCTCCCTAAGAAAATGATTTTTAAAAAAAATCCCTATTTTTTTGATTCTGAAAATGTTGGGAGAAAAAGGTTGAAGTAATGTTAATCTACAAAACTTATCACCCACAAAATTTTTCCCTGTTATTTTTTTGTTACATGTTGTCTTAAGTAAGGTCATTGTAGACACACTCAGAGAATTTGCAAGTTTTAAGGAAATTATGAGCTTGAGAACATGCTGCAGAAAGACTTTGAGAATTGGAGAAACACTTGAAGAAAAATGCAATATAACTAAGCAAGCAGTACTTGTTATAAATGTGACAATAAATAATCATGGAGTTGGGCTGAAAAGGTTTTGTGACACATTCTGCAAAAACTTTGAGATTGTCATGTATGTCCTTCCATATAACACTCTTTGTATGATTACTGCTTCCAACAATTTGAAGAATTCAATGAATACAAAACAAAATCCTTCTTTTGTAATGGAATACACAATTTATCTGAAAGATGCCATAAGGTCATAGAATACTTTGATGACTGAATAATGATGTTATGAATTTATATAAATAAAAGAATTTGTCAAAAAAATGTTGGAAACTTTTACATCAACCCAATAGTTCATATAAGAAATATTCAGAACTTAACACATCTGGTATTCTGTTTTCTTAGACATATTTATATCTCATACCCAAAATATAACCCTATACAAAATGTTGTTGGATTTTTTTTTCATTTTTCTTTTTCATCCTTAATCCTAAAAGAAAAAACACTTTCATTCTTTTTACAGACCAATCCAATGGCAGATGATTTATCCAAAGAAAAATCCACTCCTAATGGAGGTGTTGTCATATCGAGTGCTGTCAATCTACACGTGGATGATTCTACTGACACTCCTGCAAAGAACAATTTACATTATGGTGTTGAAGATAATCCCTCCATTCACATGACATTCTTTTTTGGACTGCAGGTAATAATCAGAAAAGATTATAACAAAAGGGAGCTGAACAGTTTTTATCCAAGTGAGTTGGGACAAGAATTTTTCACTGCCCTCTTGTATATAAATAACTCATTTTGCTCTTTCTCACTCCAGCCATTCTCTTCATTTTCCCTAAACCTCCACATCCTCTCTGAGATAATGACTTTTTTAAAACTTTTGTGCACAATTTCAAAGAGAATATTTTAATCCTTTATAATTTTAATATTGATGGTGGCTGGCTGCTTATATCTGAATATGCTTGTCTACTAGGGTGGCTAGCCAATCTGTTGCAGATGCCTGCCTCAGGCACACTTTTGTTTGTTCAACATCCACAGAGGCCACCTGTGGTTTATATTGCAACTATGCTGAGCAGTCCTTAATGTACTCTTTCCCAGAAATTGTAACTAACTGACATGATCTGAACAAGGGTGATACACACAAACTCTTGGTCACAATGACTTGTGACTTTGTGCTAGCACTACCATCGATGGATCCCAAATAGTTTTGTCTACCCAATTTCACTCACAAGGCTTGGGTAAACATGTGTTATTGTTTTCAGACACTTTCCAAAGATCCCGGACACTGAGACAACATCCCCAGACCAATAACATCAAGAAGTCCCCTTCCTGATAAATCAACCACTATGAGATTTGAACCTGGGTCTCATAGTCCGAAAGCATACATTTTAACCATTTGGCCATATAACATTAATATATTACTGTTACATCAAATTGCTAATATTTTAAAAATTGTTATTATTTTCAGTTGCATTTTACAACCTTTAGAAAAATAATTTAAATATACTATTCAAATGGCAGGGTCAGATTCTTGATATGGCTACTATTCCTAACTAGGCTTGATAATTTTTCAGAGTATTCCAACTTGTCCACCACCACTGCAGCAGCTCTCAGAATTGTCCTACAAGACAATAGTCTAGTGCAGGTCTGGGCAAACTGCGGTCAGACACAGTTTTCTGCGGCCCATATAGACATTTGGGAAAACAAATGCACATCTAAAATTTCAAAACCTGGTCAAAGTAAACTGCTGCCTTGGTCCGACACTTGTTCTTATTGTGCAATAGATTCAGACCCTTGTTTAACAACACACTACGTATGCACAATCAGTCAACTCCACCCACTTTTCCATTTCACTTTCAATTTTTTCCTTGTAACAGTCAAGTCAGTAAATTTCCTACCTCATTGAACCATGAATCCGTCAAAGCGCAAGGTTGGTGAAGAATGCCATGTATTTTATGACAACTGGATACACAAATACTTCTTTTGCAACACAGGTAATAAAGTGGTATGCTTAATTTGCAATGAAACAGTTGCTGTATTTAAGGAATATAATTTGAAACGGCACCACCAAACTAAATATGAAGAATTTTGCAACAATTTTTCTGAGGAAGAATGTAAGAAAAAGCTGCCGAGTATGTTACGAAGTTTAAGAAATAACAATCAATATTCATCAAGCAAGCTGGTCTTTATGATAGTGCAACAGAGGCCAGTTTCATTGTAGCTTGCAACCTCTCCAAACACAAGCCATTTTCAGATGGCAAGTTTGTGAAGCAGTACATGGTGGATTGTGCACATGTAGTGTGTCCTGAAGTTAAAGGGAAATTTTCAAATATTTCACTATCAAGGACGACAATAGTATGGTGCATTGACTTAATAAGTGAAGAACTCAAAGAACAGCTGAACACTGCAAGCAAAAACTTTAATTTTCATTGGCTCTGGATGAGAGCACGAATACTGAAGTCACTGCACAATTACTTGTCTTTATCCATGGAACTGAAACAAATTTCATAATTACTGAGGAATTACTTGATCTGGAATGCATGAAAAATACAACCACTGGTTGGGACATGTTTGAATGTACTGTGGATTGTGTCGAGAAATGTGGCTTGCCATGGAATATAATGGCAAGCATAACTACAGATGGGGCCAGAGTTTTTACAGGAAAAAATGTAGGAATGATTAAACTTTTAAAAAACAAATTAGAAGCACAAGACTTGAGCAGTGATATATTGACTTTCCATTGCATTTTACATCAGGAAAGCCTTTGTAAAGAAGCACTAGACTTAAAGCATGTGATCAATCCAGTTGTAAATGTGGTGAACACAATATGAGTGAGGGCACTCAACCACTGCCAGTTCAAATCTCTGCTTGAGGACATGGAGTCAGAATATGAATATGTGATTTATCAGAACAGTTTAAGATGATAAAAAAAAGTCTGGGCATTACAGAATAAAATTCCGTTATTTCTAGATATGAAAGGGATTTTATATAATTCTATGACCAAAATGGAATGTGAGGAGTGGAGATATGAGCTGATATTTACAACAGACATATTCGACAAACTGAATGAACTGAATGTGACATTGTAGGGAAAGGGCTTATTTACACATGAAATGTGGTAAAGGGTAAAATCTTTCAACACAAAAGTAGGCAAGCAGGTGAGGGCAAGTTTTGCCATTTCCTTTTATTAGGAAAAGAAAGTGCTTGAAAGTGTTTCTGCTAAGATCAGGGGTTATTTACAGAGTTTGGAGGATGAAATCATAAGATTTCAGGACTTCAAGAAAATTGAGTCTAAATTCCATTTGTTGTCTTATCCATTCACTGCTGATGTGGATACAGCACCTGAGGAGCTGCAGCTTGAGTTAATAGACATACAAGCTGATCACACACTGAAAGAAATGTGCAATGCTGGGACATTAATGTGTTTTATAAATCATTGTCTGCTGATAAATTTTCATGTATGAAGAGATTTGCTGGGAAAATGTTCTGTTTATTTGGATCAACATACATTTGTGAACAAAGTTTGATTTTTTTTTTTTTTTTTTTTTTTTTTTTTGGCATGAATTAACAAGAATAAATATAGATACTCTTTAACAGACATAAATTTGCAGGCAGTAATGAGGATCTCAATAAGCAAACTCACTCCAGATTTCAAAATAATTGTTAAAAGCTGTGATAAGAGACACTTGTCCCATAAATAATTAAATGTGATGTAAAATTTGCTCATAAATGAATAAAACTACCTCAATTGTTTAAGTTTGATTTTTATGCTTGAAATTACACCTTGTCAGAAATAAAACTTAATGCTCACTAATGAATACAATAAGTGCAGCCCTCCTCTGTCCCAACAATGTGGCCCTCTAGCCAAAACAATTGCCCACACCTGGCTTAATGGATTAAAGCATTTAGTTTATGAATTTGATGACATAGTAATTGTAAGTTCAATCTTTGAGCTGAGCAGTGTGTAGGTAGACTCAGTGGAAACAGAAAGAACAATAACAGCAGTACTAAATAATAACTAGATGATGTATCCTTAGACATGCGCCTGGCTGAGAATAATTGACCCTGATCGACAAACACCTGATGAAGGCCAGAGAGCACAGTGGCCAAAACATTATGATAAAAACAAAGATGAGGACAATGATGATAATAATAATATAAATAATAATAATTCCTCATTGCAGCAATAAACATTTATTCATGATATTGCTTTCACAAAAAAATCATTTCCAATAAAATATATATATATATATATATATTTGTTTGAATAAAAACAGACCACATTAAGGTTCCATGTAATAAATTATTTCACCATAACCCCTTTAACAGGGCTCTGGATCATCAGACTTTACTTCCAAAAATTGAAATGAAAAAAAATTGAAATGAAAACATTATATATATATATATAAAAATGGTGAAAAAATAATTTTTTATAATTTATGAAATAGAAAGAAAAATGTTAGATTGTTAATGGGAGAATGCATATAACAGATTAGTAAGTTAACAAATGAAAAAAAATAAAACAGGATATTCAGTCACCTTTTGGCTTTTCAAAAATATTCCCACATTACTCTCTGTCTTCTAATGGAAAGGGAGTGTCTTGAAAAATAAAAACAAGAGAAACTAAATATATATAAAAGTGAAAATGTATGAGATTTGACCAAGTTATTTCTGTTCCAAGTAAAGAAAATTGGAGCCATTCTTGGACTAGGTTATCATGTATTTTACAATACATAAAATTCATTTGCTTCCAAGTGTCATTCCAGAATATCTACTCTCAGACTAGATAATCACAAAGCTTTCATCCATATTTCATTGAGTTCCATTGAAGATTGACTTTCTCTCTCCAGTATGATTTTTCACCATAAGCTGATGCTTAAATAGCAATCAATTGAAATTTTTTGAAAAAAAGACTCCACTTCAGGCATGGAATTCAGACATGTCTCCATAACACAACTCTAATAACAGTTTCCTAGACCAAATGTACTGTTTTCTCCTATCAAGCAGCAAAAATACAGTGTTAAATACAGTACTGCCATCCAAAGCAGAAAACTGTCTGTAAAACATGCAAACCATATGATCTTAAAAGTTGCAGAAAGCATGTTTCATCAGTGAAATAAGGTATATTCAACAGTTTCATCTATATTACTGCAGTGAGTTGTAATATGTTGTGTGGGAAATCATCCACTGAGGATTCAGTTCTGGATCATACAAGATGTGATGGATAAATTGTCTAAATTACACAAAAATGAAAATAAGATCTCGTTTTAACAGATATATTTACCTAAATTACACAAAAATATCCTGAAATACTAAAGAGTAAATTGGCTTCAACCACAGCCTCCAGAATCTCCTGCAACTCTTCTGGATGGTCTCCTTGTTTAAGTTGGTGAATACAGCGATAATCCTTGCCTTCAGTTCATTTTTGGTGTTACAAGGAGTTTTGTTGGTCTCTCGCTCAACTGTGCCCCACACATAATAATCAGTTGCAGTCTGGGGAGTTAGGTGGCCAGATGTAAGGGGCGATGTGATTGCAGAAACTGTCTGACAGCCATGACTGGGTTCTCCTGCTTGTGTGGCATTGTGCAGAGTCCTGTTGCCAGACATAGGGTCTTCCAGCAACCACCCTCTTGACCCAGGGCAGCACTATCTCCTCAAGGCACTTGATGTAGGCCTCCATGTTAAGTCTGAGGCCCTCACCAACAAATTCAGGAGTTCTTTTCTTATCAGAATGATCAGAGTGAGTCTTTCAAGCTGCCATACCTTTGTAACCACCATTAGAGTTCTCCACTTCTTTCCAAATCCTTTGCACTGCCCAACTGACCCTACTGTGCAACTGACAAAATTAAAAACATAAAATGGTGACAATTTACCCATCGCACCCTGTAGATCAATAAGGCTCTGAATCAGGAGATCCCTCTACTCACATTGTATCTAAGATATGAAGAGATCACCAGGCTCAGTGTGGAAGTATTTCTGAGTCATTGCACTTAATGTATTAAAATGATGAAAATTTCTAGGATCTAACAATAGCGACCAAGTGTCATTTTATTTATCATTGTTGGTTATTGCTGCAGGACTTAACACTTTTTTGTGATGTGTGGACATTTTTCATTTATGGCATAGCAACCTCAATGTTATCTCTCTATATTTCTGAGATGAGGTATTATGTACACTATTTACATTATTCAGACTATTGTCCTCATCTTCGTCGCCATATTTATTACATTTCAGCTGTTGTACGCTCTGGCCTTCATCAGGTGGTTGGAATGTCGAACTAAACCCTTTATTTTGCTCACAGTCCCAGTTCCACATTTAATGGATATCAGTTATCTCCTGTTAATTCCTCTCCAAGTTATCCACTGCCTTAACCGGGTATTGAACTCACACTCTTTGGGTCCTGTCACTGGATCTAACTAACGTCTTTATCCACTGTGCCATGTGTCCTTGAATGTGTATGAATTTCTTGTTATTATAAACCTAATGTAATCAGTAACCATTTTTTACCAGTGCTCATATTGCAATTTTTGCTATTATCATATGTTTTTACCAGAGCTCATATTGCAATTTTTGTTGTTATTATCGCTTTTCTCTGGCACTCCTTATTACTGGTTCCTATATTGTATTCATTTCTATGCTTAGTTGGCCCAGGAGATTTTTGTGGCCTAGCATATGTACTGATTCCTTAAGTTTAAAAATTTTCCAATGATGTTCTTTGTCTATGATTTCAACCTGATCTCACAAAGGGCGGTGATCTCCCTTTTCTCTCAATATGTGGTCAGCCACGCCTGATTTTTTCCACTTCTCGTGTTACAGCTTTCTGATGTTCTTGAAGCCATACCTTAAGGGGGCGGCCTGTCTCCCAATGGTTTTCTTTGTACATGACTGCTTCCCCAAAAAACTGGGACAGGTGGGTACAAGAAGAGGACAACAACACTCAGAAAACGGTCGTCTATATAACATCAGGACAACCTTCAAAATCTGGATGACACTTTTCAGAAGTCCCTCCCTAGTAAGACCCCCCCTCCATAGAGGAGAACATGACTAAAGACTGTTTGTATGCTATCCCGTGCAGCTGCAGAAAGAAATATAAAAGGGAGACAGGCTGGAGCGTACAACAGCTGAAATGTTGTAATAAATATGGTGACAAAGATGAAGACAATATTCTGAATAATGTAAATAGTGTCAACCTCAATGGGTTATTTAATGCCAACAAAATTTTTATTTTTGGTAATATTGTTTTTCAAAAATCAATTTCTGGTTATATTTTTTTCCTTCAAAAAGCATATTTTTGATAATATTTTCTTCTTCAAAAATCTATTTCTGGTAATAATTTTCTTTCAAATATGTATCACTGGTAATATTTATTTTTTTTCAAAAAGTGTATAGCTGGTAATATTTTTTTTCAAAAATGTATTGCTGGTAATAAAACCTATTTTTATACTTTCATGGTGTTTTGATCCCAGTTTGGGGTTAACTATTTGCCCATAGGTAGGACCCTAGCAGGTGCTACCACCCTGGGTCAGGGTGCACCTAGGAACATCAGCAATTAAGAGGTGGTTCCACACTCCTCAAAACCTCCTGCTCAGAGGCCTTGCCATTGGACGTAGTTTATTGTCATACCCAGAACGGAATATTTATTGGCTCTTGATGTATTTGTTCTGCAAACAATATTGGCAAACTCCTGTGAGTTTGGGTAAAAATAAGAAACAAAACATTGAATTTAAACAAACAAGCATTAATAAATCTATTAAACAGATATATTACAAAAGGAAATGTGAAGTTAAAGTTGTGAAGAGTTCAAAGCAACCTTTAGTATGTGTATCTGAGGTACTTACATGCTAACATAGCGAGAAGAGACATCTTGTTGGTAGCAAAGCGCAGAGGAAGAAGCTTTCAAATATCATACACCTGTGATTATCATCAGAGGGCAGTAATCTAACATTATAAACCTCTCACATTTGTATCTACCCTTCTCACAGTTCATCTGATTGACAACAGGCTACATTGCTCAGACTGCAGTGGCTGGTCTGAATGATCATGTAGTTATAGGTTCAATTTAATTCTCTATTTTGAAACTTAAGCATAAAAGTAGTTTACCATTTTAGGTAAATATTCAAATTTTAAGTCTTTTTTTTAAAGGCTAGTTTTATCTAAGGCTAATCATCTGCTAAGTGTAGACTTGTCATTTTCAAGTTTGTATTTTGATCTCCATAAACTTTCATTGGACTGATTTATCAGAACCAATTCACTCTCTTAATCTTAAATTTAGATTTAATTCATCCCTATATATGGAAAATTTAATTTCCTTCAGCCTTATAATGAAGAATATGTACCTTATGCTATATATGATGGAGTTCTGTTGTCAATACACTTTGGGGATCTGTGTCACCTGTAATAAGATGGGATCTCTACCCACCTTGTCACAGAGTGCATTGTGGCAAATCAACCAGTGCTGATGAAAGACCTACCAACAGAAAGAGTGAGTGAGGCAAACAGCTAAGGAGAGTGCAAGAGACTGAGGCAGCCAGAGAGAGAGTAACAGAGCCAAATTACCAACCAGGTGAAGTATACCACATCATTGAGACATTTGATATTCCTTTCTCAACAAAACTGTATAGCCGTTCATGAGTTTAGTTCGAGATTACCAGCAACTTTGTAAGAATTTACTGAACAAGAGCAAATCCTTAGTCCCTCCTCTCTTCAATTGGTTTGAAGTATTGTCATTTATTGCAGATAAAGCAGAATGCTTTGGTCAGAAATTCTCTTCAAATTTCACTCATTACTCATCATGAGCATCTTTTCTTGGTTTTCCCCTTAGAACAGTCTCTCTATTGAGTTATATTCACATAACTCTGTCCATGGTTTCTGCTATCATTTCTAAAATAGATCTCTTCAAGGCATGCAGATTCTACTAACTTTCTTGGCTGATATAAGGTGGAAAGACTATATTGAATCTATTGCTAGGTCTGCTGCTAAGAAAGTTGGTTCACTATGTTGTGCTAGACAATTTTTCTCTCCTGAATCTATCTTACATATCTATAAGTCCACCATTCATCCATGCCTCAGATATTGCTTCCACATTATGAGATGGTGCTCCTGCTATATATCTAGAGATTCTTGAAAAATCCAAAGAAGAATCAGCAATACTGTTGGTCCTGACCTGGTGTCTCGGCTTCAGTCATTTTCCCACTGCTCTAAAGTTGTTTCCCTGTGCCTTTTCTATGAATACTTTCTTGGGAATTGTTTGGTTGAGCTCTTTGCTATGGTACCTAGACTTTATGAATTTAAGTGCAGTACTAGATTAGCAACAAGGTTTCATCAATTTACAGTTGAATTGGCTGGATGTAACCGTTCTATACTAAGATATTTTTGTTGCACTTCTTGCTTGTGGGACTCTTCTGGCTTCTTGCTTTCCAATCAAATTTGATCTTCAAAAATTTAAATGCAATGTCAGTCATTATTTAATGTCTCCCTGATTATTATTCTATTGTTCTCATTTCTCAATAATGCTTCTGTTTTCTAATTCTTTCACACCCAGAAACCTCCCCCCCCGTGTCTTAGTGGCTTTACTGCCTTACTTCAAGTGATTTCAATTAAAAAGAAAAAGGTCTAACAGGTCAGACAAAGTAAAACTCACAGCTGCTCTTGAAAAAGACCTCCATTTAGTGGTTATCTTGGGCAAGGAATGGCTCGCTTTCCACTGACATTAAGTGTAATGATTATATTGGGTCAATTGCTAGGTCTACTGTTAGGAAAGTTGGTTCACTGTTTCATGCAAGACAGTTTTTCTCATCACAATCCATGTTGTGCATTTATAAATCTACCATTTGTCCATGGATTGAATATTGCTGCCATATCTGATTTGGTGCTCCTACTAAATATATTGAAATTTTTGATAAAATCCAAAGAATGGTCTGTAAAGTAATTGATCCTGAACTGGCAGCATCTTTACTTCAGTCACTTTCTCACTGTGTGATGTAGCTTCTCTGTGTCTTTTCTACAAATATTTTCATGACAATTTTTCTGATGATTTTTTTCCTCATTAGTGCCTCGACTGCATGAATTTAAGCATGCTACTAGATTGGCAATTAGGTCTCACCATTTTACTCTTGAATTACCTAGATGCAACTGTTGGTTCTATTCTAATAGTTTATTTTCTTGCAATTCTCACCTGTGGAATTCTCTTTTGGCTTCCCTACCACCTACAATCTTCAAAAATTGTTAATTCAATACCAGTCGCCACCTTCTGTATTCCTGAATCCTATTCCTTTATTGTCCTTTCTCCTAAAGTTTTCTCATTCTCTCTCACTTCCAGTAACCCCTTGTGTTCTAGTGGTATTATTGCATTGCTTGGGGTGAAATCATTTAAAAAAGAAAAAATCTGGATGTCTGAGAAGTGGGTAGAGCACTCATTGAAAATTACTAATACCATTTGTTGGTCTGAGTGTATATTGCTCAAAGCTGGAAGATTTTCTTTGTGTTTCTTTTCTAGAATTAACTTTTCAACACATCCAATCTTAAGAAATGAAAATGTGCATGCTGACAGGTTTTATATTTGGCAGTCTTAGACTGCCTTTGAGACGATGGTGGTAAAAGACTTTGCAATACATTGTGGAAGCCCTAAAGCAGTTTAGACTAGCTAGTTAAGTGCATAGGAGTGTGAGCATTGACACTTGGCAAAGGATGAGTGTATAAATCAGCAAAATTAATCTTCCAAACCTCCATACACAGTTCAAAAGTCATATCTGTTGCTTTGAAAGACATTCCACTTAACATAGCTCTAAATACCAGAGCTTATCTTTCTTTATGGATCAGAAACTTGGACATAATCTGTTTGTCTTGAAAGACAACGAGATAGAACATATACAAATCTGCTTAGAAAAATCCAGAACATCAGTTGGAGATCCCATGCAATGCTTAACACAATTTATAGAGAACTGCAACCAATCTCTCTTAAACTCAAACAAAAGCGACTGTAGTTTGCTGGCCATTGCCACTGAGCAGATGGGAGGTTGTCTCATCCTTACTTCTTTAGCATCCTTCTAGAGGTGTTTTCTCATGAAAGTTGACTTTCCCAGACACCATGGCTTGGGCCTCAGGGTTGGACATTGGGAATCTGGGGACAGTAATGCAGGACCAAGCAGTGTGGAAAGGGATTGTTTAATAGAGTTCTCACCAACCACAGGGAGGTCAAAGGATGATGATCTTTCTTGATAAGCAAATAACTTCAGCTATCATAATTTCATTTATCTCCTTGTTTTTGAAAGCCTGATCTACAGAACTGCTAATCAATATAACTTGATTGTTTCTTTTCCTAGAATAGGCTACAAATTACCTAATAATTACCTTCTAGTTGCCCTCATCATTTATTCCCAATCACAGTGTCCATCACTTCTCATTTTAGCTGATTCTGGAAATTCTGGAAATCCAATAACGATTTATTAAATTTCTAGTATCCAGCTATTCTGTTTTATAATTTATTTACTATTGTTTTATTGTTGCTTTGTATTGCAGTGTTCATTTCTTGTATTGTTTTGGTCTGTTTTTCTTATTGTTGATTTGGGAATTTTATCAGTTTCACCTACTTATTCAACAATAGGCACTTGAAGAAGGTCATAGGTCACAGCTGCCTGAAATGTTATAACAACAACGATAAGGACATTCGTCTGAATGTAAATAATGAAAACTCCTCAACATCTTTTCTGTCTGAAATTCAAATATATTTTACTTGTTGCAATTTCATTTTCAAACAGTTTTACACACTTGTTTATGCTCTCATTAAGTGCAGTTGTTTTTGCTAAAATTAATTTATTTCCAGTTGAAATCAAAATACTTTATTATGAACAATAAGGTTTTCAGTATTTCTGATTCAGAGATATTTTGAAAGCTGCCCTCCCACCACCACCATGCTAGAAGATTAACTTGATGTTGACAGACATGCCTGTTTAACTGATCATAAAGTAATCATGCCTTGTCTCTCATTTTATGCAAATAGCTTTTAAGTTTTTCATTTCTGTGCTAAAAAAAAAATACAGGTTTATTTGTTTTACATTTTTACAAAAGCAGCAGATAACCTTATTCCCACAGTTGTTTGACAAGTCATATATCATTGTCAACAGAAAATGAAATAATGCTCACTTTATGACACACACCAACAAATAATTATATGTAAATGTATATGGTACTATATTATATATTTTCTTTTTGTCTTTTTCAGCAAGTGTTGATTTCTTTGTCTGGAAGTCTGACTGTTTCTCTTTTTGTTGCCAAATTAGTCTGTGCACAGGCAGATGAGGAATTTAAAGCTAAACTTCTGTGCACCACAATGTTCATGTCGGGTGTCTGCAGTATTCTACAAACTGTTGTAGGAATAAGGTAATCTTTCTCATGATACTATTTTTTTATCATTTCCTCCATTATTTAGTGAGAAAAATGTTTCTTTTCCTTTATGATTTAAGATAAATACAGATCTTTTTTATAAACAATTGTATGAATCATATATGCAGACAGAGAGAAAACTGAAAGAGGAGTAGGATTGATACTAGACCAAGATATGAAGAAATACTTTCTGGTATATTGTCAACTATCTGAAAGAATTCTTGTCATTAATTTGAAAGGAAAGCCTTTCAATATATCCATCATAACTGTGTATGCACTGACAGCACAAAGTGCAGAAGAAGAAATTGAAAAATTCTGATGTATGCTAGATAACACCAAGACCCTTTGCAAATTGCAGGAAATTATAATTGTTATGCGAGGCCTGAATGCCAAAGTAGGCAATGAGAGGAATAGGGAAAATAGTCGGCAAGTTTGAACTAGGAACCCATAATGAAGGCGGAGAAAAATGGGTCCAGTGGTGTATGGCGAATGAACAGGTAATAGCCAACACTTAGTTTCAAGAACTCCCATGACAAATATAGACATAGTGAAGCCTAGGAGGAAAAACAAAAAAATCGATCAACTACATAACTAAGAACAAGAGATTCAGGAATGCAGTTTTACACTGCAAAATATATCCAAGTGCTGACTGTGAAAGCAATCACCTCCTAGTGATATGTAAACTTAGAGTGAAACTACAGAAATTGAAGAGGACTAAGATAGCACCCAAAATGAAAGACTCTTGAACAACCCGAATCTGAAGGAGAGATATATGAACAAAGAGAAGCTTTAATAAGATCAGCAATCAAGATCACCCCAGAGGAAATTAGACAAAGAAAAAATAATGAATAGATGACAGATGAAATTCTCAACATGATGAAAAGATAAAAAAAATGCATGCCAAGACACAAAAGAGAATATAAGACTCTACACAAAGAAATAAGGAACAAATGCAGGCAGGCTGAAGAGGAATGGATCAACAAAAATGTGCAGAAATAGATAAGACTGAGTATCACAAATAAAGCAGATATACATAAAAAAATAAGAGAATTAACTGGACAAAAACATTTTCATCAACAGGATCCATAAAATCCAAGGACGGAACACTGATATTAAAGAAGGAAAAATACTTCAGAAATGGAACTAATATACCAGTGTGACACTATTTAGCTATGGTAATTGGCTAACTAATTAACCATAGAAATTAAAAACAGGAAAGACTTAAGGCGAGAAAGGACTATATTGAAAGATAGACTGAGCGACGTTAAAAAGAAGATTTTATTTTATTTACGAAGAAAGATACTTTTCACACGAGACAGAAAATCCATAAGAAAAAGCGAGATATGAGATTCTGTCAAAACTGATTAATGTCATGATAGGGAATGACGTGCAAAGGGAAACAGAATTCAGAAAGAAAAACAACGCCAGCCGACACATGGTAGTCACAAAAAAAATTTCAGACGACTGCGATACAGGCAGAGAGAATCGATATTAGTTATCTTTCAGAGATATCATTTAATTTTGATTCCTGGGACCAACGAAGGGAAACCATCTGGTATGTGTTAGAATTCTGGCATGAGGAAGAAAATCGTATTATTACTTTTTCAAACTGTTGACGTCAAACACAGTGTCATCGAAAATGGGTATCTGGTGACAAGAGGATTTTAAGGCATGAGAAAAATAAAGAATTTGATTCTCAGGTAAAACACGGACCTCCCAGTTAAAAGTTGACTTAGCAGAGAAGCCAGATGTCGGGTTTTGACAGTGATTGATGAGTCGGTAGAGAGACCTGACTAAGTGAATTTTGGGTGTTCCCAAAAGAAAGATGTGATAAGAATTATTTGGCAATCTGGGGTTTGTGAGAAGAAAATGTTTTGGCCAATCAAAAAGATTTTGTAAACAAAATTCTGGATAATAATTTTAAGAGGGCCAATCTAGCCACACCCACACTGCCGAGAGATCATTGGTCAAGTGGTAGCATGGGTGATAGGTGGAAGTGAATGTATGAGGAAGACGGAGAAGTTGTTAACACCCACTGAGGGGATTGTTATGAGTTACCAATGTGAGAGAGAAAGAGTCTAGGAGGATAACTCTCCTCCAACCTTCCCTCACTGACGAGGGAGAAACCCTCGCAATGGAAAGTGATTAATCTTCCAAAAATGGGAAGTAATTAATTTTCCTGGCCTAAGAACAAACAGAACTCTTGTTGGGAATCAAGAATTATCTAGGAACCCAAACTACGTCAGGCCCCACACTGGGTTTTGGTCAGTGTCCATATCAATGAACGTCCCTGGGCAGTTGATTTACAGTTGGAGTTCAGTTCCGGACAGAGTCAGAGTGTTGCCTCGCAGAAGCTGACTGAGAAATTCCACGTCCTTCCAACTTCGACTTCCTACCAAAACCGAGTTATATGGATGAACGACTTAAGATACCAAAACTCACTTAAGAAACGCAAAAGTGTCACAAATCCATAGAAACAGGCTGGGAGAGAAACACACTCCTGTATATAACAGACGGATAAAGATAATTTGTTATTTCTCAACATATTTGAACCTCTTGAGTTTTGTTTTATTGCTTCTTTTACTTACACTTGTGCGATAACACCTTCACCCTGGATCCAGCTTGCACTATGGCCCAACTCCTGATTGATTTTGTCTGCCTAAGATCAAAGTCACAACATGGGTAGGTTAGACTTGAGATCAAAATAGTTACTTTGGTAACCAGATGTTGGAAGTGAGCTGGGAACGACAAAGCTGGTATCAAACTGGGAATGACCAGATCGACCGGGACACAGGCTGGTGGCAGCGACAAGGAGTCAACCCTAAACGCTGGTGGAAGAAACCTTACAGCTTCGCACCACAACTGGGAGTTGACCACGGGCCAACAGCGCAGTGTCATATATTGGCGTCACGACCAGAGGACGTCACATATTGGCGCTGCAACCACCAGTGGGTGTCACACCAGCAAACTCTTCCACAACAAAAGAGAACAACCTTCAATACAAAGAAATATCAACAGACTGGAAATATTAAAGTGGAATCTGCACTGGCCAAATTGAACCAAGACAAAGCAGCAGGACTAGATGGAATTGTAGTAGAGATGCTTGCAGCCTTAGATGATTTTGACATAGACAAGATTACAGAATTAATAAATGAATAAATGACAGGTGATATACTGGAAGACTTAAGTAGATATATTTTCATAGCACTGCCTAAGAAGCCAGGTGCAAACAAATGTGAACTCCATCAGACAATCAGGCTAATGAGCTAGCTATATAATGAAAATTATCATCTGAATTCTGATGAAAAGAGTGCATGGCAGTATCTACTGGAAATAGGACAGGAATAGTACATGTTCTTCAAAGACACTGGAACAAGGAACACAATATTTATGCTCAGAATGTTATCAGAAAAAGCAATACAAATGCAGAAGGACATGTACATGGATTTTATAGATTATGCAAAGACATTTAATAAAATATGCCATAAAGACCTGTTAGAACTGCTTAGAAACCTTGACATATTTGGGAAGGATATTAGAATAATCAAGAACCTATATTGGCAGCATATGAATAGAAAATGAGATCAGCAGATATTTAAAAATAGAAAGTGGTGTAAGACAAGGATGTACCTTCTCACTGGGCTTATTCAACCTATACAGCAAAGCAATTCTGAGAGAACTAGAAGTTCTAGTCATTATTGGCAGCCACAATCTTAACATAGGATATGCAGATGTCACAGTGTTGATAGCAGACACAGAAAGAAAAGTACAAAAGCTCCTACAGAAGGTAGTGAAGGAATTCAAGAAGAAAGGATTAAACATCAACTGTCTGCAAGAACATAGAATGCATTGTTGTTAGCAAAAGTGCAAATTGGAGATGCCAAAATCAAACAAGCACAGAAATTTAAATATCTGGGGTTTTAACAGAGGACAGAAAGCATGACACTGAAATTCAAAGGTGTATTGGGATAGCCAGTGATGACTTCCAAATGCTAAGCAGTGTATTAAGAAATAGAAAAACTTTGCTGGAAACATGGAAAAGAGTATTAAACAGTTACATGATATCTGTTCTCCTGTATAGCAGTCAGTGCTAGACAATCTCCTCAAAGATAAAGAAGAGACTTGAAGCAACAGAAATGTGGTTCTACAGATGTATGATGACAATACCATGGACCAAACATGTGAGCATGGACAAAGTTTTAGAGAAAATGGCAACATTAAAACGAAACTTATACTTAATATCAGGAAGAGACAGTTGAGGTTTCTAGGACACAATGAGGAAAGAGGGCTTGGAAAATATGATACTGATGGGACAGACTGAAGGCAAGACAGACAGAAAAACAATGCATAACATACTTAGTGAGCTTGAGTAAATGGATGGTAGAACAGTTTGGGAGAGATAACAGACAAAATTTATTAACAGCTACAAGGGACAGAAAGTTGTGGAGAGCCATGATCACCTATGTCTTGAGGGTACAGAAAACAAAAAAGAATGTTATGTGATTGTTATCTCTATGATTGGTTGTTTTTGTTTAGCAGCATATCAACCTATATTCATAATTTAATGATGAAATTTAAATATTTTGAACACAATTTTATTTTTGAAGATAATTAGTAAGACTGGTATCACTAAACCATTATTAACTCATAAGTGTGGAGAGAAGAGGTGATTGGTTGGTTGTTTTTGTTTAGTGGCATATCAACCTCTATGGATTATTTAATGCCAAAATCTAAATATTTTTTATGCAATTTTTTTTAGATAATAATGGTTTTAGTGACACAAATCTTACTAATTAACCCATAGCTGGGGGAGAAGAGGTGGATTCATACCTTTCTCAAGTATATTCACATCTAAGTGAATATAACAAACCCAACTGAAATTGGAACTCTGCTCACTGATTAACAATTCTAAGCCATTATCACCCACACCATCCACAGTCCAAGCTTACAGCACTTGGTATTCACAAGCAGTCACCAGGGTCAATGTTGCTTAACTTTGGTGATCATACAGGAACTGGTGTTTCAATGTGATGTGGCCGTAAACTTGTTATCTCTATGAGATTGCTGGCAAAAATGTCTTAGAAGAATTGTAAAATAAAATATAAAAAAAAGGTGGCTTGTTTTCTATATACCATATTTGACAGCATAAAAGAGATTAGACACTCATCCCATTATTTTGGCAGGGCATATTCAGAGAAAAAGGATTTTGTGTATTTAAGTTTCACTATAATAGAAAATATTACTGTATATAAAAAGCAAGCTAACAGTTCCACAAAACAAGAAGCAGGAAATAGTAAAAATATCCTACATGACAACTGATGGAATGACTATAGTGTAGAGCATTTGGACATATTTTAACATTAGCTTTCTGAAAATACAAACTAGATGACTCATAACTTCCTCTACTGCTTGGCAATAAATAAGTGTTCATGCTATACTGTCAGTGGAAAATGAATGAAAGAAATCTGGAGCAGCAGAAAACATTAGTTTTACTAAAAATGGCATATTTGAGTGGTGGTGTAGACGGTTGGAGGGGGATAGAATGAGGTGTATGATGATGCAAAAGGTAAGCAACCAAAGCACAAAGAACAGATACAAATGTAGACTGTATAAACTTTGGTGTGACTGATAGCAAAAGAACTGAATATGAAGAGGGAAAAGAAGAAATAATGTTGGCTTCACATTTCATTTGTTCTTTTAAATTATTCAGTGATATTTGACAGTCATTATCTGATTATTAAAAAGCAATGTTTTCAACAGAAGAGCAGATGAAAAAAAGAATTCAAATATACATCTCACTTACAGGTTAAGACCGTGCTTGTGTGTTTCTTTGATCGTAAAGGGATAATTTCAAGTTCTTACCACCTAGACAAACTGTCAGTTAGCATGTTTATTTAGCAGTATTGAAAGGGTTACAAGAATTTGGGTTAAAATATCCATTCTCTGACCTGACAAGTGGATTTTTCATCATGACAGTGCTCCTGCACATGTTAGGAGTGTGCAAGTTCCTGGCTAAGGAGCCATCCACTTAATTTAACAGATTTAGTTACCCCCACCCCCTGTGATTTTTAGCTATTTGTAAAATTGAAAAATTCCTTGAAAGGATAAAGATTTGCTGACATCCAATAAAGCCTGACTACATTACTAAAAGATATTCTGGAAAAGAAATTGCCAAGAATGTTTTCAGCAATGATATGTTGCCTCTTGAAGAACACAGCTTCACAACAAGAATAATTTGAGGGTAACAATAGCCAATAGTGATCAGGTAAGCAAAGTGTTGCTTTCAGAAATATTCAAGGAATTAAGTTGTCACACCTCATATACTCAAAACAGGACATTGCTAGTCCTTTGTTACAGAATTCCTTTTACACCAACAACAATTAATAATAATAATAATAATGTTGTTTGAACAATATTATTGTAGAGTCAGTTGAGGCAGAAGTACTAATTATAGCCTATTGTAGTGAGCTTTGAGGATAAAATTAGATTATCAATGGTCTCAACTTCACATATAAGATACAAGTTTTTTTATTTTAAAATGTAAATTTGATATACTACCAAATGTAATTGTTCATTAATTTTAATAAAAAATAAAACAAAAAATCCAGACTAATGCAATATTATTCAGATAGAAAATTATTTGTTTCCAAATAATTGCTGTTGTTAATATCTTAATTTTTTTTTAAATTTTGAATATACTTTTTACTTGAAGTTACAAATTCCTCTGAAAGGAATTTTTTGAATGAAAATAAAAAAATTCTGTGTATTTTCAGGTTACCTCTCTACCAAGGCCCTAGTATAGAATATATGATTCCATTGATGGCCATGTCAACTCTTACTGAATGGCAATGCACTGAAAGTGAGTAATTTTTTAAGAACATTATTTCTTGTTTCATTGGAAAATAGAGAATATCCAATGGCAGTAAATTATGTGAAATCATTTTAAAATATAAGTAAGTGCAGTAACATATATATAGGAGGGGAGTATAACACTTTTCAGAATGTACTCTGATTCTAGAAAGACTGCCAATTCATATGTAAGTAGTCATTTAGATAGGTGCTGTGCTAGTTAATAAATATTAACAGTTTTAAAATACACTATCTATTGACGAAGCATTCTTATATCAGTACAAATTTTAAAACTTTGGAGTTTTACCAGATCTTCTTTAATCATAAAGATAAGGTAAAAAAAAAAAAATAATGTACAGTTTATTTATTTTCAAACTTGGAATAGTATTAATTTTAGGATTCATCTACATATTTACTGATAATTACATAATACTATATTAATAAATAATATTTCTTAAGAAAAATTGCAAGAGGTTTTATGGTTAAATTATTTTAATTTTATTTCTTTAAACAGGGCTCATGTTTAGAATGTTATGACAAAAACAAGACTACAAATTTCATTGAATATTTTAGAAATGTATCACAATTCGATATTGTAAACTGTATTTGGAATTTTAAATCTGAAAATTACTAATAGATTCCATGAAATCTTGGAATAGATAATCCTGAACCATCCATGTTTTGTTTTGTTTTTTTTGTCACCCCTACATAAAATTAAAAGAAATCAAAACTGAAAACAAAGTGTAGTTCAGTAAGCAAAATAGATTCCAAAGCAGGTTAATTTGCCGGGTTAAAGGGAAATAAATCAAAATAAACTTTTGAGCATATATTGATCAGAAGTTAGTAAGTTGATATTCAGTTGGAACAAAAGTTCATAGCATTTTTATGTAGGTACCTCCGCTGATTCGCTAAAAAATTAGCATACTATGATGAAAAAATGCTCCAAACTTAATAATAACAAAGATTTTGACAATAAAACTTTGTTTTTATTAAGAAAAAAGAGATTATTAAATTATATTTTTTGATCAGTTTTAGAACATTTGAAATTTTGATTAAAAATCTGGTGGTTGGCAAAGATTAGTATAAGAAATTTTTAATACATTGATTTGGAAAATCTTGCAAAAAATCAAATAATTGTCAATTTTATTAGAACTTTCGGGACTTATTCACAAATGAATTAAATTATTTTATAAACTTTTTTCTTTTAGAAAATCTTAGTAAAAATATATATTTATTTTTTTTATTAAGAAATTTTGAGAAATTGAATTTTGCAAATCTTAATGTTTGAATTAGTTAAAAGCAGAACTCCTTAGAGAATTTAAATCATAAATTTCTTCTTGTAAAACAGGACGTCCAGTTACCAAAAATCTGCTCTAGATCATAAGATAAAAAAAATGCAACAAAATTAAAATATTATTTAATTAGAAAAAGCACTTAACTACTTATATGAATAAGATATATTATGAACACTATTGTCTTAAAAAAAATTTTCAATGAATAATGAATTTTTACAAGAATTGTTTTCATTTTATTTTAAATTTTAATTATAATAATTTATTAATAAAGTTTAATTTTTTTTTTATTTTCTTATTTTGTAGAGATTAAGTGATATTGTTATTAAGTAAAAATATATTTACTAATCATAATTGGAAAAAGCTTATTAAAATTCATTTATAAAAAAATTATTGGAAATTTATTTGTATGTGTATAAATGTGCCAATTTAAGTAAATACAAACCTCCATACATGACATTATCAGAAAATAGAGCGATAACTATAGTAAATTTAAAGTGAAAGTACCTAAAATTCAATAAAATATTAGATTACAGTGAATATTTTCATAAATTTTTAAGAATGCTGGGTAGTTGAAAATTATATAAAAAGCACTCATATTATATTCCTCAATTTATTTTTACACATATATCCACCATAGAAAAATAAAACTTCTGTTTGTCAGTCAAGCTATAAACACCTACCACAGTGTTAAAAAAAAAAAAAAAAATGCATTTCTATATTTTAAACTTAAGGTAAGTAATATTTGTTTCAAATCAGATTAATTAAACTTTAAATCAACTAATATTCTTCAAATAAGGTTTCAGAAAAGTATATTTTATTTTTGAAAGATTTTTTTAATAAAGAGAATTACATTGTGATGACAGATTGCTAAAATAGCTAAAAATTATGTTAAAATCAGCTATTTCAAAATGAAACGCCTTCCAGTCAATTTAAATTGGTTTTGCAATACAGAAAAAGTATTTTGCTTATTGGAAATATTAAATTTAATCTATTAGCTTGAAATTAAAACTGAAATAAAACCTTCAAGAAAGACTTTTCATTTTTAAAATTTCATTTTAAACCTTAGGTATCATGTTGCTGTTGAGCTACATATTTTTAAGTGATTTACAAAGACAATATTTAGATACTTGTATATAGATTTACCTCAGTGTATAGATCATTTATAATAAATTTAGTATAGGTGATAAGGAAATTGAACATAGAATAGGAGGTAGTTTTGCTCAACACTGCAAATTGCTACAAAAACCAAAACATTCACCTAAAAACTTGAATCATGTTCTTAAATAGTCTCATCAGACATTCATATGAATGCCATGCATGGCACCAAACTCATTCAGGAATATCTAAACTGTTAGCTGGATGCAACCACTTTCTAAGATCAATAGTTAAAAATGGATTTGAGTGATTTGACTTACAAATTAATTGAAACTTTTCTATTTTTTCTTTTACAAATCTTTCTAAATTTAGCATTTTTTAAAATGTTCATTGTTGCTTTTTTTTATTTTCATTAAAAAAAATTTCAAAACATTGAATACTATTCTTGGTTGCCAAAAACATTACCAAAATTCCCTCCACATGTTTTATCCACAAAAGAGAATTATTTGCCAAATTTGATACAAAATAGGTTTTGGAAAGATTAAAATAGTCTTAGGATATTTTATTGAAAAACTTAAGTTTTCAGACACTCATAAAAGTGATTCATAAATATAATTATCTTGCAATTTATTTTTAGTTCTTATTCTTAATGACTAATGATAAATAAGTTTCTTAAACCACAAAAGGTTTGTACACTATACAAGACTTGTTTTAAAATGTAAGACTTTTTTTTTTTTTTTTTTTTTTTTTGCTTTTTAGATTCTTATTAAAATCTTATTTTGGGCATTTTTACTTACTACCTTTCTGACTAACTCTTTATCACATAAGATTTTGGATAGTAACATTTCAGGCTAACATTTTCTAAACTAGAATTAATTTTTGTAAACACCTTAAGAGATTTTTATTTTTATAAAATTAATTTTTATTTTTTTATTTTTTGCTTCACTTCTTGTGGATTATCTCATTATAAATTTTCAAGGCAAAAAGCACTGGTAATTCATTGTGGGATTTGTCTTTGCAATTCATAAAAAAAACAAAAACATTTGTGTTGCAAATGGTTTCAGCTTAACTACGATCTACCAGTTCTTCATAAAAATAAACATTGAAAAATAAATCTGGTCAGAGTGGGTCATCATTTTAACACTGCTAATAAGAAAGCATGAAAGGGCAAGATCATAACTAGTGTGTCCACAATTTTGCACCATTGCCAAGCATCGAGAATTGAGTCACCTTCATTCTCTAAAGAATTGTCATCACTTACTCAGATGGTGATTCAGTCTGCCAAAGAGTTACCTGAGGCAGCTTACCTTGTTGGTTTAATGTGCTTTGCTATTTTTGTAAAGAAAAAAAATGCCTCATTTGGACCAGGTCAGCAAACATGTAAATTTATTTTACTTCTAGCCAGTCATAAATGATGCAAGCAAGCATAGGTTGTAAGATGCAGAGTTGAATAGATTGCTTTTAAGAACATGCAAATGCATTTCACTCTTGGCCAATTGTAAAGCGTAATAAGTCAGTCAAGTAGAATACTTTAAAAACTGATGATTTTTTTGCCTACAGGCAAATAGTAAGCCTCCTTGGGTGGCCATGAGTGAGACCTTGATTTATGACTTGGAGAAATTTTATTTGTCAATTTTACAGAAAGTAAAGTGGATTCATTATCTGACAAATTGTTAGTCATTTATTTTCTTCAGTCATTACAAATCAGTGATACTTTAACAAATTTCTATGAATGAAAAAAAAACCAAAAAAAAACAACTTTCAATAGTAACAAACTTCAGTGAACATTAAAATGAATAACCATAAAAGCTGCCATAGTTGCACTAAGTGACCCTATAGCTGTTGACTAAGAGCAAAATCTGAAAGTAAACCAAATAAATAAAAAGACTATAATATCCCTAGACATTGACAGTGAAACAAGAACACTCTCTCACCATAGATTAAATAAAAAGTTTGGGTAGAAATTCCCTGATTGTTAACTAGATCAACAGACATCTGAAGAAAGATGGAGAGCACAACAGTTGAAACATGATGATAATGACAAAGATGAGGATATTAGTCCTAATATTAATAAAGAAAATTCTTGCCAAACATCTCAAGAACAAATATTTTCCTTTATTACCCATAATGCACTGTAGGGATGTGTGAATTTATTTCCATCAACATATTTTTGTAAAAGAATTCTCAGCATAATCTTGGAAAATTCTGGTGAGACTAACCAATATAAATTGTTAAAAGATTAAGGCATTATTTTTTTAAATATATTTTGCAAACATTTCTTTCCATTCTGGAAAAATTAATATAATTTTAAATTTTAATCACATTTTCATTTATTTCTGAAGTCGTAACAAGTCTTTTAATCTTAAAATGGCTAATAAAAACTTTCTTAGGGTTGTTCAGATCATTCTACCTATTGTTTTTGTTATTAAATATTTCAACAAATCCATTCTCTGGCCTTCTTCAGGTATACAATCTATAAGAAAAGAAAAAAAAATTTTTTTTTTTTTTTTTTTGAAACAGAAAATGATTAATATTCTTGTAAAGAGTGTATTTTCTTGATCTCTTCTCTCAGCTTCAACCAAAAATCCCTTTTAAAAAATAATCTAATATCTATTTAGTCAGATTTTGAAAAGTGGATCATGAAGAACTTTTAGCAGCACCTCATATTCCATTTGTTTTCCTTTTTCCCTATTCTCTTTCACTCATTTTATATTAAATTTTGATTATTTGAATTCTGTCAATGATCAGTTTTCTCTTGATAGGAGAAAAGTGAAATTGATTTAATAAATTGTTGAAGGGTTACTGAATGAGGAATAAATGAAATGGTAATCTTTATAGTATCAACAAAATACAATACTCGCCAGCAGCGTGAAATAGGTAAGCTACTGCTAGTGGTGGACTACTTAGACAGCATATTATTCCCACTTACAATATTGTCCACTGTATTTATGAGGATTGGGACATACCCATTAGAGTTAACAGGTACAATATATAACAAATTAAATTAGCAGTTTCCTCATAAAAGTGAAAAGCTTCACTAGGCACAGATTTGTGTTATCCTTACATATTTTCTTTTAATTTTTTCTTCCTATTTTCTGTTTTTTTTTTTTTTTTTTTTTTTTCTTGAATGTTTTAAGTATTTTGCAATGTAAATATTTTTCTGTAAGATTTATCTTAAATGTTTCACTCATTTTTTTTTTTAATTCTTTCTCAAAAAATTATCAGTAATTTTAGTTTTTATTTATTTCTTACAAATTTCCACTTTTTACCTCAGTATCTTTTGTTCTTCAAAATTCTTAATCTGCATCACATTTGTTAATCTAAGTGTCTCCAATTTTTAATTCTTTTTAGACATTTTATTATTTTTGTTTCTTTTTTCCCAGTCATGTATTTTCTTCTCCTTACCAAATTATTTTTCAGGCCACGCAATGGTCAATACCACGAACCATTCAGACCTTGAACGAAACCTTAATGAACATGTATTGCCAAAAGTTCAACTGGTATGTTTACGTTACATACAGCAAGAAAATCCTGCAATCTTTCACTGCAATTTGACACTAAAACATTCTCATATCATTGAGATATTCACATACATTTTAGTAATCCTTTTGTAAATATAGAAATAAAATTGTGTAAGTTTGGAGATAAAAAGCAGCCAAATATCTATCCCCGTTTAACACATTGGAAAAAAATGAAGGGTAAACTGACTTTATATTTTTATGCTGTTAATCATTTAAAAGTTGAGCGGGTATGTCGACAGTTAACATAAGGAAAAAATAAACGGATTAACTAATGTTAAAAAATATTAATAAGATACGTTAAATTAGCATGAATTCCTGTATAATTAAAAGAATTGACTTACAATTTACATTTTAATCATTAAACACTGACTTTAATATTTTAAGTACAATTTGTGCACATTTTCCCTACTTTTATAACACACACATACACACAAAGAAGTTTTCTTTCATGTATCTCTTAGAAAAAAGCCCAAAGTAGTTATATACTGATAAAAATAAGCAGCTAAAATAAAATATTTTGGTTTCTTAACTAATAGTTTTCTATGTAAATAACCACATTTGATGGTTTTCAACAATCATTCAATTTTTGGCAAACTTGGACCTTAATGCCTGCAAAAAAAAAAATAAAAAAATAATAATGGAATGTTAAAAAGACAGTTTTTCCATTGGCACCGCTATTATTTTAACTACCTCAGCAATGTTTGTTTTAAAAAGTAATTATTAGAATTTTAATAAAACCTAAAAATATGACAAAAGGAAATTAATACATTTTCTTTGTTTTTGAGAATTGACAACAAAAATAAACACTATTTATTTATTAGATTGTTTATTTACACTATTTATTATATTATTTATTGGAATGGTTAGAAAAAACATTGGCTAATTGCTAATTGATTTGAATTTTACAAAATGATAAATAAGGAACTAAAATGACCAATTCAGACAAAAATTAAAAATGGTAGATCTACCTCTAAAAGAATTTTTGAATAAATAATTTAAAAAATCCTGCATTTGACTTCAAGTTAAGATATTTCTCAGGATGTACCTACAGAATAACTTATTTGGTAAGATGATTTTTGACCCACAGGACTTTTTCAGCATGCAATGTTTATCTGACCTTTTGAATACATTGAGGGTGGTGGCGAGAGGGACATACTTTCCTTAAAACCACACGTCAAGGAAAAAATAGAAGATTAAAAAAATAAAATAAAGCAACAAAAAAAGGTAAAAAAAAAACATGTTGCCTATTAAATATTGAGATTACTTGTAACCCAAAACATGAACAATTCAAACTTTAAATTTAAAGTAAAAATTAAACACTCAAATACAAAGAAAGAGGAAAAAAAAGAAAAATTCAAATGACTAATTCAGACAAAAAATTAAAAATGGTAGGCCTACCTCTAAAAGAATTTTTGAATAAATAATTTTAAAAAAATAAATAAAAAATCCTGTGTTTGACTTCCAGTTAAGATATTTCTCAAGATGTACCTGCAGAATAAATATTTTGGTAAAATGATTGCCCACAGGACTTTTTCAGCTCAGCAACCTTGACATCTTTGGGAAAGACATTAGCATAATCAAAAATCTCTACTGGCAGCAAAACGCCTGCATACAGATAAAAAAAAATGAGTTAAAAAATAGAAAGGAGTGTAAAGCAAGGATGTGTTTTCTCACTTATTCAACCTATACAGTGAGACAATTCTGAGAGAACTGGAAATCCTACCAGGATTCATCATTAGTGGCCACAATTTCAACAGGATAAGATAGGAAAGGAAACTACAAAAACTCCTACAGCAGGTAGTGAAGGAGAGCAAGAAGGGACCTAAGCATAAACTAAAAGAAGACAGAATACATGATCAACAGCAAAAACATGGGCCCAAAATGCAATTTACAGGTTGGAGACACTAAAATCAAGCAGATACAGAAATTTAAATATCTGGGAAGTGTCCTAACAGAGGATGTAAAGTGTGACACTGAAATCCGAAGACATACTGAGATAGCATTCCAAAAGCTAAGTAGAGTATTACAAGACATGAAAATTTTGTTGGAAACAAAGAAAAAAAAAAGTACTGAACTGTTACATGATGTTTGTCTTCCTGTATGGCAGTGAATGCTGGACAAGAGACTCAAAGCAACAGAAACGTGATTCTAAGGATACCATGGGCTGAACATGTGAGTAATGACAAAATTTTGGAGAGAATGGAAACAAAGGGAGGACTTATACTTAACATCAGGAAGAGGCAGATGAAATTTCTGGGACACATAATGAGGAAGGAGGGCTTGGAAAATCTGATACTCACCAGGCAGAAAGAGGGACAGGGGAAAGTAATGCTTGACATACTTAATGGGCTTGAGCAAGTGGATGGCAGCACAGGATCTGGGAGAAATAACAAAAAGACAAAATTTAAGAGCTACAGAGGAGGAGGTGAAGGACCATGATCACCTAGGTCCTGAAGGGACACAGCACATAAAAGAAGAAATAAGGAATTCCTTATAGTAGGTTCACATATATTAATAATTTAGTAAATGTTTATAAATTTATGAATAAAAATTGTTTTCATATTTATTTCTTTATAAATTGTTAAATGATAAATATTGCATTGCTTTAGTTTTTTAGAATGTTGTCAATATAAAACTATTCTGGAAAATAATCTGATAGTGTTTAATATTTTTGCTGTAAATTTTCAAGAACAAAAAAAAATGAATTCTCTTTCGTGATATGTTTTATTTAGTTTTTTATTTATTTTTTTTTATTCCAATTCTAATCATTGCTTTTTAAAACAATAAACATTGCTGAAAAGTGAAGTTAATTCAAATAAAAGTGGTCTCATGGGAAAAAACGCCTTTTTGACACTTCTTTTTTTTCTTTTTTCTTTTTTTTGTGGGCATGAAGTTCCATGTTTGATCAATTTTCATTTGAAGTCTGGCTGCCAATAGCAGTAATCATTAATTTATCTGTTTAATGATTGTATTGTAATTTTATTATAGTTTACCACATACTAAAAGGAGGATATTCTTATAAGATTAGTTATGATTACAAATTAGTAATAAAATTGAAACATTTTGCAATTTTTAGTCTAAATGGATTCCTTCTTGATAATCTTTAAATATTTACAATTCAGCCAAAATGTTCTTATTTTTTTAATTTATAGAACTTTTTAAAATGCAGATTGTTGAGAATAAAGAGAAATTTTAAAATATTACCCAGAACATGTTAGTCATTTTGATACACACTGTACTTTCTTTTCCAATTAGTTTACATAGCAACTAAATAAAAGTAGTTTGTAATTCCTACAGGAATAGACTTGTACTAGAATATCAAATATTAATTGGCATTGAAGAAATTAATATTTTGCAAATAGTTGGTTATCTAAAATAATTTATATTTAAATATAACAATAAAATTCTACTAGAAAATAATATTTTATATTAACTTTAATTATTCATCTTTATTTTTGCACAAAATAATTTAAAATCTAAGTTTAATTATTATGTTTCTAGAGGGGATCTGGAAACATATATATAGTGCTAATACTGTAATTGTAAGATGGAATGTTTTTGCAAATTTTAAAATATTACTCCAGCTCTGCAAAACATTTTTTCACATATTTCTTTAAAAATATATACATTTTAATATGTTAAAAATAATTTTTCCCCCAATTTTATTTCATATCAATATTTAAATTATATTATGATGCCTTGATTTTTTTATTGATTATTCTCACCTAGACGTATTTTGATTTGATAAGAAATTCTGTTCTTTAATATTGCTGAGATTAACTACTCTTGATTTTTGCAACTTTATGCAAACTAATAGACTTGTGATTCTTGTACTGGTCATTTCTCTGGCCATCAGGCAACTTACAGTGAGATAGGCATGTATGAGGAAAAACAGAAAAATTCCCAGAATAATTTTTTTGTTACTTATCTTCTCTTCATCCCTATCTCACTGCTGTGAACTCTTTATACACAGGATGCTTTTGTAGTTAATTAAGTGAGCTATGTAGTTCATAACAGTCCATATTATTTATGAGATGTTCAGAAAAAATGTTCATTAAACTTTGGGACAACATAAGCATCCAGTGAAAATATTGAATCAAACATGTGAGGCAATTAATTAACATTTATTAAAAATAAAACAAAAATAGCAATACAAATTATTATACATTGTAGAGTTTGATAAAAACTAGTTTGGCTTTCTATTTGAATTTTTCATAATTTCTTTAGAAATTATTTTTGCATTAACTTTTAAAGATAAAGTTTAATTTATTTACTTAAGCATGTTTATAGTTTTTTTTTTATTCAATTATATTTTCATTCTAATTTTATCAAAACATTCTCAAAACATAATTTACTTCTCTATATTACTTTACAAAACTGTATGTTTTGTCATGAATTTCAGAGAAAATTCAGCTTTTGTAATTTGTAGACATGTGCATCTGATTTAGAAGCACTAAAAGATGTATCAATGGATGTTCAAAATGTAAGGTACAGGGTAATGGTTAAGTTAACCAAAATTAAGGTACAGGGTAATGGTTAAGTTAACCAAAATTAAGATAATGTGAAAGCTGTGAATGAAAACAAGTGTTAATTCTTATTAATATTGAGTATGTATATGTGACCTTGCAACAAAAATGTCTGTCACCATAAAAGTGCATGGTGTAATAAAATTTTTGTATGTCAATAGCAAAAATCCAGCAAATATTCACTATGAACTTTTTATTGACTATGGTAAACATGTAATGAGCAAGGAAACAGGTATTTGTGTGGTTTAGGGTTACCAAATGTGGCAGGGTTGTATGAGCCTCCTCATGTAAGGCACTCTCATTCATCAACAACAGAAGACAATATTGCATGCATTGAAAGTGATTCAAAATATTTTTGAATCATTTCACACCAAATGAGGCAATAAAGCCACTAAGATGCAAGGGGTTATTGAGTGTGAAAGAATGAGAAAGAGAGAAACATTAAGGAGAGAGAGAATGAAAAAGAACAGGAATTAAGACAAAAGATAATGATTAACATTGCATTTTTGAAGATCAATATGGACTGGAAAGCAAAAGGCTGGAAGAGAATTCCACAAGTGATAAGTGCAATAGAAGAAACTGTTAGCATGGTTACATCTAGCAATTTCAATTGTAAAATGTTGAGACCTAGCTGTCATTAGAGGCTAGATGATTGGCTACATAAATTTTGTGATATGGTGCTGGAATTTGATCTTCAAAAGTCTGTAGTCCATAATGCTGGGTTCCAAGGCAATTGACTGAATATCACCAATTCTGGTGCATGGGTCTTTTTTTTTCCAGCTTTTGGAATGGTATAGGAGAACCAATATAAGCTTTTTTAGAGCACATGACCTCCCACTGGTATTAAAATCAAGGCGGATCATATTACTCTGTAGAAAGATTGCTTCATGGCATGGAATAATCTTGCATAATCTAAAGGAGCTAAATCATCTGTTTGGGGCCCCACCTTGTCAAATGACATTTATCTGGGAAGCAGTTTCACACATGATACTGTTGCTGCAGATGTGCAAGCCTGACTCCAATTGCTTTGTACCACATTTTTCAAAGAACAGATTTTTTTATGTGCACTTGTATCAGTGAGATAAGTGTATTAATCTTGATGATCATCATCATGACCAGTTGACTACCATGGACTCTTGGTGCCCAAGACTGATTAGGGGACCCGGGCAATGTTTCATGACCCTCACTATCTTATCAACATTTGCTTTTTTTCCTACCTACATTTATATATTTTACAAATTAAACTAAGCACAATTGACTATTGAAAGGATTCTAACATCATTCTGGAGTCTTTTTTTTTTTTTTTGGTCAAAATCCATGAATTTGTTTTGCTCATGCCAAGTCTTGGAAAAAAAAAACACTATATAAAATTCACTATTTTTAATCCATAATGTTGAATGTGATAAAATTATTCAACATTTAACAAGAAGAATCTCAAGTTGATGTTAAAAATTGCCACAAAACATTGCTGATTTATTTGAGAAGGAATGATCTATTATGGCATGTCTCCAATTTGTATTTATTTTCAATTTTTCTAGTTGAATTGTTCACCTATATTGCATATGACCCATTATTGTGCATAATTAGGTTACAATAAAATTTGTATTTTATATGAATACAACCTTGAAAATTGGCATGTAATTGAGTAGAAGGCATCATAGATTGAGGTGGGGATGCAAGACTCTTGCACTGGCTCTAATGATGACTGTGTGGGAAAGAAGTATAGTAACATTGGTAAGATATGCACAATGTCTTGTTTGTAGTGTAATAAACATGTTGGATTAGTAGAAGTGTATACCTTACTTTTTGGACATCCTTTACATAGTGAACAGAATGGAAGAAAAATGCCTAAGATTTATTTATTAAATAAACAGATTGCAGATACAAGTTTATTTTTCTATCAGCCTGATTATTGTTAGTATATGACCTTACTGGTAAATGCTTGCTACTATTTTATTCATAATTAAATAAAATCATGCACTATATTTTTTTTTACTCTTCTAATAAATTTAGTTAATAAAACATTATTTTCTTTGGCCTCCAACAATATTTTTGTATACAAGAGAAATGATAAAAAATCTGTAAATATAGTCTTTATTCATAATTTACATTTATCGTTCTTTATAAGTTGCCTCTTTTAAATTAATCTGGCATTTTCAATAAATTTTACCAATATTTCTATCATTTTCTAAAATAATTCTGTTTGCATCACCCTCCCTTAAAAAATGAAAAATATTTGAAAGAACTTGTTGCTGGCTGAGTTTTGCATTTCAAGTACCAAATATTAATACATTTCTAATACTCAAAATTAAAATGATTTTTTTTAACACTTTAGATTTTTTTTTTTTTTTTTTCTGGTAACTAATTTACACCCATCAATACAAAGAAAATCTGTCTTCAATGTCCTTTACCATCAATGCCAGTTATTCATAATCTACTCTTTCCCCTCAGATTTTCATTTCTTTTGAATTGAACTCTTAGAAAACTTCTAACTTAAAAAGTTTTTTTCTGAACATCTTATTACCAAAGCAAAAAGAGGTAAATTTTCCTGATTAATCATTACCATGTTGTGGGAATATTTGGGATATATTCAGATGCAATGTTTAGTGAACAAATCTCTAAACTTTGATATTTGGTGATGCAGAGTTTACTAACAAACTTAACCACCTAGCTATTTTCCATGATACAATGCCAAGGAAAGACCTCTCATCAAAAAAAAAGAGTTGCAGTGATGGCCCCCACCCTACCCTGCAAAAAGAAATGTTCATTTTTTTTTTCTATGTCTACTTGTTAATAATAATTTGTTTCACTGTTTTTCATCTCTCTCAAAGTTAAACAAATTATATCAGCAAAGAAGAAAATTTCTTTTTTTTTTTCTCCATCTTGAATCATTTCATTAACACCTAAATGTACAGGGTAATTGAAAAGCTACTCCCCATTTTAAAATATTTATAATTTATTAACTATAATTTTTACAAGAAATGGATATGAGAGGAAAGCATTTAGCATGAGGTTTTATTTAAAATTTGATATGGGCACCAGATTTCACTACCAGCTCCTTGAGCCGCACAGAAATCGCATCAACTGATTTCACTAGAAACCCTTGTAGCATGGAAGACACTTCTTGTACTTGTCCTTCAAGTTCTTCCAAAGTTTTGGTTTGGTATAATAGACTTGCTCCTTTAACCAATCCCAAAGAAAAATGTCACAGGGTGTTAAATCAGGACTCCTGGCTGATTACTCATACATAAAATAAGAAGTTACTTTTTAATAACCCTGTATATCTTCTGCTAATGTTTTTTTTTTTGTTTTTTTTTTATGCATGAAGAAATTTGATATTACAAGTTGAGGAACTTAATTCACTGTGATATTAATAAGCATGACAAATAGAATTAGAGTCATTACATAAGTTTTTAAATTTGATGTTTACAAAAAAATTTAAAAAAAAAAATTTTTTTTTTTTTTCGGTTGAGGGAGAGGAGGGATTTTTTTTAATTGCTGTTACTTAGCAAAATAAATTTTAAAATATTGAAATACCAATAAGAAAAATAAGTAGCCTGTAAAAATTAAAAAATGTATGAAATTTGTTTACTTAAATGCCCTAAATGAAACAGGATATATATATATATATATATATATATATATGTATGTGTGTGTGTGTGTGTTATTTTAGTAGATACCCATATTTGAGTAGATGTTACATTTATTTAAACAGTATATATTTTATCTGCCAGCCTGTGTACTACAGAAAACTTAATAAAAAAATTTAGCTTCTGACATGATTCAAACCTGTATCCCCCTTTGTAGGAGGAACCACTATCTGATCAGATGTGCTTTTACTGCTCATCTACAAAGAACTTCACAATAAGGCAAGGTTCTATTTTGCCTTTAAAGCACACTGACTCATTTAGATTTTCATGAAAAACATGCAGACAGACACACACACACATATATATATATATATATATATATATATATGATAAAATATAGCTTTATGGTATGCTATATTTATGGGTTAAAGTGCTCAATATCAGGGATACACATAAACACAATGCACATGGCCTGACAATTGTGTTTATAATTTATGCTAAACACAATCGTCAAGCCTTGTCATCTCTGATTCTTGACTTCAATGTTCGCTATATATCTCTACCAAAAATAACATTTAAAGTGATAAAATCTGTTGCATTAATAAAATAAAAAATCCATTACTTCTTTAAAATTTGCTTTATGTTTGGATACAAAACTGAGCAGACATGAAATTGAGAATCTATGAAAGATTTGTGTTTATAAGGAACTATTTTCTTCAATAAGACTTCTTGAATATTTAGGCCAGTAGATGAAAATAAATAAAAAATATTGTCTACTCAAATATGGGTATCCACCAAAACAAAGTTTAAAGTGATAATATATATATATATATATATATATATATATATCAGTAACTATTTTATGTTCATCAATATTTTTATAAACATTTGTATCATGGAGTAAGTTTTATTTTCTTGTTGTAGATATTCAGGTATTCTTGTTAAAGATAACAATCCCACCTCCTTCGTCTGAGACAGTTATGGGAATTTCCTAAACTTTTCATAAACGCACTAAAAGATATAAAGAACATTAGCATTAATGCCTCAGAGAAAGGAGGTGGGATTGTTATGCTGAATTCGAATACCTGAATACCTACAATGAAAAAAAATAAAACTTACTCCATGATACAAATCTGTTGATTTTTTTTTTTTTTATGTGTGTAGGGGGGGATATATATCCTTTCTCAAAGAAGGAAATAAATGAAGAGAAAATGAAGTTCTTTATTTCAAGAGATGTATGAAATGTCCAGGGAGACCTGGGAAACAACTTTTGGTAGGCCCTAGTGCATAATATTTGTCTGTTTATTCTTCAGTAGCAATCATGTTTCTGACTTTATAAAAACTTTTCAGTTTTCTGTTTACATTCTTTAAATTATACTAATTTGTTTAGGCACAGCATAAAAGACATTGTTTAAATAGTCAAGAAAATTTTCTTTGACATTTTCTAATGCCATCATTATTATCAACAATTGTTGAAATCCTTTTGTTCATTTTTAACAAAAATTATCTTATTAGGTTGGTGCAAAAATAATGTCGTTTTCTCACATTTGTGAGAAAACGACATTATTTTTGCACCAACCTAATACTTCTATTATTTCTTTTATAAATATTTGTCATTAACATTCAGTTAATTACCATTCGTATAGTTATAAATTCAGTTAAAATTAGCAATGCTACTCTCACCATTGTTATTTATCCAGAAAGGATGAAGTTCTAATAAAATTGGATTATAGATAACATCAAGCCTATTTGTAGAGACAGACATTTAAAATTTATCATTTATTATAAAATTGAAAACAAGTAACCTAATTATCAAAAATAATCTCTCTCTGACCCCCTACATAAGACTAGTGTTGTTTATGAATTTATTTGTCCAGTCAGAGATTGCATCTATGTAAATAATAAACAAAATATATTATATATAGGTTATACAACTACTTTTTCACATAAGCTCACATGCCATTTATATGAACAAAATGCTATTAGACGACACATTAACAAGTACATGCAAGAATTAAAATATTAGACAGCTCCTAATACTAAAATACATGATAAAACCAATTGCATAAAAAGACTAAAGACTATTGAAGCCATTTACATTCAACATAAGCAACTATTCATTAATGAAAATTCACTATAGGTTTTAAGCAATTCTTGAATACATAAAAAATAATTACATAACACACATTGTCATTATATGCTACATTCAACCATATTGTATTTAGTTTTCAAACAAAAAGTATTTCATTTTTAGATATTTTTGTTAATCATCTATTATGTTTAAATTTGTCTCTTCTCTGATGATCCCTTTGTTTCTCCAATTCTTTTCTACTGACGGCTTTAATATTCTTTACTTAAAATTTTCCTCAAACCCAAAGCAGAAAGTCTCTTTGGTTGTCAGGACACATGGCACAGTGGATAATGGCGTTAGTTAGATCCAGTGACAAGACCCAAAGCGTATGAGTTCAATACCCAGTTAAGGCAGTGGAGAACTTGGAGAGGGGAATTAACAGGAGATAACTGATATCCATTAAACATCGCACGTAGAACTAGAACAGTCTACCCCAGTGAGTGAAAGGGTTCAGTTCGATATTTCAACCACCTGAAGAAGGCCGGAGCATACAACAGCTGAAACGTAATAAATATGGCGAAAAAGATGGGGGACAATAGTCTGAATAATGTAAATAGTGTTGCTTCAGCTTTATCTGAAACTGTTTTCTGACTTTTTAAGTCTCTTTGAATAAATTATTTTTAACTTTTACCCAGAGATCAATCTGTCTTATTGTAAACAGCAAAACTATATATATATAATTTTTCTTTAATATAAATCCACAATACACAGATTACAAATTGGAGATGCCAAAATCAAGTAAGTACAAAAATTTCAGTATCTAGGATGTATTTTTACAGAGGATGAAATGTGCAGCACTAAAATCAGGGGTGCATTGGGATAGCAGAAAATACATTCCAAAAGTTAAACAAAATATTAAGAAACAGGAAATTTTCATTAGAAACAAAGAAAAGGGTACTTAACTATTATTTAATATTAGTCCTTCTATATGACAATGAATGTTGTACAATCTCATTGCAAAAACTTACAGCAACAGAAATGAGGTTCTACAGAAGGATGCTGAGAATATCATGAACTTAACAATGATAAATTTTTAGAGAAAATGCAAACAAAAAGGACACATACTTAAAATGAGAAAGAGACGGTTGAGATTTCTAGGTCACATAATGAGGAAAGAGGGCTTAGAAAATTTGACACTGACAGAACAGGCAAGAGAGACAGAATAAAACAGCACATAACCTAACACATAACTAGCTTGTGTAAATGGTTAGCAGAACAAAGATTAGGAGAGATAGCAAAAAGACAAAATTTGTGGAGAACCATGATTGCCCACATCCTGAAGGGACAAGGCACATAGAAAAAAAAATTATCTTTTATTTATTTTTGGAAAGCAAGATTAGGTTTTTGTTTTGTTTTTTTATAGACAGTTTGAAGAATTTTCAAAGATGAACCTTCAAAAACAAAAAAAAAAATGTTTAGTGATTTGCATACAATTTTTTTTTCTTGCTCTTTCTTTAACTCTAAAGATAATATATTATCTTCTTGTCTGTAATCAGCTGTCAATAACAAGTCAGTCTTCTTTTCAAAAGCAAAATTACATTATAAATTCTACTGTAAGAATATCTCAACATTTCTATTGAAATATTGGAAAATACAGAAAGGAGGAAAATGGAACACCTAAAAATAAATTTATTTGAAAGTAGATATAATAACTAGTATCTTGTGAGCACAGTTCCAGAGGAGACAAAAAAATGAAATATTTTTAAGTTTTTATATTTAACATTCCCTTAAACTATCCCTATTCATAGTGAGAATTTGTCATTTTCAAGTTCCTGCTTTTTTTTAAATGAAAAATTTCTTTGTTGTATCTTTTTGCAGTTGGAAGGTAGTTTGATGTTGGCAGGATTACTCCATTGTCTCATCGGTGCCACAGGTATTGTGGGAGTATTCATGAGTTACATTGGGCCTGTCACCATTGTCCCAGCTATCACATTAGTTGGCCTTTTCTTGTTCCGTGTCTCTGTAGATTTTTCAGAGTCACACTGGGGTATTGCTATTGGGTAAGTATCTTTACATTTTTTTTTCCTTTTATATAAGTAAAATATTAAGATTTAAAGTAATACCATGTGTCAATAACCACTGTGCCATGAATAGACAAAAGGATAAGATTTACTAACACATTTATAGAAATACTCCTTTCCCAAGCGAACATACATGACCATAAAACCTTAAAAATGAAATGAAAATGGTTAAATCAAAACCTTCTATTATTTAAAATACATAATTTATCAAATTAAAATAATAAATTCATTAATATAAATAAAGTAAATAAACTTATAAACAAATAATAAAAAATTCAACAACAATATTTACTCACTTTCATTTATTAAGCATTAAATTACATCACTTAGCATCCTCTATAGTTTACCTTGACTTTCACAGTTAACCTTAAGAATATTTTTGAAAATTCTTAGTTAAACATTTTTTAAACCTAATTTTTATTTGTTTCTAAATACATATTGTGAAATAAGACCCTTACATTTACCTTGATAAAGTCCATCATAGGACAAAGCATGTTGCTAAAGAAAAATTTTCCTTTTGTCGTGTGTGTGTGTGTGTGTGTATGTATATATATATATATATATATATATATATATATATATCTATACACACACACACATAAAATAGAGAGACTGTTAATTTTTGACTGGCATTTTCTTTTTTGGTGTATTTATCAGATTTGTAACTAATCTTTTCCTAAGTTTTCAAATTAAATTACAGGAATTTGGAGCAAAGAATGGTTTGGGCTAAGACTTACTCCTATCCCATACCACAAGAGTCATGTAGGAAACGCCTAAACCACTTTGGTTACCAAATTCATACAGTCAAGCAGAATTATGTTTAATTCTAGTTGACTTTGCTTTATATTCCTTTGACTATCAAGTAATAATTGTCATATAAGTTTTCTGAGATTAAATCTCTACTATTATTCTGCTTGTACATATGACTATAAGCATTTTTATTTAACCTAGAATCAATCTTTCTCTCTCTAGCTCTAATTAGTTTTGAACAGAAACCAACATAACATTAAATCTAAAAAAAATTGAAAGAGAAGTGGGGAAAGTGTTATGAAGAATAGGTAGGAGGTACAAAAGTGAAATTTAAAAAAATATATCAATAAAAAAAATGCAACTATTGACATACAACAAATATTAATAGATAATATCAAAGTACTATAGAACACTCAAATAAAAGTTCTAGAAGCCTTTATTATACAAAAGAGACTACCTACATTAAATAAAATGTCATTCACCACTGGAGATGGTATCTTAAATTTTGTATAAAGTATTTAATATACATAAAAAAAAATATGTATACATATTTGATACATGCTTTTCTGGTGGTGAAGTCCAGCTCTAATTAACCATTAGTCATGGCATTACTTAAGACAAATTTGAATTCCAGCAATCAAAAAATAAAAAAAATAATGCCAGGATGTTGCCAACAAAATCTTGTCCATCATATGAGCAACACACAATTATTGATAATGACAGATACAGTTGAAATTACATGAACAAAACAAAATTCATACAGTTAATCCACAATTTTGATTTTGATGTTCAACATTTCATTCAAAAATTGGAAAAATATAACAATTGTTCATTGAATTTATCAAAACTTGTTTGTGTATATATATATATATATATATATATATATATAAAATGAGAGAGAGGAAAAGGGGAGAGAAGGATTGTATACATATATAATGAGGGAGGATTGTATACATATAAAATGACAGAATAGGAAGAGTTTGTTTGGTTTGGTTTAAGGCATATCAACCTCAATGGGTTATTTTTAACGCCGACAAGATTTTTATTGCTGGTAATAATATTTTTTTTCCAAAAAAGGATTTTGATAATTTTTTTTTTTTTTAAATGTATTTCTGGTAATTTTTTTTTTCCAAATATGTATTGCTGGTAATAATTTTTCCTCAAAAATTTATTGCTTGTAATAATTTTTTATAAAAATGTATTGCTGATATTAAAACCTATTTTTACACTTTCATAGTGTTTTGACCCCAGTTTGGGGGTTAACTATTTGCCCATAGCTGGGACCCTAACAGGTTCTTTCACTCCAGATCAAGGTGGACCTGGGAACACCAGCAATTAAGAGGTGGCTCCTCAAAACCTCCTGATCAGAGGCCTTGCTGTCAGATATAGTTTATAGTCTTACCCAGGATGCGGATGTAGTTTATTGTCATACCCAGGATGGGGAGTAGTAGTGTTAAGGATTAAAAATCTGTGGTTTGAGTGGTTACATGACATATCAAGTTCACATGGTACAAGACAGGAAGAGAATAAATTAGCTAAACAAAAAAAAATCTGGAGCATAAAATATCATGTTTATATATCAGGCATTTTACAAGTTTACTCATATAGTCAAAAAAATTACAGCATATATGAAATTTATATTTTCAGTTATTAGTTTTTACAAATAAGTCTTTAAATATATCTTTCTGAATTATTAGTGCTGCTGTACTCTAATTTTCCATAGATTTAGTATTTTTACCTCCTAGCTTTGTAAAAAAAAATCTTTAAACAGTCTGTAATAGTTATAACAGACACTGCCACCTGGCATCACCAGAGCTCACTTGTAGTGGAGTATTTTATCTACCCCCACCACTTTCTTTGATCAATATCTGTGTCAAGCACCCTAAACAAAGACTGTTTATTAAACCATTAAAAGTTTTGTACATAGAATACATGATTCTAGGAGTAGATTGACCAACAATTTAAAAGGTTACAGAATCAAAATGTTGACCTTAGAATTTAAGCCATGTTCTTAAATAGCCTTGTCCAATCTAAATTCTCATGTCCAACTTGTTCAGAAATTTCTAAACTATCAGCTATATACAACCATTTTCTCAGGTCAATGATTAAAAATGGCTGCAAGCAAATGAATCCTTTAGATCTTAATGAAGAATATTCTTCATTAAATCTCAGACTGGTGCTACAAAATCACAAATAAAGATCTTTACCAAAGAACACACAGTCAAATCTTGTGGACTGGCATTACAGAATCACAAGGAATTGTATAATATATATATATATATATATATATATATAGATAATATTAGTGGTAAATTATAAACTATTAAATGTAACATTTCTGTTTATTGATAGAAATTATCAACTCTATGTAATTATTGAATACTGAATCTTAGTTTGTTTTTGTTTTTTTTCTCCCCTCTTTCCAGCACTGCCAGTTTTGCTGGTATTCTGTCTCTCTACTGTGACAAATTAACTTGTATTCTGCCCTCGTGGAGCCGACAGAAAGGTTGTCATATTACACGCTATCCTCTACATAAAGTGTTGGCGGTGAGTAAACTTCAAAATTTGGAGGTGAAGAAAATAATCACTTCTTTCAATCGGATTAAAATAATGAAGTTGTTAAAAATTTATAATTATACACTTACAAACAATGCAAACATTTAACCCTTCATTACTACCATGACATGTTTGAACACTTCACAGAATGGTTTTACTTAATATTTAGCAATTGGTTAGTCAAATTTTCATAATTATTGAAGTAGTTTTTTTGTATTTCTCTTGTCAAATAACTACAGAGAGATTCTGGTTTTTGCAGGAATTACAAGCACTTTTATTTGTTTAAATGAAACCTATTTTTGTATATTTTAATTTTGGAAAATTACAAATTCATTTTTTAACATTGTCTTTTTAATTCAATTTAAAAAAAAAAAAAAAAAAAAAAAGAATTTCTTTATCCTATAGAAACCAGAAAGAACAATAATTTGATAGAAATCCAGGAAGAACAATAAAGAACTCAATGATGTACCTATAGTATTTCAAATGAGATGTTTGAACAAAAAAAAAGAAAAAACAACAAACACAATAATGTCCTTACGATTCCCTGCAGTACAAAGGGAACTTACTTTTCACTTATTTTTTTTATTTCTAAGATTTTTTTTTGTTTTTCTTTGTGCTCTAAAATTCCTCTCAGAATATTAAACATTTTTCCTTGGTTTTCCATTAAATCTTTTGACAAATTACTGTTTTTACATTTTACTAATGTATATTAAACATACAGACTAGAAAAGACCTTATAAAAACTAATGCTTTTTGACTGATATCATAAAACAACCTGCCTTAAAGTCTTTATTATTCTGATTTTTATGAAATCATGAATTGAAGTTGTATAAATTTCTCCTTGTAGATTTTGTTTGCCATAATTTTTGGCTGGATTCTTAGTGCCATTCTTACTTACTGCGATGTCCTCTCCAATAATCCACAAAGCGTTCAATACTATGCACGAACCGACACTCGATCTTATGTTATCCATTCATCTTCATGGATTTTTTTCCCATATCCAGGTAAGAGATTTCACCAATGCTACTAATTGTTCAGCCTTACAGAACAAAATCAATTCAGCTGGAATGAAGATGTCATCTATTTCAGTATTATTTTCATCAGCTACAAGGCAGATACTTCTTTTGGCTTATAAACTTGTCATGGTTTTTAACACTACTTCTGTTTACATCTGATCAAAATCACTCATTGAAACAAAGACAAAAGAAAAGAGATGGCTCCCCATTAAAAACAAAAGGATTCTCTCCTGAAATGAGAAGAGTACCTATTAAATTTACTGATTAGAATCCTTTTATTTTTGAGAACTGCACTCAATCATTATTTCAGTCATAAAAAATAATTAAATTCAATTAATGTTTTTTTTTTTTTTGCTATTAACAAAGTGGGTTGTGATCCACTCATGTAGCAATCAGCCTAAACAGTTCAATTTAGAAAGGCTCTGTTTTATAGTATATAATCAGGGGTGCAAGAAACAGCTAGATTGTGTTTATAAATGGAATTAAGAATAAGAAGGTTCATAAGGAAGAGAACCTGAATATTGAAGGTAATTCAGTCACTTAGTATGTATAAAAGAAACAATAGGACAAAAAAATGTGCTCATTGACAGGATGCATAAAATCAAAAGAAAAAATACTCATAATAGAAAAAGAGAAAAATACTTCAAAGATGGAGCGAATATATTGGAGAATATATATCACAATGAAAAGGAAATCCTACAATACAAAGAAATATAGAAAGACCAAAAATATTAAAGTTTCAAGTAAGATCGTCACCAAACAAGATGAACAGAAACAAAGCTGCAGGTTGGTAGGGGATTATAATAGAGATGGTAGCTGTCTTGGATGATTTTGAGATTGACAAGATTATGAAAATAATAAATGAAATACACAATATTAATGAGATAGCGGAAGAGTTTAGTAGATCTATCTCTTATAGTGGTGCCTAACAAACCAGGTGCAAATGAATACAAGTTCCATTGAATAATTAGCTTAATGAGTCCTATAACTAAGCTTGTCATCTGGATTTTGATGAATAGAGTGCATAGCAAAATTAGACTGGAAGTCAGACAAGAACAGTGTAGTTTCATTAAAGACACTGGAATAAGAAATGCAATATTTTGATTGGAATGATATCAGACAGAGCAATGCAAAAGGATATATATATATATATATATATATATATATATATATATATATAATGACAAACACTTAAAAAAAAACATATGCTTTTTTTTTTTTTTAATGTTTGTCATTATATAATAATTTTTGCTCTATCTTTTGACATAGAGCTCTCAACAGATCTATATCCTCTTGGAAATTCCATACAGATTACCAGTAATTTTATTAATATATGTGTGTGTTTCATAGACTACACCAAAGTATTCAGTAAGGTACAACACAAAGGTTTATTTTAAGAACTTTATTTGGGAAAGACATTAGGATAATCCAGAATATATGCTGAGAGCAAACTGTAGGCATACTGATAGAAAATGAATTAGGCAAAAATAGAAAGAGTCATAAGACAAGGATGCATCTTCTCAGTGTATTTATTTAACCTACACAGCAAGGCAATCCTAAGAACTAGAAGTCTTACTAGAAATTATTATTGGTGGGCACACTCTTAACACTAGAGGCAGGTGACACCATGTTGATAGCAGACACAGAAAGCGTACTGCAGTATCTCCTAGAAAATGTAGTAAAGGAAAGGAAGAAGAAAAGACTGACTATCAATTGTAAGAAGACAGAATGCATAATTGGCAGCAAGTAGAACCACCTAAGATATAAACTATAAATTGAAGAATCAAGTAAGTACAGAAATTTAAGTATTTGGGAAGTGTTTTAATAGATGACAGAAAATATTATACTAAAAGCCAAAGGAACATTGGAATAGTGAAAGATGCTTTCCAAAAGCTAAACGAAACAGGAAAAGTTTGTTAGAAACTAAAGCAATTGTGCTGAAATGCTGCGCTATATCAATCTTCCTATATGGTGGTGAATGCTGGCCAGTTTCCTCACAGATAAAGAAGAGACTTGAAACAACAGATGTGGTTCTGCAGAAGAATGCTGAAAATACCATGGACAGACATGAGTAATGATAAAGTTTTAAGGAAAATGGAAACAAAAAGGGCACTTGTACTTAGAATCAGAAAGAGACAGTTGAAATTTTTGGGAGACATGACGAATTTGACGTTCAAAGGACTTATTGAAAAAAAGAGGACAGGGAAACGGTGAGAAACCTAACAAATAAATGGATAGCAGAACAGAAGACGAACAGTAAAAAAAAAAAAAATACATTGTGAAGAGCTACAAAGGATAGGAAGTTGTGGAGAGCCATGATCACGCATGTCTTGAAGGGATGCAGTACATAAAAGTGAGGTGATAGTATAATTGTACATGACTGTACCCACCTACTGCATTCATCTAGTCATGCAAAAATGATGATTAGTAATAAATTATTAGGCTTGAACAAAAGTATGTAACATTTTTCAGTAAGTGATGTTTGAATACATGACTGTAATTTATGACATATGCATATTCTGGAAGGTGTCTGAAATTGGCCAATTAAAAGGGTGTTGCCCTCCATCAGGAGGATGAAAGGTCTCATGTCTCTTTACAAACCCTGCAGTAATTAGTACAGCTTCACTGGAATACCTTACTCTACCTGCTGTACTTGCACCTTTGGATCTTCTTAATGCGAAGAACTTCAGTTATCTGGAAGCCTTTTCACTTTGACCATTTTATCACCCAGAAAGATGCCAAGTTCTGTGAGGATGGAATCATGAAGCTACCTTAAAGAGGATGAAGTAACTAAAAGGAATTTCTGGTTTTAGTCATAATATTTGTGTGAATTACAAACACATGGACATAAAGTAAAGACAAGTAGCTGCCTGAATACCTCTGTCAAATAATGCCATGGAAATTCTGGTTTTAGTCATATTTGTTTGCTGAAAATAAAATTATATCTGAATAACTTTTTTAATTGCGTTTTTTGACATTTTAATTTAGCAATATGCAAAAATCTTTTCTACTGCTAAATTTATTAGGGACTAAATTCTATCGAAAGAAAATAAGTGTCCCATCTTGAGATCATGTCTTCTACCATTTTAAAAAAGAATCTAATACGCAATATTTAATATTAATAATTGGTTTTAATAAATTGCTGAGATATAACAAGACAATTGAATGAAAAATTAAGTTTATAATACATCTTAATGGCATTATTTTATACTTATCCCTAATTTCATGCACTTTAGGGCATCTGTACAATCATTTCTTTGGGTAAATAGGAGAAGGCACCTTGTACTGGGGGTTCCAACCCTGCACATGCACCTTTCTCATTGTACTAAGAGAGGTTGGGTCAGTGTAACATTAACACCAGCATAACTGGTCACAGGACTTGGCAAATTCTTGTCTTTGACACACATGTGTGCGTATGGGCTCCCCACATAAAAAGTTTGTGTGTCACGTTCTCTCCTAGTGGAGAGGCTAGATAAATAAAATGAAGGTCCATGCAAGTGGCATAACAGAGTTGAATATACTGCTTTAAAGAACATACAAATCTGTTTCACTCGTTGCATCGCAAGTCAAATGGATTGATTTAAAATCTGCTGATTTTTCTGCAACTGCAATTGTAAACTGAAATGAGTAAAGCAAACTTCATGACTTTTTCAGAAATCCTATTAATCCTGTTACACCATTTCTTTTCATTATTACTAAACTTAGTTCATTCCCAAATATTCCCTTGTCCTGAGTATGACAAACTACATCCAGCAGAAGCATGGAACCACATCTTAATTGCCTTTGTTCACGCGATGGTAATACCTGTTAGTGTCCCAGCTATGGGCCAATAGTTAACCACCAAACTGAGGTCAAAACACTATGAAAGTGTAAAAATACCAGCAATACATTTGTGGGGTGGGGAATTACCAGTAATAAGTTTTTGTGAAAAAAAAATATTACCAGCAATTTAAACTCTCTTTACTAAAATATGTCAATGAAACCTGATCTACAAATACATATTCTATTATATATGAACCTATCCTAAAATTAAATAACCCATAAATGTAAAAAATTAAACCCATTTTTAATTAAAAATTAAACCCATATTTAAATTTTCTAGATTTATTAATCAGTTTTTTAATATTGGCCTTTTAATTTGATTTTTCAAAATAAAACCGCTTATCTTTTTTATGAATTTTTTTTAATCCTCAGGTCAGTTTGGGCCTCCAAGTTTTGCACTGTCAGCCTTCATTAGCTTCATGGTAGCCACATTGACATCTATCATTGACTCAATTGGAGATTACTATGCTTGTGCCCGTGTTTGCAATCTACCTCCACCCCCTGACCATGCCATGAACCGGGGCATCATGGTAGAAGGCTTCTCAAGTCTTTTGGCTGGTTCTATGGGAGCTGGGCATGCTACAAGTACATATGGTGGAAATATTGGAGCCATTGGCATCACCAAGGTCAGCTAATATTTTTATTTTTTGTTTTTTTTTTAGGTTTTTTTTTGTTTTGTTTTTTTTGTTTTTTTAGTTTTTTTACGCACACGCACATATTATACAAACAAACAAAAAAAAAAACGGGAGTCATCACGCTGACACACAGTTTTATATTTTGTGGGCACATTCATTTAGAAAAGTTGTTTGCTAATCTGTTTTTTTTTTTTAAGAGTTATTTACTTTGTAAAAGAATTAAGTTAACGCTGCAGTATTATCTCCCATATATAACTTTTGATGATATTAGCAGTTGTCTCTCTTATTATATAAGGGAGACAACTGCTAATATCAAAAATATGATGAAGCGAGCATTCGTTTTAAAGCTTGTTTTTAAAATGTAAATTCTTTAAAAATATATTTAAGATTGAAATATTTGTCTTTCTGTCTGTATTTATTAAAATGTGTCTTACATTTTAAAATCTAACTTGTAAAAACTCGTTTATATCAGCTGTTGACTAATCCACAATTAGTGGTACTGATTTGATGAGTATTCCCAATGCTTCTAATCAGAGAGAAAGAGAAAAAAAACCAACAGTTCTTAATTATTATTATTTAAACATCAAATGCAAATAAGAAACCTGAAAATTCTATCGATATACTGACCAAAACAGTCCCATAAATGGTAATAGAAAGAAATTAACTTTGAATAAATCTTATAAAAAGTTAAGAAAATTTCATTTGTAGCACAAGGCCTTTTGCTGGTGGGGAGTGGATGATGACTGCACCCCTAGAACATCAATTGCACTCTTCCACCTGCACTCCACTCCATGAAAATTGCATGTAAATTCTTACTCATCACCTTCCAACTAAAAGACCCCTAACCACACATTCAATATACATTCTGATGACAGTGTTTTTTTGTTTATTTCACTCAAGAATTAAGTTTTATAATTTGTTTCATTTCTGAAATGAGTAATTGTCAATATTCTTGCATTATTTCAAACTATTGTTCTCATCTTGATGGATATAGACACCTGATGATGACCAGAGAATACTCTGTCAAAACTGTCTATAATAACATTTATATCAACCAAGATAAGAATAATAGTTCAAAATAATACAAGTAAATTGAGTTTTAATTAAAATGTCCTTCAATCATCATTTGAATCAACACAAAGTTCAAATGAAGAGTTTTTAATATCTTTTATTCTACAAGTAATTCCTAATAAATAAAAAAAAATAAAAAAATTAATTTTATTTTTATTTTTTGTAGGTTGGCAGTCGTCGTGTTTTTCAAATGGTGGGATTGATATTTGTAATATTTGGTGTTTTAGGCAAATTGGGGGCCATATTTGTTATTATTCCTCATCCTGTACTGGGTGGAGTTCAAATCATCAGCTTTGGAATTTTCATCGGAGTCGTTCTTTCCAATATGATGTACATTGACATGAATTCCACTCGCAATCTGGCTATTATTGGTATTTCACTCATGTTTGGACTCATGATGCCTTACTATATCAAAAAAACCAAGCAGCCTTTCAACACTGGTAAGTAGAACATTCCATGAGAAATAATATGTACCAAGACATGCAACTGAACCACAAATAGTATCAAACTATATATAATGGCTGGTTACTCTCGTTTCTGAGCAAACTCTGCTAGGGTGGTTAGCCAATTCCTATTGCAGACACCTGCTCTGGTACATTTGTGCTTATTCAACATCCACAGAGACCACTTGTGGTTTATACTGCAACTATGCTAAGCAGGCCATAGTTACAGTTTTTGAGAGAATGGGTATAATCTGGTATGATCACTAGTTTGAACAATGCCAATATGATCAAACTCTGTCACAATGACTTATGATTTCATACTAATACAACCATCAGCACTTTTCAAATAGTGTTGTCAATTTTACTCACAAATGAACTTCATTTGTCTTTTCTCATACTCATACAACACCACACAGTAACCCTCTACCTTGGGTTGCTCTTGGGCCTTGTATTGGGTGAACACCCACATGTATATATTAATGCATGTTTCATTAAATAATATAGACAAGTTTTGTCTATTTATTTTAAGTAAGTTCCTTTCATAATGTCTGATAAGCTTAATAACATTATCATTGAAAGACGAAAGGAAATCACCATATTGATACGCGTTTTTTTATTCCTAGCTAAACTTTCGGCTTTCATAAGTCATCATCGGAGATGACAAGTATATTACAATAAATTAAACAATACACAGACATAGCAACAATGATAGTCTGTTTTGTTTGCATCGAAGATTTCCAAGTAACGACAAGCTTGTGCATACGTGCCACTGGAAGCGAAAATCACACTATTACACATGACCTTGCGAAAGTGAAAACGAGAAGTGCTAATTATGGGAAGCTGTTGGTATAAACTAATGGCTTCTGTTATCAATTATAGGCATTTAACTATATTTGTGGAGTTTTCATAATTTATTTTGTTCAGGTTAGGTTTCAACTGTTTTATGTATATAGCTTCAAGAATACTTAAACATGAAAACAATAAACAAAAACTAAAATTTCTGATGATGGCTCATATGAGCTGAAAGCTTAGATTGAGGACCAGCATAATAAAAAAAAAACATCCAAATGTTGGACAGTTTTTGTCTTTATTTTATCCCGAAAACAAAGCCACTATACAAAGCTTAAAATGGCTCATGATCAAGCATAAGACATTCACTGTCTGTTATATTTAACAATATATGTTTGAATACCTCCCAGACCAATAATATCAAAAAGTCCCCTTCCTGATAAATTCAGAAAGCAGGCATTCTAACTACTCAGCCGTGTGTGTGTGTGTGTGTGTGTATATTTTATATATATATATATATATATATATATATATATATTAGCGAGAGGGCTAATACAAATATAAAAATTTGTCATTTAGATGTTACTTTCAGCATCACAAAACTAGAATTTCATAGGAGGATCCTCCAGGAATCAATACATCCACTTGTCAGGGGATATCAGCAATTGTCTGTTTATTTTTTCATTTTTTTTTTATTATTAACAAAAATAATTTATGCACTTTTCATTAATGCAAGGTTAATGTTTTTTTCTTCTTTCCGCATGTGCCTGCCCATATGTGCGTTGTGTAGAATGTTATGGTTATTTTTCCTTTTCCTCATTTTTCTTGTCTTTTTATACCTTTTTCTCTCTCTTTCAATCTTGAGTGTCCGACAAATGTAGCAATTTGACATCCGGATTTTCAGACAGTCACTGCTCTCTTTAATTCTTACACACAGACAAAGTTTTCACTACACATTCATACTTGTGATGAAGTTTAATTTATAGATTAAACAAAGCAAACGGTCAACACCCAATGCCATAACAAAATAATTTAACCACATAATGTAATGTAATAAAAGTTATGTAACCAATAGAAGATTCCTTCTGACCATAGATTTTATTAGGCACAATAAAAGATTAACAACAATATCTACAAATAGAATAATTATAACAATATACCATAAAAGTTATGTGACAAATAGAAGATTCAGAGTAAATAATTTTTGACTCTAAACTTGAAAAGGTTAAGATTGTAGTGATTATGGAACAGACTCCTGAGAGGATGTTTATTCAAAGTAACAATTCTTGGGAAGAAGCTGTCTCCTTACCAATGGTACACAAAGGGAATGAAAAGGATGAAATGTTAACTTGCTTTTGGAGGTATTGAATGTTACAAACCAGTTTTTTTTCCTCTTAGAACCAAATCAAAGGAGAGATCAGCTACTGTAAAATGTAGATCTTAACTTTAACATACAATTTTGTTCTTTATTAAGAACTTTCTTATTTTTACTTAAAAGGAAGCACATTATGACTTTCCTAGGTTTATCATAACTCTTGAATTTTGGGATCATTATTAAGTAAAACTTGTGATTTTTGTCTCTTTCAATTAACCTTTGAGAACAAAATATGCAAAGGGAGATCACTTGATATCTGCTTTTTTTCTTTTTTTTTTTTTCTTTTTTTTTTTTTTCTTTTTAAGAAAATGAGCTCTACTGAGAAAAAAAAAACGTCACAATTTTTTTTAGCTATTTCAATGTTATTTTCAATAATTTTTCCAATTAACTATATTTTATTATCAGTTTTCATCATTTCAAATAAAAACATTTTATTAACTTATTGATATCAGCCAAAAATCTGGTACTAATTATAAAATAAAAATAAAACTTCAGTCATCTTCATTAATTCCCACTGTCTTAAAATGGGACATGGCCATGAAGCGGTTAAAAAAAAAAAAAAAAACGTTTAGATTTCTTTTGATTTTTAACAAACAAACAACTGTGGGGTTAGCTTTTAAAAAAAAAAAAAAAAAAAAAAAAATCTAATAATAATAATTAAAAAAAAATTTTGATGTAGATAACTTTCTAGGTTTAACAAATGTCTCTTAGACAAAATAAATTTTGAAAACATTTCTTTTCAAACTTATTCCATCCATTTTAAAATCTATTCAGACCTTATCCTGTGAAATTGTCAAATTCTTAATGAATATTTCATTTCCTTTCATTCAGGTTACGTCGAATTGGATAGTGCTCTTCACGCCCTTTTAGCAAATGCTAATTTTGTAGGTGGAGCTCTGGCTTGTTTTCTGGATAACACTGTACCGGGTGAGTGAGTTTTAGAAATAACTCATTATTTCAGTTTGTATATTTTATTCATAAATGTGGAGCAGAGTTATGTCCCTTGCATCATAATTCTGATGTGTTTTAAAGTTATTTTCATTAGGTACCTCCAAAAAAAAAAAAAAAAAAGCCGTATCGAAGTTTAAAATTCATTTTAAAAAATGAGAAATGTCACTTGAAGTTGTAATTTTATTTTATTTCCAAGCTAATAGCTTAAATTTAATATTCCCAATAACAAAATTGATTGTGAATCTTTTTTTTTTCTCTCTTTGCCAGTAAAATCTATAAATTTGTCCGTTATAGTTATTTGTATTAAAAACAAATTTCAAAAATTAAATGTACTGTCCTAAAATTATATTAGAAAATTACCAATAAGTTTTTAATTTATTATAGGTACCTCTCATTTTCTGAAAATGTCATATGGATGTCTGTATTTACCAAAATCAACATGTTTATACACACAAGAAAATTCAAAATTCTTTTTAACATACTGTGGGATGTTTGAATTGTAGTGAACTTTTGCATTTATGATTAGTAAATACAGTTTTAATTTAATAATAATCTCTTTTTTTTTTTCTTATGGCAATAGTGTCCATATTATATTCATAAAAGCAATTAAAAGCTTTTCTAATTAAAAAAAAGTCTTCATTTTATAGCTTTTTTTTGTTTTACAATTCAGGATTGATTTTCTGTAATTGGGGTGCTCCTGTTTGACAAAAAAAATGAGGATTTAATTTCTCCAAAGACCTGTCCTTTTAACAAAATATAAACATTAAGTGATAAAGAAAAAGATGTACTCAACACCACTCATTAAATAAGTGGGAGGTAAAGATTTTCTAAAAAATAAAACATTTTTCAAAAATAATTTCATTCCTTTGCAGATAAGTCCTGATAGCATCATTAAAATCAGACAATTATTTGATTTTTGCAAGAATCAATGTTTTTCACTGAAAAAAAAAAAAAAAAAAAAAAAAAAAAAAATGGTCAAATTTCCTGTACAAATTTAAGGTTCTTCATTAACACAAAAAAAAATTGTTTTGGGAATTTTTTCATCACATCCTTTTTTAGCAAATTTTAGGCGATACCTAATTTTCATGAAATTTAATTCATATTTACTTTCATATTAACTTGTGATAGAATTGATGGCTTCAGTTAATTTTAACTTTTTTTCCTATGCAGTGAGTACTGTATATACTTGGGTATGGTGAGTTGGAAGATGTTAAAACTCAAGCATTTTCAGTGATCAGTTGCACCATATATAAGTAAATTTTTTTCTGTATGGCTTAAAATTCATTCAAAAACATTCAGGGATTGCACTATACATGAAGCCAGCTTATACACAAGTAAATTCTAATAAATTTCATTTAATAAATAAAATAAAAGGAATGATGCTTTAATTAAATGTATGCAATTTCTGTTAGCAAGTAATTTTTTTATTATTATTTAGAAGCTAATATATTATACAGATGGGTGCTGGAAAGTTATCAGCCCAATCCAAAAGCTCTTCAAAAAATAAAATAAGATTTGATATTTGATCAAAATTCCAACACCTCTTCATTGATATGATTGTTAAATTTTGTATAATAATTATTTTATTTTTTTTTACAAATTTTTAAAATTTGAAAATAAATAGCCATGAACAAATCAATGAAATTTAATATATAAATATGATTATTTTATATTGGAATATAAAATAAAAAGAAATTTATGCTATTCACATATATCAAAAAGAAAATGGTAAATACTTAGAATTAAAAATATAATTTATGATAAATATTATTTCAGTGTTAAATAAAATATATAATTCAATTAAAATGATTAAGATGTCTAACCAGTGTCTATTTTAAAATATATTTTTTAAGTATTTTCTGAGCTAGAAAAGATGATGCTATAAAATACTTTTTAATTAACCAAAGTGAATTTTGGTATCATAGATGATTTATGAAGAATAAACTTAGCCATTGTAGTATTTTTAAAATCAAAAGGATAATATTTTCTTCTGTATATGAAAGAATAAATAATGTATTCTTAATTCCTTGTTTTTCTATAGCACTTTTGTGGTCATTTTTAAGATTGTTGTTTCACCATATTTACTACATGCTATTATATATATCAGAATTTGAATTGTATTTATTATTTTTGAGTTATTAAATGTCTCATCATTGAAAATTCAGATTCAGAACATCATGTTTTGTTATATATATATATATATATATAGCACATAGTGCAGGTGGTAATAATAAAACAGTCCTTAATATAAGGTAACAGCTAACATTTATACTAAGAATAAATATAAATTTGTTCCTCGTTATGTGATGCAACCATGTGTCATATATCTTTATATATTATTTAATATTATTTTTAATGGCTACCCATATGAAAGTAGACACTGTTTATTTATTAAACACACATATGTTAAATAAAACAAAAAAAAAACAATATATTTATTTAATAACATTTAAATAATAAAACCTGTCAGATTAATAAATAAAAATCCATCACTTATATACACGCACAATTTTAAAAAAACCTTTAGCAGCAGAAAGAAACCCTATGGCTAAAATAGAAGGCTAGACTGAGCTCTCTAGCTTTGGTTGGCAGCCAGTCTTGGGAAAAGGAAGAGGAGATTACTTTATTATCTTTACCAAGAAGTCATGGCAATTCACAGATAATTAAAAAAGATAATCTGGAGGGAGCCATGATCACCCATGTCCTGAAGTGACATACAAATTATATAAAAAAAGGAAATATTAGAAAATGTGACTCATCAGTTTGTATACAGTTTTCATAAGTGTTATATTTTGAAAATAACTTGTGAAAGCTTAAAAATATTTAGAGGGGAAAAAAAACAAAAAACAACTTTATAATTTTAAGAAGCTTTCTTTCCTTTTTACCAAATAATCTTTTGAGAGGATAAATCACATCCCCTTCTCTATTTCCCATAATATAAATATTTTGGAGTAAATTTTTTTTTTTTTTTTTAAATGAGCCAAAAAAAAAGCTTTTTTTCTGTTTTTATTATATAATTTTCTGTAAAACTAAAATAATTCCTCATCAGGGCTGCTTTCAATGTAATGTACAGGACATCTTGAATTTTTTCTTTTTAGAAAGTACTGACTCAAAAAATTCCATGAAAACTATTTGACTAATTTTGTTAACTATTAATATATGAAATTTGATCATGTTAACTTTCAAAATTATGAACACTTGCAATACAAAAAGAATTTGTGTGGTTTTAGGTGTCACCACAAACAACTGTGACATGAAACCACAGAAATACAAATTCTGTCAGTATGTTAATCCGTAAATCCTTTGATCATTTGGCAATAAGGAAGGTTTCTATTTACTGAGCAACACATATGTTGTTTTCAGTTATGACAATGGTTTTTGCAAATTACATCAGTACATAATGAGGCAGTTTTTTTTTTCCTGACATACATGACAAAATCAATTTAATATATGTGACAAAAAAAAAATTCTCAAAAACTATATGCCCAGATTAAACAGATATTTAATGTAATTAGGTTAAAGTTGGAATTTCATTTTTTTTTCTCTTTCTTGGTAATTTTATGAAAATCTTTTTTGGAAAAGATTTTAGTACATCTTTTGATTTCACTTTTATGAGAATGTGCCATCCACTTTTTATAATAAAATGTTGATTTATTCTACTTTTCTGTTTTTTTTTTAAGGTACATTAAAAGAAAGAGGTTTTATTGCCTGGCAAAATTTTGGCAAACCACCCATTTCAGAGAACAATTCTAAAACGAGAACCGAAATGTACAGTTCTTACGATCTTCCATTCATTAGTTCTGAAGTGAAAGAGTCCAAAGTTGTAAAGTACATTCCATTTCTTCCTGGTTACACAAAGCCTTCTTACAAATGCAGATGTTTTCAAAAAAAAGGAAATTCAGACATTACACAAAGTTGATCTTTTCTTGAACAAAAATTATTTTCTGTCACCCCACTCAACAGTTGGGTACATGGAGAACAGCAAATCAAATGAACAAATTACCAACATTACCTGTGGAACTTTGGTGGGATAAACAAGAAGCCAATTGGAAGTAGCATTGGACTCAGCAAGAAAATTTTATTATTATTTTTACAAATTTCATTTCTCAATGACAGAACAGTATACTAGAACAAAATCTTCATCAACGTTTTCATTTACAAGTGCATTTTTGCCCAGATTTAACTATTTTATATTCTTCAGAAAAATAATCTAATAACTCATCTGTAATTTTAAAAAGTCATTATCATTCCAAAAGTTGTTTAAATTTGAATTCATGTTTTTTTTTTTTTTTTTTTTGTTTTTTTTTTTACTATACAATTTTGACAACTTGATCAGATTTAAAAATCTGTAACAAAAGAGAAAGATTTTTTTTTCCAGAAAACAATGGTAAACATATTCCTCAAATCTGCCCATCTCTAGCAAAACAAGCCACAAAAGAAATTCCTTTTACAGTAACCCATGTGATACTGGTTTTTATATACACACACACACACACACACACACACACATATATAAAAGGTATATTAAGGCAGCAAGTACTCATTTAATAGGAGTAGATCGGTTCACACTCCTACTTAGTCTTTTGAACAGAAGTAGAAGTTTATATCCCTTGTTTCCTGTTTAGCATTGGGTTTCTGGTTCCTTCTAAATTTTGCTTCAATGTTAATTCTAGTATCCCTAACTAAACTCTGAAATGTATACTATTATTGGGTTACTGTTTCTTTCTAAAACTTTTCCTTCTCTTTCACTTTAGTAGCCCCTTGTGTCTTATAGGCATTATCACCTTGCTTGCGGGGGTGAATTGATTTAAAAAATATATTAAATTCAACCAACAAGGTTAATTTTCAAATATGTTTTATCAGGGTTGAAATTGTGGATAAACTGTCCAAATTTCATGTTTATTGTGTTGCTTTTGTTCAAGTACTTTCAACTATCTCACTCATTATCAAAAACCATGAATCTTGCCTACCACACTGTCAGCACACGGTTCTTGATAATGACTAGAACTGTCAAAAGTACTTGAACAAAAATAACAGAAAAAAAAAAAAAAAAATCAACTTCAGACTATTTATGCACAGTTCTGAGATACAACTTATTCAAAAATTGGAAAAACACAATAAAAAACTATACAAACCTTGGCGGTTGAATTTACTAAAACTTGTTAAGATGAATACTTGCTACCTAAATTTACCTTTATTTATATTAATGGCCAGCTAATTGTTTTTGAGCACATACGTTTGCTAGGGTAGGTAGCCAATCCCTGTTACAGACATCTACCCAGACACATTTGTTTGTTCAACACTCAGAGCCCACTTGTGGTTTATATTGCATATATGCTGAGCAGACCCTAGTTCCTGCACATAATCTGGCATGATCAGCAGTTTCAACACCACCAGTATACTTAAGCCCTCACTTCTCTGGATTAGCTCTAACAGTTCAATGAGGAATTCAACTGGCTTGTAACATTCAATACTTCCAATAACCAACTTTGTAACATATTATTATCACTGAGCAAACCCTGAGTTTTCTCTATTCACGGTGAATGGTTGTACTGTCAGTGAGGCTGCTGGACTTGAATGTCTATTGGGACTCAAACTCAAGTAGAACCCATGTACAATCCATGGCTAAAGAGGCTAGAAAAATGGTTTGTTAATTGTACTGCTCCAGAAAGTATCTGACTTTCTTGTGCCATGCTCTATCTTTACAAGTGTCAAATCAGGACCAAAAATGGAGTGCATTGCTGCCCCTCTATTTGAGCTAGAACTGTCCAATCCACACATCCTAGTCTTGATAGAGTTCAGAAGCATTTATATAGCCTTGTGGGTGATGGATTATTTTTCACCTTAAAACCACTTCACCAACAGGCCAATGCCCACCCACAGAAGAAATTTTAATAGACTCTCATTACTCTACCACTATTTCCATGGCAAATGCTCAGATTAGATACATTCCTTAGTTTCACCAACTCAGACCAGCCATGCCATGTATATGTATATCATTCTCTTTGTATTCCATTAGTAAAGAGGAAGTTCTACTCAAACAGCTTCTTCCCAAGAACTGTTACTTTGTGGAACAGACACTTTGAGAGGATGCTTCTCTGATTGATTACTGCAATCTTAACCTGTTTGAGTCTAAGGTTCAACTGTTATCTATCCAAAATATCCTCATAATATGCACTTATTTCTCTTATTTCAGTAACTTTCTACCTTGAGGGGTTCTTAGGACTTGTATTGGAGGGAGACTAGTGTGTGTGTATATATATATATATGAAGAAACATAGTTTTAAGGTGTGCTATATTTATGGGATAAAGTGCTCAATATCAGGGATAGAGTGTATGTAAATATAAAAGTGAAAATTGAAGTGGCCCGACGATCGTGTCTAGCATGGAACAGTCTGCGTGTTGACTTCAGTGTTCACTTATATATATTTGGAACCAATTTTATTCTGAAATTATTTTCCCTATATATAATTTGAGCCTCACCTGAAAGAAGGTAGTGTGATTCTTCTCCTTCAGTATCTAAATGCAATGTATAGTGGACCATAACATCCTATGAGAATGTAGAAAAATAATATGAGAGAAACCAGTCATCACCTGAGAGTTAAACTGAGAAGCATAAGGCATCTTAAAAAGGGCAAGTAGAAAAGTCTCCTTCTAGATCTGTAAGAAAAAGGATTCACTTTCCCTTGTCTAGGACGAGATCCAAATAATAGAGAGGAAATGCCACTGGAGAAAGCTAAAGAATTCAAGGAATGGACAAATATATCAGACCAGCATGAATTACTTTGGTAAAACAAAAAGTTGGAGAACATCCATGTTTATAAAAACTAGGAAATCACCTGTGTTACGCATCTTGTTGAGAACAAACTGAATCAAGCAGTATTTTTTCTTTTTTTTTTTTTTAAATAACTCCAGTCTTTCTTTACAGTCTAATGAAGGCTGTAGAATGGGCAAAATATTTTCAAAACAAAACAAGATTTGGAACCGATTTTATTTTGAAAATATTTTCCCTATCATTTATCGGTTGTACAATTAGTTTTGCTATGAATCAAGCTTGAAATTGATCCTCAATTTTACAATATAATTTCAGTTAAAAAAATCTATTTGGATAAATGTTTTGTTTTTAGGTGGAAGATCATCTTTGTTGTTTTTGTACTTTCATTTTTATACAGGATAATTGACCTTTTGTGATTGGTCCAAAAATAATAAAGATTGAAATAAAAACAAGAGAGATGACAATTTAAAAAAAAAGAAACAAAAATAAAATAAAAACTAGATTTTTTTTTTTTATAGAACATGAAGTACTGTGCCTAATCGTTTAATAATAATATTAATAAAACTGATCCCTTGCTTTATTTGCTCTCTGCATAATAAGAGGAAAGTAAATATTTGAAACACTTATAAATATTTATTTCTTATCTATTCTCAAAGAACATCCAAGAGTAATAAAATTAGTATTATATTCCTTTCCATTCAGATCTTGGTTGTTCTATTCATGTTTTGGCTGTTGTTTCTTCCAGCCATCTTCATTTGTTTATTGTACTTGCTAACCTCCTTGGAATGTTATGCATACTCATCTTTTAAAATTCTAACATAAGGTTTAGTAAGTTATACTTTGTTCTAAATTGTTAAATAGAGGACCAGTTCTATAATTAAGTAATAAAAAAAAAAACAACATTTTTACTTGATTTATAAATGGTTGCCTTTAGTAGAGCCTTGGTTGGTAAATCTGGGTTTGAAGATCATTGCTAATATAGTGAATTTAATTTTCACTGATTCACTATTCTGACCCTCTGATAGACTGAGCTGAGTAAAATCATATATATGTATATATGATCAAAAATGTTTTCTTTGATAACTCCTGTCATAATTTCCTTTAAGAAACCCAGTAAATGTTATTTTTTGTTCTTGATTTATCTCAACTAACATTTATTTTTGGTTCTTCACATATTTACAATACATTTTGTACATTTTTTAAAAGTCTCTTTGAAATATTCTCTTTATAAATATTTAAAAAAGCTTGATTTAAAAAGAATAAAAGAAAACATTCAAAATGAAGGACAATTATAAACATAGGCCAACATTGTTTTCTTTACTAATCCAATAACCACAATTTAAAAAAAAAATTCTAAATATGCAGCTTTTCTATTTTTAATAGAAGTAATTAGTGAAAGCACAAAATTTAGTAACACTAATTTTTAAAACAAGAAACTGATTCTGTTTCTATAATAAAAGATAGAAATAATAATAATAAAACTATTTGCATCTCCTACCTATATATCATTTCTAGTATTAGAATTCCATAAAATTGATCTTCTAAAATAATCTCTAAAGAATTCTCCCCAGTCAGTTATTTTCTTTCAAATGCTCTAATATTATTAATTTTGAAGTCTCCCTTTCTGCTATATCAGTCAGAAATTTCTTATATGTGGCCAAGAATTAAAATATGGACAAACTACCTCATTATTTAAAAGAAAATTGTTTTTATATACAAAATGTTTATTTTCCTGTCAAAAATAAGTAAAAGTATTTGTTTCTCTTGAGAGAAGACTCCAACTATACCTTACTTCAATCAATCAATATTTCATTGCTGTTTGAAGTAGTCAAAAATCTTTACTCTGATCAGTCAACAATTTGATATCATTCCAGCACTTGGTCAGTTGTCTGAGGTGTTTTTGAATGGTTTGTTGCCAGTTATTTTTCAACCAGTCTTTGATTTCATTTTTAATTAGGATCTATCCATTGTACTTGGAGTGCAAACTTAATAGGTTGAAGACTTTCTACAGGGTCAAGCCATTTTATCCATCAATTGCAAACTTTCTTTAAGAAAGTACATAGATTAGTTTGTTTCCTTTACAAAATACTTTCACTTGATTTCTACTACAATTTTTAGGTATTTTCTGTTGAACAAATCCAGTTTCTTCTGACTGGATTTCTGATTGTATATTTCACTGCTGTACAGCAAGGTATTAGGTTGGTGCAAAAATAATTTTGTTTTCTCACATAGTAACATATGTTAGAAAGCGAAATTATTTTTCCACCAACCTAATAAAAAGAGGATACTGGAATTACAAAACCGAAACTAGTAGAAAAATTGTACATTTCGAAATAAGCTACTAAAAATAATCATTTGTTTCAATCTTATATTGATTAAGCACTCCAGACCCCTAATATAAAAAAAAAATTTGTTCTTGTTTTTTGTTTTTTTTTTTGTTTTTTTTTTCATTTTATGAAAGTTAAGAAACTGGATTCTACATCACCAATGTAAATTAATTGTAAATTGATCTCCCTACCAAACCAAAACTGCTCATACGACATGAATTCTTAAATTTAAAAAACATAGAAATAAAAAGATTTTGAAATTCATGATCTGGAGTTTTATTTCATATAATACTATCAATTAAGAAAAAAAAAAATCACATTTTAAGAAATCATGTTGTATAATGATATTTGGAGGATAAATTCACATGTCGAAATTATTATTCCTAGTCACAGTGACTATTGTACAAAGCACCCCCTCCCCCACACACACTCCAATGTTAGTTTTTATGAAAAACTTACTGCTCCAGATTTTTATCATCTTTATGAATATCATTGCTTCTTTGTTTATTTCCTGATCATATCAACCTGGTTGTTAACAGAGCTACACAAATAAAGAATCATTTTAGAATGTCATTTGGAAATTGAGATAATTTCCTGACAGCATGTTCTTTGTCCTCCTGTTTAACTCTATTCTCCAATGATGTCCACAAGTTTTAGAAGACAATGTTTTTTTGATAATGTTACTGTATCATAAATTGACATGGGTTTTCTACATACACTGGCTCATGAAACATCTACTGATTCCACAGTATATAACATGTCCTTAGTATCCAACTGTATGACTGAATCTTGAGTGATTTATGGCAAACAGAGGAACCATTTGGAAGATTCTATCTCTATTACCTAACACTGTTGTGATTAAATAAACAGGATTCTTAAACCTTTATCTCCTCCTCTGCCTGTAACAACTGCAGTAGTTGGGTATTTGTACAATGAAAGATGGTCACATACCAAGGAGGTTAAGTACAATGAGCTGGCTATAGGAAAGCACCCAGTAGGCCACTCTGCACTTGTATGCAAAAAAAGAACTTCTATAAATACCTTCTAATGCTTTGACTACAATCTCAGGGATGCTGTATGAGAGTAACACCTTTTAAAGAGAAGGTCTTGTAGATGTTGTCAAATACCTTTTTTGAAGTTGATGAAATGTTCTATGATGCACCGTAAAGATCTGAGAATCAATGTAATCTGAAATCTGCCCATTCTTGCACTTCTAATCCATTCCAAGATACAGAAAACAAAAATCAGTCATTGAGGTTTCCTTCTTTTATGATGCAACAACAGTAGTATATTTTTAATTTTCTAGGACCACTCCAGACCTCATTACAAATATGGTCCATACAAGAGAATCTCTCTCCTTCAAGCCTTAAGCATTTCAACACTAATTCCATCCATGTATGGAGACTCATTCTTAAAGGAATTTCCTCATCCAAAGTGAAACTATCCATCTTGATGAGAAGTGTAACTGTAGAATTTTAAGTTGAGTTTGAAGGTTTAGGTCCATTTGGATCATAAAAGTTTCTGCTCAGCTTGCTAGCTTCTCACCCCTCAGAAGTTTTTTTTTTTTTTGGGTGGGGGGGTAATATAACCAAATCTTAATGAGATCTGGTGTTGGTAACATATTGCACAATGCACATATTATTTTGTCAATGTATTTCTTATAGAAGACATTAACGATAGGGATTTTTTATTCACTTTTGATAAAGTTTCTTTTTCAACAGCAATCTCAAGTGCATTCACTGGTCCATTCCTCATTTTTTTTTAATTCCCAATATCCCAGGATATTTCCTAACATTTTCATGCTGCTCTTTGACCATTTCTAAATTCGATGTTGGTTTAGTAAGAACTCTAAACCAATTCTGAATATAAACCTGAAACTTCTTTTGGATTTCTAGGATCTTCACTTTCACAGTGTCAAAATTCTTCTGTTGGTTTTCTTTTTTAATTTGATTTTAAGCTTAGTAATACAAAGGTTATGGCCACTTAATATCTGTATCTTTGTACAAGCAAACATCTTTTAAACATGGTTACTTTTGATTAGGACCGACAGCAATTTTTTTTTATATTATAGTATGGGATGGCATCCAACAAGTCCTGGAGTTGATTTGTTATTGATGTCTTCATGATCATTTGTTGTTGCCTAATATTAGATGATGGATTCTTTGGCATATTATGTCACAAACCTCACTTTAATCAATTTCTTGTTAACAAGATCCCAGTTCTCTTTGCAGCTATGTCAAGAATGAGTGTAATGCCTTTGCTGTAAATATCAAAGCACCCCACAGAGAACAGGATGTTGTTCTCCAAGGTGACTCCACAAATCATGTAGTTATCTATTTCTTTCATAACTTGAACCAGTTTGGATGGTTCAAACATTATCTTGATATTTCAGTATTCAATACTAATTTTATATTCTGCTATCAGAAAAGTTATTGGGACAACAATTTCCTAAGAAGGAAAGATCTTCAGAGGGAGACGGTAGTTGCTAAGGATATGTTGCTTTTTTATTTTTGTTTTCATAGAATGTTGTTTTAACCTCTATAAGTATTGTAAGGGTTTTTATCCCACCACCACTACATTAAATGTTTTTTCTTAATATTTAGTAAGTGGCAAATCAAAATTTCATGATTAATCAAGAAGCTTTCTGAATATCTCTATAATGTTACTGGAAGGAGTTTCTGATTTTAGTTATAATATTTGTGTGAATTACAATTAGTTTTATTTGCATAGGGGTGCAAAAGTATTCTGTACTGTTAAGTGATTTTTCTTTTTATCAGATTTTGAGACATGCATTTTAAATTGGTTTAATTATACAAGAAGCAAGAATATAGTTTTAAGTAGTTCTGTAAATAAATTGTCATTTTTCATCAATATAGCTTCCTTATCTTGCCCTTATAGTCATATACAATAAGCAAGAAACATTTTACTTCCCTTTTTCAAAATAAAACCTAATGTTTTTTAAATTTTTATATCAAGAAAATTAAGAAATAAATGATGATATATGTGTAATATTTTAAATGGGGTATTTGAACCCAAGCTGTACTAATTCTGTGACTATGTAGAAGGGGTTAAGGAAATGGGCCACTAGCCTGTAACCTAACATTCTACAGTAATCATCTTGTGAGTCGCATATTATTTACACAATTTTGTAACAAAATTGCTTTACTAGAATTTAAGGACATCCATGATGACATTCCACATCACTTCAAATAAAAATTTAGGAAAGAAACTTCCATCCATACTGGAAAGAGCAATAACAGCTACTGGACTTGAGAAACTTGTTTTCATAAAAAAATTGTTTTAATAGACAGATTTTATAAATTTCAACAGAAAACCATACTGGCCACCTAGTCAATAAATGCCAAATGTTTGCTTATAAGGAAACAACTAATATTACTGTGGTAATAAAATAAGCACATCACATCTCTCTTGCTTGTAACCATCCACTATAAACGTTTTCAGTGCTAAAGCTGAATTAGTCAAATAAAGCTTCAACTTAGAGTTGTTGCTATATTACAATTACTATTAACTGATTTAAAGATTCCAAAACACACTTATACCTGCCAAAGAAAAAAAGGCATTTGAAATTTCACAGAATAGAACAAAGATTATATGTAGTGAATTTATATAAGCAAATAATTTAGAAATAGATATCCCCATGAACTTTCAAGCACAAAAATTTGAGTTTCCCTATCCAAGATTGGTTACTTTTTATAAATAAATAAATTAGGCTTGTCCAGATAATTTTTTTAATCTTAAATAGATAACATTTCACAGATCACATGACTAAATGAGGAAATATATTTGTTAAAAGATCAGTTCAAAAAATATTTCATAACTATATACGCAAATTAATGCAATAATGTATAACCTCATAAAATCCTTGACTATTCTATACTTAAGAGCTAATATTAAAATCTTCTCAACCCTGTCCAATTTGATGGTTTTAAAAATGTTCACAATCTAAATATATCTAAATATTTATATATTATACCCTTTTTTTACGCCTTCACCTCTTACTAATGAACAAGTTAGCTTAATATCTGCCTATATTTCTGAGATGAGGTATTGTAACTATAGCTTTTGGAATGTTATCCTCATCTTTATTGCTATATTCACAATATTTCAGAGACTGTACTCTGCAACCTTCTTCAGGTGATATACATTGGAATTTCAAACTGAACTCTTTAGTCAATGGGAGTAGATTGTTCTAATTCCACATGCCATGCCTTTTTTTTTTTTTTTTCCTTTTCTTTTTGATATCTCAGTATCATTTAATTCCCTTTGGTAACTCAACTCTCCAAGTTTTTATTTTTTCTGTTTTATACTGTGGATAAAAGTGTTGGTTGAGTAAGCCAAAAAGTGACTTCACCCAAAGAGTTGTAAGTTCAATACTTGGCCAAAGCAGAGGGAACAAAAACTTGGAGATTTGAGTTAAAGGGAATTAACTGATACTGAGATATCTTAAAAAAAAGGCATGGCACATGAAATTAGAATAATCTACCCCATGGACTAAAAAGGTTTGGTTTGAAATTCCAACATATAAAGGGTGTTCCGATAACTTGGACCAATTTTAAATGTGAATTAAGTTTAAACGTCTAATGATTTTTTTTTCTTTTAGATTTAACAACTTAAGTCTTTGGCAATTTCAACCATGGAAAGATTAAAAATCAAACATATTAAAGTTTTAAGAGTGCAATTGGAAAAATTGTTCATAAATTCAAACAAACTGGGTCGGTGTGAAAACACCATTGCATGCTCGTTTACGGTGTTCAGCTGAAAACATTGCTGCAATGCACAAGAATGTAGACAAAAATCCAGACACCTATATTTGTCATCACACGAAGGAATTGAACCTCTCCACAACAATGTTACATCATTTGCAATTGCACTCTCAATTGGTTGATTATGTTGACAAAAAAAAAAACAAACAATCATGAAGTGCGCGAAATGCATTTCTGTTTGAACATCCATTTTCATAATAGGCTTCGATAACTTTAACATGTTTGATTCTTAATTTTTCCATGGTTGAAACTGCCAAAGACTTCTTGTTAAATCTGAAAGAAAAAGAAAAAAAAATTATTAGACGCTTAAATTTATTCACATTTAAAATTGGTCCAAGTTATTGGAACACCCAATATTACTTGAAGAAGGTCAGAGTGAACAAAAGCTGAAACGTTGTGAATATGGCAATAAATATGAGGACAACAGTCCAACGGATGTAGAAAGTTAGCTTAAATAACTTTTATGATTTAACTTGTCAAATATATCATGCTCTGTACACAATATAAGTTATATACTTTTCGTTTGATCACATCTTCCTAAATTCTATTTTTATTCAACTGATATTCAAGATTTTCTTTATTTTCCCCAACAATAACAAATAATCAAAACTGAAATATTTGTTCTTCAAGTCAGAAGGTGCACCATGTGAATTTTTTATTAGTTAGAAAAATTATAGGATGTTTACTTTCTAAGAAAATGAATCTTTACAATTTTTAAGTCTTTATTTAAATAGCTGTCTGCAGCAAAACATTTTGTAAATTTACTTGAACTTTGGTTATAAATGAGGTTGACATTAACCTATTTGTAGTGTTGGCTGCCATTATTAAGGGTATCTTTGTAAAATTACTTTCATTCATTTCTATTTTAGTAAAGAGAATGAATAGCATTAGCAGATTCCAGTGGAACCATTATCCAAGTCTCATATATTAGATATATTTTTATAAGTTTTATATAAAATTAACTGTGATTAGTTTAAAAATAAAAGTTCTTATTTTTAGAATTTTGGACATCTGATTCCCCCCTCCATTTCTAATAAACTGACTTTTATCTACATTCTTTTTTTGCATCAAACAGATGATGTTCAGAGCATTTCAATCAATTTTTGATTTTTTAATATTATACAGCACTTGAAAGCTTAAGCTGGAATGTGATTGACTCAAAAACACTTGTAGCAAGTTTCATTTCAAACACATTGCCTTTTCTATTTCTTTAATGGATAAAAAAAAATCAAATTTAAATAAGATTCATAAAAAATATTTCAATTTAATTGGATTTTTTTTTTATTTTCAAGATTTATTTATGACACTAATCATAATGAATGTAATGAAGTGAGTATGCTAAAAAGAAGGATCTGCAATGTAATCAATCTTGACTTGGCATTTCAGCTTCAGTCACTTTCTCACCAATGTAACATGGCTTCCCTCTGTCTTTACTATAAATATTTTCATGGCAACTACTCTGACGAGCTTTATCCCTGGTGCCCGGACTACGTGAATTTAAGTGTGCTACTAGATTAGCATCTAGGTCCCACCTTTTTATTGTGGAATTAGTTAAATGTAACCACCACTTCTATTCCAATAGTTTTTCTTGCACTTTCCACCTGTTCAACTCCTTTCTGTTAACTTTTATCCCTGATAACTACAATCTTCAAAAATTTAAATGCAATGTCAATCACCATCTATCCTCCTGAACCCTGTTCAGCCATTATCCTTTCTTCAGTTCCCCCTATACCCAGTCCTTTCTCTCACCTTCACTTTCTGTAACCCTCTGCGTACTAGTGGCATTCCTGCCTTGCTTGGGGTGAAATGATTAAAAAAATAAAATAAAATAATGTTAACACTTGCAGACTGACAAAGAAAACCTGATTTGAATCTTTCATATTTAATACTACATTTTATTTCACTCCTGACTTTGACAATTACTCTTGGCCAGTGTGAGTGCATGACTCTATTGAACTCTCAGTTGAATGTTGTCCTTACATTCTCCATCTGTTATATCTGAAAGATTACCTAAATCTTCCCTGGGATGAGTGTGTATTACAAATCTTTCCCATGCTTGCAAAACTGGATGCAGATTTGAAGGTATGTGCTTCTTCATTTGGCAGCTAAGAGTAACCTCAGGTCAACCCCATGACCTAGCTTCCTTGATAATCTAGTGTGAAATTGAGTCCACCCCCCCCACACACACACACAGCATAATGTAAAGCGATTCCATACTCCTTCAGGATATGGGCGATCATGGTTCACCACAATTTCTTATCCTTTGTAGCTCTTAGTAAATTTTGTCCTGTCAGTGTTAAATTTTCTAAGCCCTCTTTCTTCATTATGTACAGTAAAAATTTCAACTGTCTCTTTCTGATGTTAAGTGTCATTTTAGTTTCTGTTTTCTCTAAAACTTTGTCATTGATCACATGTTCTGTTCATTCTCAGCATCCTTCTGTAGAACATTTTTGTTGCTTCAAGTCCCCTCTTCATCTGTGAGGAGATTGTCCAGCTTTCATTGACATATAGAAGATAAAAGTACCAATATTACAATGTTCTGTACTCTTCTTTTTTTTCTAATGAGAAAGCACTTACTCAACCTGTAACCAATATTTATGGGAAAAACTTATATAAGCAAATGTGTTATTGTATTTCTACTGCAACAACAAATGTCTTCTCTAAGTTTTAAATTAATTTTTCTTTTCTTTTTTAATAATTATTAGATGATTAGACAATGGGCACAAAATATCTGATTGCTTCATATTAATGCTTACAGAGGAAGTGTGAATAGAATTTTTCCTCACAGTGAAGTATATCAGTTGAGAAAAGTTTAATTTTATTAAAATATTTGAAAAAAAAAAAAAAAAAAAAAAAAAATTAGAATCCTAAAATAAATTATTTCTTTAAAAATGGTAGCCGCAAAAATTTATTTAATACCATTTGTGTTTTGTAAATTGTACAAGTGAAAGAAATATTTTTCTTTGTTTTTACATATCACGAGTCTCACCCTTGGAATAGAAGTTCATCTTTTCAATTAATTTAGCCATAATGAAAAGCAAAAAAAAATTTGGAAATTGTTAAATTATTTGTTATGAAAACACACTACAGTGAAATAGAATGAAAATTATTTTAGTAAGAAAAACCTGGACAAAATTATTTGCTTTTCTTTAATATTTGAAATGTTAATATGCAATTATCAAATACTCAAATTATTTCCTATTAATTTTTAAAAATACCATGTTCCTTCAGGACGTGAGTGATCATGGCTCTCCACAGATTGCTTTTTCTTTATTATGTGCAAATTCTTTGATAAAGGCATAAATCCATCTTTTCCAAAGACATTTGTGCAAAAGTGAATGCAACAGGTTAAGCTGGAATTTGAACTCTTCCATGCTGATTCCATTTTCAAGGCAAACAATCACAACACTATTTTCCTGTCCTTCATCTTGATACCCAATTTAATTAAGCAGGCTATATTATAATTACTTATAATACTTAAGTGTTACAGATTTGCTTATAAATATTGTATGTAATCTGATGGACTAGATGAAATCTAATCAATAAAATAATTCATATGACCAGATATATTGTCACAGAGAAGGAAAGACTGAAAAAGGATTTTCTTAAGCATTTATAATGAAACAAAATCAAATTGGCTTGGAGATCAAATTCTTTATTGGTGAGGCACCACTTTTTCATTTTGACTTTGTATTGAACATTAAAATAAAGAAAATTACTGTAAAAAAGTTTTTAATTTGGATAACTTCCAGGAAGCTCAAACTAATCAAATTAGTACATTTTAAAGTATATAGACTTTGGACTATAAAGTATAGTTATTTAAAACTATTTAGATTATAATGTATATAAACAATTATGCAAAATGCTATTTACTTTAAATTTAAAGAAAACAGACCAAAAATGTTTTAAATGCACTAAGAAAGAAATTTTAACTTTTCATTAAAATATGATTATAGCAAAAATATATTTAAATGACGAGTATGGCTTTGTAAAGTAATTGTCTACCCACTGGATTCAGTTTTGAGGAGTCCAAAGATGTCATGACATTATTTACTGCTGGCTGAGTGAGAGTAAGAAAGGATGGTTTTTACTCAATGATGATTTTACTTTCAAAATTGTTGCTTAACCGTGGAGATCAAACAGGAACCAAACTTAACCAATATCCTGCCTCAAATCTAGCAAAACTATATGAAATTGTTGCTGCTGTTAGCAGGTATTTTTGTGGATGGTAGAATTTATTAAACTAAGATTTTCTCTGAATACCTATGTTCTGTATACATGATCTGAAATGAATCCATTCCAATGGTGTATGTATACTGGGTTAAATTCACTAAATTCTTTACTACACATGGAATTTACAAAAAGAAATTCTTGAATTTATGTTGATAGAAAGTTTTATTTTCTAAAAATAAAATTGTTAATTTGAAAACAATTTTGATGTTTCTTTTTCTTTTTAAAATCTTTCTTTCACTAGAAGTCTTTACAAAATAGAAGGTGAGTCTCACCATACAATCAACAGCCAAAAATCAAGAGAGATGCAAGAATTGTGTTCTTCAAGCAAATAAGAATTTGTTGGTACAAAAGGAACTTTTTTTTTATTACCACTCTACAAGTAGAATCAGCATTTTAGTTTTTGTTCTTGATTGTATCCTATAAATACAACCCAACTTGCAAAGTAAAAAGAATCACATTATATAATCCAATTCTTTCCAACCTTGGCAATGAATGTCAAAAATGTTTTATGATACAAATTTTGTTAGCTAAGCTATAAACAAAGATTTTTCCAAAATCAAACACACTATAACTACAAAAAGACAAAATCACCAGAAAAAATATTTTTAAAATTTATTATTTCCTATAAAAAATTTAAAACTAGGAATATAATAAAGATATTTCACCACCAAGCCCCTACTGACATGAATGCTTTTACCCTGCCAGAGAGTGAAACAAATCGGATTTAGGTTACATAACAACCACTCTTTCACATGGATTAACATTTTTTGTATGACCAAAGTACCATGAGACAACGCATCAACAAGCAACACAAGGATTACAATTAGGCAACTCCTTCCAAATCATACTCGAATAATTTATAAAGCTAAGTATAAAAGGCATTTACATACAATTAAAAAAAAATCTAAATAAAAATAACTATAGCTTGAGACTCCACATTGTGAAATGCATATTAAAAGAAATTATTATTCAATGTTGGTGTTACATTTAAATGAAAAAAAAAAATAAATAAATAATATAATCTACTTAAAACATTTTTCTTTTCTTAAATTATCCCCACTCCAGTGATGACCCATGTGAATCAAAAGCTTGGGCCATATGCATTTTGGCCAATTTATCTACACATGCTAATGACACTTTACAAGAGAATATTTGAACATTAGGAAAAAGATCAAATATAATAGACACAAAATGTTTATTTTTTTAACAAGACATGTTTAAAAAAAAAAAAATAGAATAATTCCTACCCAAATACACCAAATAATTCAAGATGTATATAAATAATTGGATAGAAAATTGTGCTAATTAAAGAACCAGTAGTTAATTATGAAAGTACCAAAACTCATAAGATTGGAAAACTCTGAATGAATTATTTTAATTATAATTACTGAATTTATAATAATTATTTTAACAATTTTTTTTACTTATGAAATAAATCAGTTTTCAACTGGAAAATTAGTGTTTATAAAAAAATTAATATATTTTATCACTGGATTTTATATTCTAAATGATTTATATTTTATTGACTAATAAAAAAAAATGTGTCAGAACAAAAAACAAATATAAAAAATTCACATTTCTAATCCAGCAAATAAATTGTGAATATTTATTTCTTTGTTTAAATTTCACTAATTTAACTGAATAAGATGTTTACAAGATTAAAAGAAAAATAGAAAATGTATAAGGGAACATCTAACTCTACTACAATTGTCTTTTCTTTTTTCAGATATCCTCATAATTTGATGGTAAAATTTAAGCTATGAAAGCAATTTTCCTTTTGGCCAGAGATATTTTTAATTTCTTCCATTCAATTGTAATAATCTATAAAAAGAAATTGTCTTATTGGAATTGTTTTTGTTTCATCAAATCAGAAGAAAATATATATTCTTGCTGCTGCTCTACACTTAAAAAACATTGTAGCAGACAGACATATTTGGTTAAAAGCCAGGCAAATTCTAGGAATTAGTAAATCAGGTGGGGTTAGCGAGTATTCAGTATGTAATTTCCCCACTCCCCCCAAAACAGCCAATGAAATTATACATCTACTTAAATATTTTAGTGCTAAACTGATTACTTACTTTGACAGAAGTACTTAAAAATTGTTGTTAGCCAAAAATGTTGTTTTTCAGAGAATATTCCTGATTCTCTGCTGCTAATATATTCCATGTTAGATGTATTTTGTCACCTCATTTTTTTTTTTTAATATTTTATTAGATAAAATGATATTAAAACTACTATGACTAAAAAAAAAAAAAAAGTTTTCAATTTACAGAACTAGGCACAGTCAAATCAAAATGTCCATTTTTACTAATTTTATTGTTCATTTATTGTCAAAGGAGGAATAATTCAGTTTTTGTAGGTCAACAATAATTGGATGAATGAAGGTTATTTATGAATTAGCAAGTGTTGGAAAGAAAATCATGTCACATCTGAAAATAACAAAAAAAAACAAATGCCTTCTTTGGTTTTAATTGATATAATTTAATGACTACCTTAAAAGCTGCCCTATTGAGCAGCATTTAACCTATCTCCTGCAGAGAACTCTTGATTGGGCCTTCATCACAATAGGTAAGGAGTAGATGCTAATAAGCAACACTAAACTACAGAAGAACTTAAAATTGATCACTGCATTTAAGTATTGCATTAATATTTAAGCTTACCTTTTAAAAGTTCAATGATAATTCTTCTGCTACCACTTAATTTAAAGACAATTTGATATATGTAGGTCCTTACTTTCTGTACAAACATTTTTATTTCATAGGTGATTTTGACTATATTTCACATTTCGATTATTCCTAAACTTTATTTCCAAGTTATAAAAATTGTTATTGTACAAAAAATTTGTCACAAAAAAAAAAAAAAAAAATGAAAACTTGGGAATCCAAAATTTAAGGATTGTGGGCTCGGATCCAGCCCAGAATGTTTTTTAATTTGCTCACAGATTCAGCCTGATTCCAAAATGGTATGATATGTTTGGCTACAGTCTCTAGAAGTAAAGTTGAAAAAGTGACACACTAACATTCACATTTATTGTCTAGATGTTATTAGCTTGGGAAGAAAGTCCTGCTGCATATGAAGATGTAAAAGAAACATTTTTCTTTGGTCTTAATTGATATATTTAATGACAATATTAGGTTGGGAAAAAATCCTGTCACATTTGAAGATAGTGAAGAAACAAATGCTTCTTTTTGTTGTAATCAATTTATTTAATCAAGATAATATTTCCCTTCATTATCGATAACTTAATCTCATCCATTTGGCAAAGTATTGATTCCTCAGGCATAAGATTCTTCAAATTTCAATGTAAAGAAACAATATCAATTTTAACCTCTTCACAATTAAGAAACTGTTTTGCCTCTAAAGAAATGTTAATCATCTGAAAAAAATTGATCATCAGATGAAACACTTTATGATAAATCCTGGTGTAGTGATGGGATTCTCCTTTTTCAGTAAATGCTAACCGCCTTTTTAATTGAATAAGATTATAGAAAACCCACTTTTCATTACTGGTGATGATTCTACCCAGAAAAAAAGTTTGTTAGAAAGTTTAGTCTTCAGTGATGAGCTCAGGACAGCTGTTTTGCCAATTTTCATGCAGTTTTCTTTTGAAATTTTCTTTAATTAATGGTTTTCAGAAGCTCAATATTGACAGAATTTGTTCATCCAGATCTAAGGCAATCTTTGAGAGAAAAGTTTCCCAAATTGAAACTGGACAAAATATCTTTGGCATATCCAGACACTTAAAGCTTCATTTCCATAGACAAAATGAAAATTTCTTGCCATTTCTATTGTTGAAGATTGATTGATTCATTTTTTTACGGTTTATCAATCCTTTGCAGGTTATTTAAAGCCAGAAAATTTTTATATTGTAAGAATTTTTTGAAGATAATGATTTAGTGATACAAGTCTTACTAATTAACCCATAGCTGGGGCAGAAGAGATGGATTCCTACCTTTCCCTAGGGTATTTACGTGTAAGTAATGAACCCAACTGAAATTGGAACTCAGCTCTCTGATTAACAATTTTGAGCAATTATCCATCATACTATTTTCGCATCCAAGCTTACAGCACAGGGTATTCTCAAGTGGCCACCCATCTAGGTACTGATCAGACTCAACATTGCTTAACTTCGGTGATCATACAGGAACCAATGTTTCAATGCTATATAGCCATAAGCCCATCACTGAAGTGCTCATGTTTTAATTCATAGAGCAATGTCTGATAGGGATCTGATCTAAATTTATTTAAACTGATAAAATCAATACAAAATTTACCCACTCTGATATGAAGTAATCTGCAAAGAAAGGAAAAAAAATAATTAAAATGTAAAAATTAATGTTTTCTTACCATAAGTATTGAAATGGTTCCTGCAAAGTATTCATGCCAAAAATGCAACTGGACTTTCTTCCAACCTAAAATACTTTCTTCTGGTTGATTAAACATTATTCAAAGCAATATTATTAAGCCTTACTTCACTTTTAGGCTTCCTCCCGTTTCTCTTGTCTTTAATATATCCTGTGAGTGTTAAATTCTCTAGACCCTCTTTCCTTCAGCTCTCACTTTCTGATTGTAAATATCAGATAACTTGTAATTCCTATTTTCTTTAAAACTTCCTCGTTGATCACATGTTCTGTCTATGTTGTTCTTAGTATTTGTTGCTGTCACTTCAAGTCCTCTTATCTGTTAGAAGATTGTCCAAAAGTCATTGCCATATACAAGATTAGATATTACATAGCAGTTCAACAACCTTTTCTGTTTCTAAGGATTTCCAGAAAGCACCTTTCATTATTCTTATGCACCTTTGGTGTTTTGTCAAATTTTCCATCATCTGTTACTACACTATGATGATAATTACATTTCTGTATCTGCTCGATTTTGACATCCCCAATACATAGTTCATATATATTGGATTGTCTCTTTTGCTGACAACCATGCATTCTGTTTTCTTAGAGTTAATAGTTAGTACTTCTTGCGTTCCTATACTATCATGTCTAAGACATTTTTTTTTTTTTTTAAGTTCTGAAATACTTTTCATGTTTTAATTCTCAAAGCCAAGTAAGGAAACTTGTTACTTGCTATCTCAATGTTATCTGAAAATGATTAGAAAACAGAATATTTGATGAACTCTGAGAATAACTTTCTAAATGGATAGAACAATGTTGGTTATTTTCAATTTGTTATATTCTAAATGACGATTATTTTCATGCTTGAACATGGAAATTTAAAAAAAATATTATTGCATTCACATTGCCACTTGTGTTTTGTTGTCATATTTCCATGGAGTGGAACACTAATATAAAGTTTTAGTCTAGAGTATAAACAATTTGAAAAAGTTATGTTCTTACCATGTCCTTGCAGCCATATGCAAATACAACAAAATGTTTATAGACATGAAGACTATGTTACCTCCCTACTCTTGTAAGACTCTCTCTTTAGTTACAAATCAAGGGTTGGGCAGTCAATTTAGTTGACATTTGTGATACAGAAGGAATAAACCACTGCATTCCTTCTTAAATACTCAACTATGACTTATCTGATATTTAATAGTAACCATTTGATGAAAATGCAACAGAGTCCAACTATTACTACAATAATCTTTTGAAGAAGTAGGAGTATTTGGAGTAACAGGTTTTTTACATGCACTGCAAAATAAAAATTATCTCTCTTACTTAACCCAACCTCCTCCTTCAACCTTTCTTGTTCCTCTATGCCATTATTATCTACATTTATCTCTTTGCCCTTGTTCATATTTTAATGCTTCTCCTATATTTCCTCATTGAGTATAGGAATGTGCAAAGTCATTTTTAGGGGACTTGGGCAAAAGTGAAAAAAAAACTGACTTTAAAACCTTCTTTTTAAAGAATAACAAAGCTCTACTGGGTGAAATGTTAAATTCAGAACACAGTTCTGTTAGACAGAAAAGCTTTTCTTTTTAGCTTTATATTTTACTTTCAAGAGAATTATTCTGGAACAATTTTACCCTCAAAACAAGAGTGTATTTGCCTTTTCTCTCTAGCATTTAAAATAATCACAATCAAATATTGAGTACAATTTATCTATTAGATCATTTTATAAAAAGGTCTCCTAGCCAAATTTTACTAATAAAATCTCATAATCCTAACTGCATATCAAATTCATAACAAAATTTAAATTAATTGCCTTAAGATTCATTATTTATTATATTGATTTCATTGTTGTAAAAATTAAACTTCATTTCATAGACATATTTTATGAATTTCTTTGCTTGTCAGGAAATCAGAGTAATAATTAAGTTTTAGCTTTTCTTTTCTTTTTTTTTTTTAAAGATACTGCCACAATATTTTAAGATCCCGATGATGAGTGCTTGACATAAGATAATCAATTTTAATGGCAGAGATTTCTCATCTTTATGCAAAATTATAAACACTTCAAGCTTTGGTGTTAGAGAGTGCATGAACTTGTAATTTTGTTTCTTCTTGTTTAACAATACATCACACTCTGTAGGTCATCCTAGTGTCAAATCTTTTATTTAACATACTTATGATTTTTAAGTTAATAGTTAAATTCTTTAAAAGATTAGGTTTTGGTTAAAGAGCTTCTAAAGAAAAATATATTTTTGGGGGGGCCTGTAAAAGATTACATCTTTGTGTAAAAAGCCTCACCTATTTGCATTTGTAAGTATCTCCCATAAATATAAATAGTAAAACTACTATGATAGATAATGGTTAAAATTTTCATTATTCACAATATAATTGTTTTGTTTCATTTTACTAATTTCTCAGTTCCAAGGCACAAAGTTTTAAGCTATACAGTTATGTCCAAGGAACCAACAAAGTTTGACCTCCAAACTGTTTGGCTTGCCAACTTTTGCTTATTTATCTCTTTTCATCCCTCCAAAATGATTTTCATCAAGTGATTTTGAAAATACTTTTAGTTTTCATTTCTTTATACTTTAAATATTATATTTAGTAGATACACATGAGTAGACATCAGTTCTTTAAACAGTGTAAATTTATGTCTAATTCTCTGTGCATTCAAGACTTAATAAAGAAACTGTGCTTTCTGGCAGGATTCACTCTTATAGGGAAAACTACAATTAAGCCCTGTGTTGTAAAAATAAAAAATTATTCATGTATGCCAGACAAATTATTAAAAAAAGATGTTAAAACTTATTGGCAAAGGAAATATCTATGTATATTCCCATGAAATCTCTCTACAACTAAAATAGATAAGCACTTAAAAAATAATTTTCTAAATGATAAGGCATAATATTGATAGTTTATAGAAATATAAAAAAAAAAAAAAAAATGCAGTTGGCTACTCCAGAGATGGCTGGAAACTTATAAAATGTTATTTGTAGGATTTGAAAGGCTATTGCAGATGTTTGAAAAGTTGATCCAATAGCTATTCAATATCCTATTTATAAAATCATCTACATAACAGTTCATATAATTGAAGCTGAAGTTTATCAAAATATTATTCAATTAAAGATTATAAATTTCTGTTTCTAAAGACTAAATCAGTTTTGTATTTTACAACATATACAGAAGAATCAGCAATATTATTGGTCCTGATCTAGTAGTTCAACTTCAGTCATTTTCCCACTACTGTAAGGTTGCCTCTGTGCCTTTTCTATAAATAATTTCATGACAAGTGTTCGGATGATTTCTTCGGTATAGTACCTAGATTTTTTGAATTTAAACACAGTAATACACTGGAATCAAAATCTCATCAATTTACAGTTGAGCTGGATAGATGTAGCCATAAATTCTATGCTAACAGTTTATTTTCTCACACTTCTTGCTTGTGGAACTCCCTTCTGGCTCTATGCTTTCCAGTCAACTTTAATCTGCAATAATTTAAATGCAATGTCAATTGCTATCTACTGTCCTCCTGATTACTCTTTTCTCTTCCCACTCACTATTAATGATTCTGTTGCTAATTCTTCCACACCCTGTAATCACTTGTGCCTTAGTGGCTTTATTGCCTTGCATTGGGGGTGATACAGATTTAAAAAAATATATGTAGGAGAAGGAAAACTAGTCTGTAAGATTTAAGAAAATGCTGTCTTCACATTGTGCAAGTGCATTTTAATGACTCCTTAAAGAACAATAGCAAATTACAGAGACCACATCCTTGAGGACTTTCAACAACTAAAATGAAGAGCACATGTAACATGAAGAGAGAGTAATGGCATAATCAAAATGTTGATGTTCCACACTACTTCAAATAAAAAGTTAGGAAGCAAACACCCATCAATATTGGAAGGAGCAATAACAGCTACTAGACTTGTGACTTATTTTCCTGAAAAATTGTTTTAAGAAAAAGATTTTATAAATTTCAACTGAAAGTAGCACTGTTTACACTGCAGTCAATGAATACCAAATATTTCCTTATAAGGAAACAACAAATATTACCATTACCTGTTCAGAAGGCAGACATTACATGGCCATTCACTTGATTATTTCCATTCTTTGTCATACACCATTTTATCAAAATTCTACCAACCAAAATAAATATTCTTTCCTGCTTTACCCACCAAAAAGAGTCTACAGTCATTCCACCATCAAAAATCAGTGACGACCAATAATCCACTGAACACTGGGACACCCAAATTATCTATTCTTGGGATTACAAAATCCAAAGGATGTTTAATTAGTACAAGCAAAAAGGGAAGACATTTTTTTCTACAGAAAGAATATTTGTTTTAAAAAAGAAAATAAAGCAAGCATTCTTCCTGAATTTTCAACTCCCAATAAAAGAATCTATATTGAAGAATGTTGCCAGAATTTTTATTTTTGGGGTGGTGGTGGTGATGAGGAAATAAGAATTTGCACACTAAAAATCAGTTCACTTTTTATGGTAGAGGGATTTTCTGGGTGGGGTAGTGTGTTACACCACACACCCTGATGATGGGCATGTCTAGATTAGTCATTCTGTATATGTCAGAATGGAAATTGTAATGGTCTATTTATTTGGGGTGGGGGTGAGGGGGATTTTGTTTCTTATTCTTGTTGAAACTTTTGCATACACAAATATACATTGACATAAAATCACAATGTATGTATACATATATTTTTTATGTAAAAATTTATATATAAATAAAATATATCTGTAAAAAGACTATGATTAAAACAAAAGGGAAACTTTTCTTTACTTTCTCAAGGTAAATGTAAGTATTCTATTTTGCAGCATGTATTTGTAAACAGTAGTAAAAATATTAAGTTTGCAAAAAAAATAACTAAGAGATGAAAAGACAGATTTATTCATTTTGATTGTATTATGACGGTGGGGTTATGGATAGCAGCTCAAATTGAGGAATCAGAGAGCAGAGTTCGAATTCCAGTCGAATCCATTACATTCACTTACGTGCTAATACCCTTGGGAAAGGCATGAATCCTCTTCCTTTCCCCTCAGCTATGTGTAAATAGCAGGACAGACTGGGTTCTATAGCCTTGGATGGCAACTGGTCTAACACAGAAAGAAATGGCAAGCTAATGTGGGAAAAAATCTGCCTCGTCAGTTATGTAACAAAAGATCACCTAAGCATGTATCATGGATGGCACATAACTGTCATATCAGCATACATTTTTTGGTTAACAAAAAAAAAAAAAGAAAAAAAGGCGGGCATGTTTTTAGTGATTTTAATGTTAAAAGATTGAAGAAAATAAGCAACATTTTTATAATTTGATACTATTTTTTAAAAAACAAAAAAGTCAAAATAAAAATCGAATTACGTACAGTTTATAGAGAAGGAACTGTGAAAAATTAAAAGTAGAATCAGATTGTGTGTGTGTGTGTGTGTGTCTGTACGTTTATATATTGGATCAGATTTCCTACATTTTTCAACTGATTTCAACAAAACTTCACAGGACTACGTAAAATTACCTTGCAGTGGTTCTGACAGTGCCAAAAATTGGAAAAACAATTGTTTTTGCATAAAATCAATTTGAAAACACGATTAAGAGGCATTAATGAAAGGGGGATAACTCATATCGAGTTATACTTATTAATATCGAGTTATACTTATTATAAAACCCAGGTTGGTTGTTTGTGTGTGTGTTCGTTTATATATGGGATTGGATTCCCTACATTTTTCAACCGATTTCAACAAATCTTCACTTTTTTTTGGCAGGTAGTGTTTCTTATTGTCGTGCACACTTTTTTTCTTTATTTTTACATTCAGAATGCTTTAAAAATTCAATTTACAAGACAATTGTTTATAATAAAATAATCAGTAGACTCATAACAATTGAAAACAATGTTTTTGTTTGAGTTTGACCAATTCGTAAAAAAAAAAAAAAATAAAACTAATTAAGACATGCGTGTTCGTCAACCTTAAACAATAATCTTTGTCAATTTTATTTTTCAGTCTTTATGATGGTCGATACTTGATCTATCTCTTACTGTTACATCCCGGGCAATGCTGGGCTCTACTGCTAGTGGTTAATATAACAATGTACCAAAATAATTATTCAATTTTTATCTGAATTCTTTTATATTAGGTATTATTATTCTGTATTGATTTACTAATCTGATCTTGCTTGTCAAGACAATCTAGCATTCTTCTAGTGTCAATAGTTGGTAACTGAATTTCAAGCAGAATCCTTTAATTAAATCCACAAGGGTAAATTCTTATTTTACTGTCCATACTAAAGGAAATATCATCAATTAATTCTTTTAAGTTAGAGAAAATGGAAACAAAAAGGACCCTTATACTTAGAATCAGAAAAATAAATGGTTGGCAGAACAGGGATTGGGAGAGGTAGCAAAAAAAAAAAAAAAAAAACCACTAAGAACTAAAAATAACAAAGTTGTGGAGAACCATGATCGTCCACGTCCTGAAGGGACATGGCACATAGATTATTTACGAGAATAATTTTGTATTTACAACATTCTAAAAACTGATGCAATTAAAACTAATACAATAATTAGCATTTACCAATTTATAAGGAAATAAATATGAAAACAATTTATTAATAAATTTATAAACATTTATTAAATTATTAAAATATGTGAACAAACAAGGAACTTCTTATTTAGCATTTTATAAAGTTCAAATCAATTGGCAATTAGTCGATGTTTTGTCAACCAATCTAACAATATAATATTTTTGTTGTAAATTGTCAAGACCAAAACATATGTATAAATTCACTTTCAAAATATGTTTAGGTTTTATTACAATTCTAATCATTGTTTTTTAAAAGAATAAACATTGCTGAGGAGTGAAGGTAGTTAAAATAATAGTGGTGTCAACAGAAAACCATCTTTTTGACACTCCATCTTTGGTACCTTGACTTTATGAATTTAAGCACAGTACTAGATTGGCAGATAGGTCTCATCATTTCGCTATTGAAATAGCTAGATGTAACTAAGTTCTATGCTAACAGTTTCTTCTCTCACCCTTCTTGCTTATGGAACTCTCTTCTATTTTCTTGCTTTCCAGTCAACTTTGATCTTCAAAAAATTCTGTCTTCTTAATTCCTGATTTTTTTTATTGTTCTCCCTCCTTAACAATGATTTTCTTTTTATTCATTATTTCACACTCAATAACACCTTGTGCCTTAGTTGTTTTATTCCTTCCTTGAGATGAAATGATTTAAAAAAAAAAAAAAAATGTTCTAACATACTGCATTCTATTTCTCTCAGGGTGCCACTGCCCACACAAATAACCAGGACATATTATTTTGGGTTTGTTTTTTTGTTAGACTATCAGATTACAGGCTGATTGAGGGGAACCGCCCTGAAGTTGTAGCTCATTGCTTTACAAGTTGAAGGCTTTTCACCCACCCATGTCAACAATACATGTCTATTTGAACTCAAAAGAAAATTAGGAAAGTTTACTACTTACAGAAGAGGATCTTCTAACAGAAATGAATCATTTCTTTTCAAAATCATAAACTGTTATTTAGGATAGTTTTCTAAATTTCAAAGAAAAACAATAAAAAGAGTTTATTTATATATATATATATATATATATATATATATATATATATATATATTTTACACATACATACACTCTTGACGCTATTTTTTATATACTCTTCAAGTCTTTTTGCTCTGTCTAGGCAACCTAGGTGTTGAGCACTTTACTGAGTAGGTAGGTGTTTGTCTTTAGGTCTTTTCTTTTTCCTTATTGCTGTCCTTGTTTGAGATTTTATCTTGTTTAAGTATCTAGGTTTTTTAGCATGTTGTTCATCAGTGGAACTAACGGTTTTGGTTTTTCTTATATATATATATATATATATATATATATATATATATATTGGGGAAATTGTGGAAAAAGTTTATTTGTGACATGTTTTGTACTTCAGGACTTCTTTGGACTAAATTTATATTGGTATGATTATGAATAGGCAACAAATAAAATATGAATCTATAAGACAATTTGAGCAAAAAGGTGCTGAAAAGTTCTTAGTCTAATCTACTTCCAAAAATCAGCATTCTGATGTTTAATGTTTGGTTTTAGGAAGTGTCACTGGCCAAAATTGTTTGTTTTTTAGCACCCCTCATACTTATTGGACCTGCAGCTTGATCTTCCCTTCCTATTGTTGTAGTAACAGGAGGAATTACTAGACACTTGTATGTGAGCATTCCTTGTGTTACTATAACAATAGAATATCTTGCTAGAAAGTAGGGGAGATCAGGCTGCTAATTTTTACAACATTTTTGTTTTCTGTTAGCTTTTTTTGAATATATATTTTTAATAAAAAGCCTAGATTACTCATGTAGAAAATATAACCAATGTAAATACAAAATTACTTTAATATTGCAATCTTTTTTCTTAAGTTAAACTAGTATGTTAATATTTCAGGTAATAAATTTGTGATTATTCTAATATGTTTATAAGTAGAAGAATATCTACATGTAACCTCAGGATATAGAGTAATGTTAATTACAATTTCTTTATACTGTATTTTCAGATCTCCATCATTCATAATTTCAATAAAAAATAAAAAGTATTTTTTATACTCATTTATGATGGAGATATGGCTTCCATCATTATCTGATTTTTATTTTTAGATCTCTCTTTATGTTGACCACTCTCTTTAAAATCATCCCTTGAAGAGGAAAAAGACTTTTCAAACTGGTGACTAAGTTGAATACATCAGCTTAGTTCACTATTCATTTTAAAATATGTAGGTGTTTCACCAAATGTTGGACTCTTTTTCAATAGCAAATCATATTTTTTTTTGTTTTGTGTTGATATAAAATAAAAAAAAGTTACTTTCATACCTCAATTATAATGGATACACAAATAGTTGTCAGCAAATTTCAACATTAATATCAGCCATTTTTGATTCTTTGGAAGAACTTGCCAATGACTCAGGAGGGGATAGAGGAATCTGCAGGTGTAACCTCATAATGTATAGTAATGTTTATTTCTTTATACTGTATTTTCAGATCTCCATCATTCATAATTTCAATTAAGAATAAAGAAATTGTAATTAATTTTATTATACATCATGAAGTTATACATAGATATTCCTCTAGTAATTTTTTTTTACTTTTGGCAAGTAATTTCTAATGTCTGAGCTTTACATATTTGCGTTTCTGTTTTGGCTATGATCTGAATGTTGTGAGTAAGTCTCCAAAGACATAGCTATTTTCTAAACATAATGCCACCCTCAAGTGTAAGGCACTCAGTGAGAACTGAACTGTCTTGTTGACCAACTTACTAACCATTACTCTATGACAAGCCACTTATATACAGACATATATAAATGCATGCATGTGACTGTAGGGGATTACAGCCATATCATGTTGAAACACTGGTTCTTGTATGATCACTGAACTTGAGTAACATTGAGTTTGGTCAGTACTTATATGAGTGATCACTTGGGAATACCAGGTGGTATAAGCCTGGATGTAATGGATAACAGCTTATTTCCCAAAATTCTTATACTCTTAAAATATTTTCTGGCTTTAAATAACCTGCAAAAGATTAATAAGCTGTAAACAAACAAAGCAATCAATGTGACTCTAGGATATTGGATGTGTAAAGGCACATGTATTCTACACATGCAATCTTTCACTGCTGGATTGTTATAGCATTGTTGCCTGGGTGCGTTGGTTCATTTTAGGTAATAATAAAAAAATTGCCATTTACTGGTAATAAAAGACCATAAAGATGCTGACAGCAATTTCTCATGAGCATCACCATTTTGGTTTCAACCAGATACTCTGTGGTACAGACTAAATAAAACAACACCTCCAACACGCATTATGATAAAAATAGTGCTAGGGACTGACATTTCACAATGTTTTGAAAATACACACACACTATATATATATATATATATATATATATATATATATATATAAAGAAAATTTCATAAATCAATATGCAGACTAATAAATTTCACAAAAACTAACATTGTAAAAGTAAGTAAATAAATTGTAGAAAAAATATGAACAAAGTTAAGGAGCATACTAAACATAAACCAATGGAAAAATACAAAAACAATTAATTGGTTTAACATCACCAACAAAAAAAAACTGTTCCTTCATACAACAAGACATAAAAGATTTTTACCCATCCATCAATGAAAACACACTAAACAATGCACTAGACCTGGTGAAACAATATGTAAACATCCCAAACGAAGATCTAAACATTACCAAACACTGCGGAAAGTTGATACTATTCTATGATAACAAAATATGGACAAAAAAAACGCAGCACTAATAATAACACCAATATTGACTATACATTTGATGTAACAATGGGCATCTATGACAGCATGTATATATACAAACTCATAGGCAAATACATCATCAATAAATTAACACACATCATTAATAAAAAGACATTGGCGTATACAGGGATGATGGCCTAATAACCATAAGAATTTGCAATGGCAGAATTATGGAAAGAGTAAGAAAACAGATCATAGAAAACTTCAACACATTAGGATTTAAAAATGAAAACAAACCAAACACAATAGAAAAAGAAAATCTGGTTCAACCCACCTTATAATACAATAAAAACAAAAATAACTGAAAAACATTTCCCCAAATTCAAAAATTATCAAAAATCATCAGCAAAAACACAATCAGTTACAGCTGCATGGATAACATGGAAAAAATAACCAAACAATAAAAAATACTAAATACAGACAATAATAACAACACAAATCAGCAAAATAACAACAACAAATGCAATTGTCAAAATAAAAACAGATGCTCACTTAACAATAAATGCCTAACCAACAACATAATATACAAAGTCACCATAACAAGCAACACAAATGCAGAAGAAAAACCTACATAGGAGCTATAGAAACAACCTTTAAAGAAAGATTTAATAATCATCAAACCTTATTTAAAACAGAAAAATGCAAAAAACAACATAACAATAACAAAATACATATCGAGCAAGGAACAAAATAACATTACCAAGATTAAATGAGAAATATATATATATATATATATATATATATATATATATATATATATAAAAGCAGCCCCACACAATAGCAACAGCAGAAACTGTAAATTGTGGCTGGATGAAAAATTAACAACCATCACCTTCAAGGATCAAAACAACCTATTGAACAAGATGAATGAAATAATGGGGTAATGCAAACATTTAAATAAGCATCCACTCTGCTACCCAAATACTAATATAAAAAGAAAAGAAAGAAATACAGCACAAAACACAATCCCATCACAATTGAACCTAACACCTAATTTATATCAATACCAAACACAATCCATCCAGAAAAAGCAACCACAATATCAACTAATAATAACAAAATAACACTCAACCATACAAAACACATACAAAACCCAACATATAAATCACTACAACAACACCCCTTATAAAACACAAAAAAAAAAATGAGAACACATATCGGGACATGAATGTACAAACACACCCACATAAACAAGCAAATACAAAAGCAAAATACACAGACACATTAATACACAAACATGCACACACATGAATACTCAGCTGCACAAAAAAGACACACACACACATCTAAAAATTCAACCATAACCTAAACTATGTTAAGAAACATACTAAACATAATGAAAAAATACAAAAGAAACAACTAATTGGCTTGTTCTTTCATACAGCACAAGTATCAAACACTAAGTTAAAAAAGTTAAATAATACAACTTACTAAAATATATTGAAATACTAAGTAAAGTTAAATACTTATTATATATATATATATATATATATATAATAAACAGAAACACACAATTAGATGCACAATACAGTTAACACAAACACATAGGCACACATACACAAGCAGGTGGATGTGTATGTTCATGCTTGTGTGTATATATGTGTGTGCATAGATGGACACACACAAACATACACCTGCACAAAAAGAAACAATTGGTTTAACATCAACAAAAAAAACTGTTCTTTCACACAACACAAGTAACAAACACTAAATTAAAACACTAATAATACAACCTATTAAAATATATTAAAACACTAAATGAAATAATACAACCAGCTAATAATAAAAAATACATATACAGTTAATATAAACACACAATTAAATGCACAATACAGTTAACACTGACACACATAAACATATATATGCATGTGCATGTATGCATGTGCACATAAACACATACCTGCAAAAACATACATACGCACACAAAATTCCAACCATAAGCCTAAATGGTCAGCAATAGAGACCAACGAACAAGGTGAGGAAAGAATAAAAGAGAAAAAAATATAAAGAGCAAAAATAGTGGAAGATAGAAGATTAATCAACGCCCATCAAAGCAAAAGCAAGTAAGTAATACACTCGTACCAATAAAAGTACAGAAGAATTGAGAAATTACAGCAGACTAACTCTGTTTCAATGAGTGTTTATATCTATATAACCACAAAATAAACATAAGTGGAAAAAAAAAATTTTTTCATATTAATTCTGTTAATGCTCTATCTTTGATATTGAGTACTCTTCCACAAAACTTGCTTGCCTTAATTGCCTCCTTATCAGTACAACCACTGAAAAACCAGCAATTTTGGCTTCAAGAACAGTATTTCAAATTAACACTACGTATAACTGTCCAAATGATTTGTGGATCTGAGTGTTTTCAGTTAATCTGTTAGCCATTATCAAGGATTTTTTTAGGTTGTCTGAATATGTAGACTTTTTTTCTAGGTATGGTTTAATTCTTGAACACACTCAGTACGTTGTGGCCATGTTCATAATTGATATTACTGACAGTTTTTTTTTTATATTGTCAATGCTTTCATTATTTTTAACCATTTTCTACATAAATTAACATCTTTGATAATGGCTGATAAATAAGCTGAAAGTACTTGGATCCACAGATTATTTAGAGATTTCTTATACACTATATCCAAAAAAGAAGCCACTTGCATGAATACAAATATATATATATATATATAAAGCTTAATCCCAGTGCCTTGTCAGTCATCTTCAATGAAACCTGTATAAAAGAGGGACTGCTGCTCAAATACTCATATATATATATATATATATATATATATATATATATATATATATATAGAGAGAGAGAGAGAGAGAGATAGATAGATAAAACTCGCTATTATACATTCAACACCATCACTTGATAAGACACCAGAAGTGTTGAAACAAAATGGCTATTTTTGTAGTGATTTTATAACATGCTTATGTTATAATTTTCGAATACATTATATTTGCTCTACTCTGTATTGAGCATTCTTATAAGAATAGTATTTTTGGCTATTGGAATTCATTCTATATACACCAATCCTCTGTGTGTGTGTATAGAGAGAGAGAGAGAGAAAGAAAGAGAGACCAGGTAATGTACACTTTGTAAAGACATATATCCATAGCAGCATAAGTGTGGGCATGATATGGTATAATTGGTTAAGAAGCTTGTCTTACTAGAACAATTGTAACTGAATAGAGAGTTCAATCCTTACTGGCTGCCCCATACTTTTGGACGGGTCAGATCTACACTACTCTTAGAAAAATCACCAAAGCAGCAAAAGTATTAATGCAAATTTTGTTATATTAATGTGTATTGTTAGAAGTATAAAAGTGATTTTAGTGACAGTTTATTTAGATTTAAACTATGGGTATGCTGAAAAGTTCTTGACCTGGCCAAAAATTCTGATGTTTAGTCGTTTAGTAAGATTTTGTAAAAAAGATTTTTCCAGTATCACTTCCTAAAGACCAAAATATATAATTGATTTCTATGTGTGGGCAAAAATGGTACATAAATTATTTTTATAGATCAAAACAGTTTCAGGAAAATCTATGAAAAAGTGGAAAAAACTTTTCATGTGACATATTTTATCCTTTAGGACTTCATCATACTAATGTGGTATTTACATTGATGTGAGTACATATGGAAATGAGGAGACACTGAAAATTTAAATTAGGAAATATTTTCTTTTTTTAAATATGTGTTTGAGTATATAGTCTAGCCAATTTCATTCAGTTTCTTATTACTATGTGTATAAGAGTCTGCATATAAGAAAATACCACTGTGTTGACATGTATACATATATATGTATGAGGTGGGTGCCAAGAATTGTGGGTTGGGGCAAAGAATTTTTGAGAACTCACTTGTATGTTGTAGTATGCTGAAACATTTTTGAGTTTAGCTTTATAGTCAAGCAAGAGTTACAAACGTGAGAGATCCAGGATTTCTGCCTAAATATCTCATTACCAGATATCCACTTTAATGATCAAGAGAGTAAAAAGCCCTACTTTATAGAAGTTGGTCTAGTCTAGTATGTGACCTTCACAGAACATAAATAACAATTAGAATTTTTAGTGCTTGTGAAGAAAAACCTAACGAAAAAATCTATATAAATTAAGATTTAGCAAAAAAAATAAAAGAAACAAATTAAGTTATTAGAAATTTTATACTTCTCAAGTAATATATAAGCATCTTTCTGTTAAATATTTGCACACATTTTGTGTCTACTAAAACATCTGCATGTGAGAGATAAAATAAAGGATAATGAATCAAGTAGTCAGTCAGTTTATCCAAGTAGGAGTCAGTGAGAGTCTATGTGATAATAAGGGTAGCAGCTAAATGTACCAGTCCGAGCCAATATTATTGTTCCCATGTTTAATCTATTCCCTGTTAAATGAAAACTGTCTTTATAAGAAAATAAAAAGTTACCTCAACAATTTATGGAATATGAAAACTTTGAATTTACATTTCATCTGCTTTCTTCATTTCATTTCTATTTTCTTTGTGGATGATTTGAATATTTTTACAAGGCCAAATCTTCACCTCAACCTGCCACAAGTTATTCAATTTTCAATAAAAATGAAACAATGAAGAAATACTATGAATTAACTCTTTCAGTGGGGTGGGGAACTTAATTATTTCCATTTGAAAAATCTTTAAAATTAATCTAAAAAATGATTTTTTATTATTTCAGAAAGAAGAGAAAAATTAATAAAATTGTGATAGTTAAGAAATTAAATAATAAACAGGAACCCAACAAGGAATATGATGGAATAGCAAATGATGCTCATCTAATCTCCATTGATTTCATTTATGTAAGTTAATTTTAAAAAAAGTTTTTTTGTCAGAATTTATGGAAATTTTTTTTAGAATTACAGAAAATATAAAAAGGAAAAACAATTTCAATTTCAACAGAAATCTCAAGCTAAAAGAACCAAAGAATAAATGCTGAAATTCAGAACAAGGATTTTTTAATTTGCTGCTGTCTGATTAAAAATAAATCCTTTTCCAAATTTTATATATGACTTCAAATTTACTTTCATGAATTCAAACTGTATGCTATCTTCTTTCAGTTATCTAACTTCTAGGTTTCCTGCCACATTGAAAAGATTGATTACCAAAAACACAAAGAAATAAACCACTTACTCCAATTATCTGATTCTTTTACCAAAATTCTAGTACAGTCATTCACAAATTCTGACTATTCCAGTGTTGCACCCATCTGGTAGAAAGAAAGATTTCCAAGCAGAAATACTCTCTCTTTGCAATCAATCTAATTACTTTAAGAATTTATGATCTTGAAAGAATTTTAATGCCTTACCAAATTTCCAAAACATTCCATTAGTTGTTAGCAATGTCCTAAACTTTTTCTTTTTAAAAAAAATCTTTACTATAAAACAGAATTGTACCAAAGAAACATCTTATTTTTCCTTTACAAAGGAGGTCAAGAATGAAATAAAGGGTTGGGAGGCTGTTTGTTGTCATGGTGATTTGTTTCAAGGAGGATTAGAGATGAAATGTTTTCAATGCATTCACATTTCAGCCAAACTGCAAATCCCTTCCTCAGCTGAATACTACATGGACACATTTAAAAAAAAAAAAATTTTAGATAAAAAAAATCAGCAAAATTATTTTTTTTAATCTTTTCCAAATAATAATCATTTTAATTTATTACATTATATCAGATTTTATTATGTAAGTTAATTTTTTCATAAAATGGTTAAATGTTGATAAAATCTTCAAGATATACTCATATGATACCACATGAATTTCAGCTTTTAATACTAGTTTTTATTAAAAATATTTGCAATAACTTATTTGGTGGTGTGAGATTTTATTATACAACTCAAGAGTTGTTCTTATTCTAAATAAATATATATAATATAGTTATTGATATTTATTGCTTAATTTCAGATCTATAAAGACCTGGGCAATAAGAAAGATAGTCCTGAAAGAGAAACAAAATATTACAAAGTTATTGAGTGACAATAAAATGTTGAATAGAGATCACAAAACAATTAAAACAAAAAATGAAAATCTCAGCAAGAAAAATAGCTTTAAAGATGTTATAAAAAAAGACTTCAAAATAAGCAAGAAAAGTGGATTGACCAACAAGAAAATAGTGTTGTAAACAGAGAAAAAAAGAAAAAAAAAAGATGTAGAATATTAAAAAAATTGGCTATATGCATGAAAGCAACCAAACTACAACCTGTAAGTAAGCATCACAAAGAAAAATATGTAAATTTGGTAAGTGCATGAAAACTGATTTCTCATCAATAATGTTTAATGATGAATGTAGAGCTACATTGGATGGAGTAGAGGATTGGTCCTTCACAGAATTATGCTGATGTACAAAAAATTTGGACAACTTTGGTAAATTAATAATTTTTTAAATTTTTACTTCAAAATAGAGAGTGATTAGCAGTGTGCTTTTCTTAGTACATTTTATGATTTTTGAGGACAAGAAAACAAGTTACTGCATTTTTATTAATGCTGTGTGGTGGATGATAGAGCATCTTAACCCCTTCCCTGTCAATTATTTTGGGAAAAGCATTTCATCTTCAAAGAAAATTTTTATTTGTTTTTAATATAGTAGCTAAGAAACTGAGTCAACTTGAAGTACTCAAGTGGTGGCTAATATCTCTACCAGATGTAAATTGGACTCATTTCAAGCTCAGAAGGACATAAGAATCAAGATTGACATATAAATATGTCTGTTGTTTAGGTTTCCATCAACTTTTACTAATTCTCTTTTATCATTGCTTTTGCTGTAACCTTACTGCATAATGTGTTCACCAAATTTTATCATCTTTTTGGTGTATCTTGCATTATTTCTTTCTCCCACTGGTCTTCTTACATCTTCTTTTGCATTGAAATGCAAATATTTTGTATTATCTTTTGAGCCATTTTCCAGCATTACTGTTAGATGTTCTTTTGACTACTTCAATCTTCTATTCAGATGTTTTGGTTAATGAGGATTTCTTTTGCTGCTATACACTTGTTCAAATTGTTTATTCATAATATTCTGCACACTGTATTAACTGAAATCTTACTGTTATTAAGACTATATTCACTCCTCACTTGTCCGGCTGTTAATTTTTGATTGCCTACCATGACTCTTACAATCTTTCTTTTATCTCTCTTGTCTAACTTTTGTGGCCTTCTAGTTTTCTTTGTACTTAAAACACTTCCAGTAGTAGCAAACATTTCTTGGATGGTTTGAACACTTTTTCTGGAAATTCCCAGTCATCTGGCTATCTCTCGTTGCATCATCTTCCCATTCAAAGTCACAATATTCATCTTTATTCCAGCAAAAATTTTAGCCATAATTTTAGTGTAAAAAAAAACAAAACAAAAAAAAACAATCTACAATGACTTACTAAGGTACCTTACACCCATGTTAATAAGATGAAACAATTTCTACTTAGAAATTTGCATATTACTATCATGACTATCATCTCAGATCTTTCACTGGCTCAATAGTTTTGCATGGCCTTTTTTCGGCTTCAAGCTGCTTAAAGTGATTTATCTTCTGTTACATGACACTTCTGAAAATCAACAACTTATTTTTTAATCCACAAGGTCCACAGACACTAATGAAAGTCTTAAAATAAAGGTGTATAATCATTTCATTTAGGCGTCTGAAAACTGTTGCATGCCAGTGTTAGCTATTGATTGATTTTTTTATGGCTTATCAACCTTTTGCAAGTTAAAACCAGAAAAATTTTTTTTTACATTGTAGGAGTTTTCTGGAGATAATGATAATTCACTGATAAAAGTTCTACTAATCAACTCATATATGTGGAGAGAAGAGGTGGATTCATATCTTTGCCAAAGGTATTTGTGTGCAGGTAAATATAATGAAAATGACTGAAATTGGACCTTGACTCTCCAATTTCCAATTCTGAGCCATTGTTCATTACACCACCCATATTCTACAGCAGCTGGTATTCCCAAGTGGTCACCCATGTAGGCTTGATGTTGCTTAACTTTAATGATCATATGAGAACCAGTGTTTCAATGTGATATGTCCATGAGCCCAGTGTTAGTTAACCAACATAAATAAGATGGATGGGAATGTAGCAATGGTTCAGATGAGTACTTTAAAAGCAGTAAAATTATAGTTCTCTTCAAATATGATAATGGTGATGATGATGGTGGTGGTGCAAAGACAAATACACAGAATTATAGTAAGAGTTTTTCTTTGTCAGTTGTACTAGTTAAAATCAAGAAGCTTTAAGCTGCAGAGCTTATGCATGCAAGCTCCTTCAAAATCAAACTATTAATTGCTCACCTTACGAAACAAAAAAGTTTGAGAAAACAAATTAATAGAATGTTGATTCAATAAAACTTATGGTGCATCATTAAAATTGGTGTATACAAAAATGGAAAATAATATTCAAGCAAAGATTTTTACATTATTTACATCATTCAAACTATTGTCCTCATCTTTATTATCATATTCACAATGTTGTGGCTGTTGTATGCTCAGGCCTTCAGGTGATATACATTGGAATTTTTTAAAAAAACCCAAAAGAAACACTATTTGGCCCACAGGGGTAGATTGTTTTAATTGCATGTGCCATGCCTTTTCTGGATATCTCAGTTTCAGTTAATTCCCTTTAGTAATTCAACTCACCAATTCCAGTGTATATCACCTGAGGAAGGCCAGAGTGTACAATGGCCGAAACATTGAGAATATGACAATAAAAATGAAGACAACAGTTTGAATGATGTAAATAGTGTAAATAGTTACAATATGTCTTCTCAGAAATAGAGACAGATGCTCAGGCAAAGAAACAATAAAATGCTGCCTGTTTTTGTTTTAATCATTTCACTCCGAGGAAGACAATAAAAACACTAAGACACAAGGAGTTATTGAGTGTAAAAACATTATTAAGCAGAGGAAACAATAAAAGAACAGGAATTAAGAAGACAGGAGATGATGACTGACATTACCTTTAAATTTTTGAAGCTCAAAGTTGACTGGAAAGCAACAGCTCAGAAGAGAGTTCCACAAGTGCAAAGTTTGAGTGAAAAAACTGTTAGCATAGAACTTAGTTACATCTAGTCATTTCAACAGTAAAATGACCAGGCTTTACTGCCAATCTAGTACTGTGCTTAAATTTTTAAAGTCATGGTACCAAAAAGGAAATCTCATCAGAACAATTACCATGAAAATATTTATAGAGAAGGTGCAGGGAAGTCTGTTACAGCAATGGGAAAGTGTGTGAAGCTGAGATGCCAGATCAGGGCCAATAACATTGGAGATTCTTCAAAGTTATGCTAAAGTCAAAACAGTAAAACTTTGATAATTAATGGCTGAAAGATTGATAAAGGTTACAGAATATCATAGAGTCAATATTAAGAAAAATATTAAAATTATTCAGGTAAATAGTATTAAATAGTCTCTGACCTATATCTTTTAGATTTATTTATAAATAATAAAATTATGTAGTACTTTGCATGATAAAACAAGTTATCAATAATTTGTTTGCATAATAAAACTTGATGTTCTCCAAACAAATTATCAATATTTTTAATAATATAAACTAAAAATCACACAATATATCAGCAGAAGTTGAGTGTAGGATTCCATTGATGAGAAATGGAGTACAACAACCTTTGATCCATGCATATATGGATGACCTGAGAATTACATCTTCTTTTCCTGGATGTCAGTCGATATTACAGTGTTTAGACAAAATAATGATTTAGGCAAGAATGAATGTCATTAGTATTGAAGAGAGGGATTGTGATAGAAAAGTTCCATTTTAAGATTGCAGGAACCACAATCAAATTGTTAAAAGAAAAATAGTTAAGTGATAAAATTTTAAATGCTGATTTAAAAGTTAGACATGCTATCCAGAAATGTTTTATAGACCCCAAAGTAATGTTAAGCAAAGTGTACAAAATAGGGCTCTTAGACCATTTTAAGGCATGGATATATCAATATGCCATTTTACTAAAGATTTTGTGGCCCCTGACATTATATGAAGTGGCATTAAGAATAGTCATGACTATGGAGAAGAAAGTCAGTAGCTATTTGCAAAGATGGCTCGGCCTACTGAGAAGTGTGAGCAGTGCAGCTTTGTATGAAATATCGAACGAATTGCAACTCCCTTTCAGAGGATCAGTTGAGGAATTTAAAATAGTGAGGACATGGGAGGCAATCCTATACAGGGATTCAAAAGATCCTAAAGTTGCAGAAGCAGGAATTGATGTTCAAACAGGTAGAAAGTGGAAGACGTGCTCAGAACGAATAATTGGCACCAAGGTGTGATACGTCCAATTGACCACCCACTTGATAATTGTCGAAAATCTTGTTGACGAATTCCATGTGATTCGGTTAAGATAAGAGTCTAAGGTTTGTTGTCAGGCAGAAGAAAGGGAAGAAAAGAAAAAGAAAGAATTTTTTTTTCTTTGAGCAAGAATTTTTAAACCGAGGCTAGTCTGGTCACACCCACGCTGCTGGGCGCCCATTGGCTGAATGCTGGCGTGAGCGGCAGGCGAAGGTAATCATGTGAAGAAGGAGTGGAGGCCTGCTGGCACCCATTGAAGAGATCGGTATGAGATGCCACTGTGAGAGAGAGGGGAAACCCGTTGACACCCTCTGAGGGTATGGTGAGATACCAATATGAGAAAAGAAGAAGGTGGGAGGACGAAAAGACTTCCAAAAATGGAAAACAATAAATTTTCCTGACCGAAAACAAAGAAGTGGATTGTGGATTTAGAATTATCAAGGAACCTCAAACCCCGATAATCCCACCCCGGTTTTGGTCGGTGTCCATATAAGTAGAGTCGCAGTGAGTGAAAGGCAGTTCCAGTTAAGTTCGCAGTGAAGTTCGCAGCCGAGTTGAATTGAGTTGGGCCCGCCTCGCAAAAAGTTGACTGAAAGATTCCACACAATTCCGAACTCAACTTCTAACCAAGAACAATTATTTTTGAAGAACGACTTGGACTCACACCACCAAAACAAGTTTCACGAATATCGCCTGAAGATACACCAAAACCAGTTTCTTAAAAGAACAAATTAAGATGTTAAGACACGCCTAACAAACACAAAGTGTCATGAATCCATATAAGCGGGTTGGTAAGATGACGCAGTCCTGTATTCAGCAACCAGATATAAAATATTGTTATCCTTTTTAACACATTTGAACTTTGAGTTATTATTTTATTTTCTTTTACATATACTTGTGCGGTGTTGCCCTTGTCCAGACTCAGCTTGCATTACGGCCTGGCGACTGATTGATTTCGTCTACCTAAGATCAAGTCACAACATGGATAGGTTAGACTAGAAATCAAAACAGTTACTTCGGTAACCAGACGGAGGCGAGCTGGGAATGACAAGGCTGATACCGAATCTAACCAGATTCCCATCCGAATCACTAAAAGGTTAGAACGTCACATTTGGTGCTGCGACCAATACCAAGCCACTGGGGGACGTCACACGAGGTTATTGTCCCAGTCTGTGAAGGAAAGAAAAATGAAACACTGTCTTTAATATGAAGTGAGAGCAGGAGTGGAGGAAATTAGAGCCAGTAAAAAGGTGGCTTTAGCTCAGCAGGAAAGCTGGACAAAATGGAGGAAAAAGAAAAAATGGAATATTTCCTGGTCTGCTAATTCCAGTAACATAAGTTTCCTTGTGCAAACAGTATGATACATTACCTAGCCCAGCAAACCTCCACATGAGGGGAAAGAGTGAGTTTCCACTTTGTCCACTGTGTCTAAAGAGAGGATCCCTCCAACATGTATTGAGTGGTTACCCCAAGACATTGAGTGAGGGGTATTACTCTTAATGCCATGATAAAGTTTTGAGAGAAATTGCAGCAATAGTCCTGAGGAGTCTCCAAACAAACCAATATGAGCCTAATAAGAAGCTGATGAATTTCATCAGAGCAGGAAAAAAAGTAAAGATACTAAAGAGGAAGAAAATGTCAGTCCTCAGTTCTGCCTCGGACTGGCAGATGAAAGTAAATATAGGCAGGCAGCTAAAATTCCCATGGCAAACACAGCTAGGTCTAGACATGATTATTTATTTGGATAAGACCATACAAGTCCTCATATTAGAATTAATGTAGAGGAATGTAAAAGACAGGGTTGGCAAACTCAGTGTGAACCAATTGAAATTGGATGTAGAGGTTTTGCTGAGTGCAAGAGGCTATCAAAATTAAGAGTAACAGGTTTGGAAAAGACTAAAGCCATTTGGTCAATATCAATGACAGCAGAAGAAGCCTCTAGATAGATCAGGCTTAAAAGATGAAGGAATTGGCAGTCAGCAAGGACGTGAGGGGAAGTTGTGGTTGATATTTAGATTTTTTTTGAAGGAACTGGAAGGTGCGTCTTGGGTATGGCCTGTAACTACATCCAACAATGGGGCCTAGACAAGGAGACAGAATTAGGGTACCATGAACCATTGTCACGTATCAATCATCTATGGCTAAGATCTAGCAACTGTTTGCCCTCCTCGCCAGGGTTACGTTTTTTGTTTGTTTATTTTTTTTATTTTTTTTTTTACACATACAATAGGAATATAGGGAGAGTGCTGACTGGATGATTAACATGAATAGAAATAAGATGAGAGTAGGTAGAATCACTTTTCTGTGTGTGTGAATATATCTCAGTGTGAGAAGCAAACAATTGTTACTTACATTTCAAACTGTGCGTGTCACCATATTTCTTATGAGAACAAAACAGTTACTGCATTTGCTTCCTTTTTTATGGAAGAGTGTAGAAGCTGGTGAACTGGAAGTTATCAGTAATTGGACTATAAATTGCCAGAGAAGTCACAGTGTATTAGTTAAGTTGGGGAAAGTTGTAGGTGACAGATGGCATACAAGTCAATATCTGATCAGTATCTACTAGATCACTGTGGAAAAGTGGGGTATGATGTTGAAAGACCCAAAACGTTTAATGAACCTCACCTAAAAACATCACTGATGATGTATGCCAAAGCATCAAACAGATTGTATTTCACAAAATAGTCATATAAATCAGAAAATCCTGAGAATTTTGAAAATGTCAGTTGGTTAATACAATTTTATCATTAAAGCATTGATTTGTATACTAGAATCTCACATGGCTGCGGTGAAGAAAATGGTGACTTACTTTGTTAAAACAAGTGACAACATGTTGCATGTGTTATCGGCCAGCAAAAAAGATAAGCTTGCGTGACTTCTCACTTTATAGAGAGAACATGATGCAAATTTCTGTTCTACTTTCAACCAGTCACTGACTTTCTGACCTATATATATATATATATATATATATATATATATATATATATATAGCCAAGTACTCCAAACAGCTGGACAGGCGGTCTTGGTCACTGCAGTGTGTGAAGGACAGTTTTGTGATCCATGACCTACAGATTTTTGTTTTTATCTTTGCCACTTCTAGAATATTTCAACTACAACAGCATAGTGAAGATTTTTAAAATTTATAAAAGGAATTACTTTTGCTAGTCTAGACCTAAATTTTTAATAAAAGGAAAAAAGAAGCCATTTCATTGAATGAAGAATATTAATGTTATCAGCCCAACACTTATCTTAACAGGAAAAAAAACTAAACATCTAGCAGCAGAAAGAGAATTAATCTGTTGTCAGTTTATCAAGAAGCTGAGAAAGTGAGCTACAACATAAACCCAAACAAAAGCTACCCTCATATTATTATAATTCTGCTTATTTGTTAGCATATATATTATGCTTTGCTATTACCTCAAATAAACAATGGACTATTCCCGTTTGTGAGGATAAACAGAAGAAAAGATATATCAAAAGTGCTGTTTGGTTTTAGGGAAAGGAAGGGAAAAGAAAAAAAGAAAGAAATGTTTGCATCAGTAAAATGATAAACCTTGTCAATTTGGAATCTTTACATTTGTAAACTCCTACTTCTTTAAATAATGACCAACTATCACACTTTTGATCCTTATTATAATATTTTGTTATATAATAACTCACTTTTTGGGGCTATTGTGTCATGTGGGGAGATTCCTTACTTTGCTCAATTCAGCAGTAGCAGCAATCAAAGTAATCAGCAGGGAACAACTGGAAATTCCAGAACTCATAAAACTACTGACAGAGCCCTATTCAGCCTCCTTTACCACTTTTCCTTTTCAGCAGCCACTACCTTCAAGGCCCAACTTGAAGCACTACTCACAATCCTTTCTGCAGAAGACAGTCTGTCCTGGCAGTTTGATTCAGATTTCTTGTTGCTCATGGGAACAAACAGAGAAATTGCCCTTCAAGATACCTACCCAAAGGACTACTCATAACTCTTGTTGCAGAAGAGATGTACCAACCCTAACAGTTTGACACTCAGATTTCTCATTCCTTGTGGGAACAAGCAGGGAAATCTCTCTCAACAAATGAGAATCAAGAAATTTTTATGTATCATGTATCTTATAGTTGTGGAATTTGCAAAGAGGTAATTCAATCATTAACTTAAGAATTATGATCAGAAAACTAAAATAGTAAAATCATGAAATTTTCAAAGGCATTGTTAGTTGACCATGGTTATATAATCAGTTTAAATGGTCAAATTATTTGTTCTTTCTACCAATGACTTTCGTGCTAAGAATTATAAACTTATGTGAGAAAATTTCATCAACGCAGCAGCCCAATTTTTACACCAGAAAATCTAAGCCACACCTTATGTTTATGAGAGGTAAAGAATTAGGTGAAACTAAGAATGACCACAATGCTTTCATTTTGCTTCTCTATTAGAATGTTTTGCTGTCATCCAATTTCCAAGACTAATACTTCTGGTAGACTCAAGTGTCACACCAATTCATGCTTCTCCCTCCTGGCCAAGCCAAATATATATTTCAGTTGCTCAGAACAACAAATGAATTTTTTTCTAACATCCCAATACACTGTTTTGAGATATAATGGTATTCACACTTCTGAACACAGAATGTTGTTAAAATTCTAGTCATTCTTTGGTTGGCAGCCTTTAACTATGTATTTAGAAATTAATTAAAACTTCAAAAAAAACAACAAATAAAAAAATTTAAAGTAAATAAAATTATCCTGAAATATTGGATGTAGCAATGTTTTATTTGAAGGCGCATTTGAATAGCAAAATATGCCTTCCAAAACCTAAGCAAAATATTAAAAAACAGCAAAATTTCATTGAGAACAAAGAAAAGAATTCTTAGCTGCTATGTAACATCATCCTATATGACAATGAATGCTGGAAAATCTCATCACACATAAAGAGACTGGAGGCAACAAAAATATGATTCTGCTAAAGGCGTCTGAGAATACCATGAATGGAGCATGTAAGCAATCAAAAACATTTAAGGAGAATGGAAGCAAAAAAGATGCTTCTACTAAGAGTAGGAAAGAGAATTTAATTTTCTAGGGCACATAATGAGGAAAGAGTGCTGGGAGAATGACACCCACAGTACATATCGAGGGCAAGAGGGGTATGATTGTCTGTGGGAAAACAGTGAGTAACCTACCTAATGAGCTTGTCTAAATCAATGGTAGAACAGAGAGTGGGAATAGTAAAAAGACAAACCTGACTTGCAGCTACAAAGGATAGGAAGTTGTGACATGACACATACAAGAAGTTGATCTTGTTCATATACAGTGTAACCCGGATATAAGAGAGATTCTCTCTGGTCCCAAATTATTCCCATACTTACCTAAACAAAATAGACCAAACCCGGATATAAGAGACTTATTCTCCGGTTCCGACAACTCTTATATCCGGGTTACACTGTATTTTAAAATTCACCATAGCCAGATTTAAACCCAGATTCATAATGATGATATAAAGGATATTTCTCATATTCTCTGCTAATGAATATATTCATCATTTTAAAACGTTGTATGTAAATCAATAAGTCTGTACCTTAAACATGAAAAAATAAAAGAAAGAAAAAATTGGGCTAAACTACTGTTTTCCAAGCATGCTTAGGAAAAGCAGTAGCAATTTACGACCTGCTTACTTGAGGAGGAATGGTGGAGTAATGGATTGCAGCTAAGAGTGAGGAATCAGAGAGCTGAGTTTGAATTCCAGTCAAATCCATTACATTCATGGGAAAGGAATGAATTCTCTTCTCCCTCCAGTTATGGGTAAATAGCAGGACAGACCGGGTTCTATAGCCTTGGATGAAAACTGGTCTACCACAGAAAGAAATATCAACCTACTACAGGAAAAAAATCTGTCTCATCAGTCATGTATCAAAAGATAAATGATTGCCTAAGTGTACATCACGCATGGCACATAACCGACTGGCTGACCTGCTTACTAAATAAAAAAAAACAAAAGAACTGAACTAAATTTTCTTTGGCAGGGTTAGAATTTTTTTAAGGTTTTTATTTATTATTTTATCATAATAATTTTAACATCATTATTTAAGAAATTTAATTCAATTTTTAAAACTAAAATTCAAAAATACTGTAATTCCCTATGTATAATATGCATTTTTTTTTCTAAATAATAAGCAAAATCAGAGGTGCGTATTATGCACAGGTACAAAAAAAAAATCTTTAAAAAATTGCTGTAAAATGAAATAAGACATCATAAAGCTAAATTAGAATAATATTATTCTATGTTTAAAATCATTATTTTTTTTAATAAGAGTAGGAAACACTGACCATAATGAAATTGGAGAGGTACAATTTATAGGGTTTGACTACCAAACAAGGGGTGCGTATTATGATTATGCATGAGTAGAAGCATTTTCCCACACTTTCAACACAATTTTAGGTGTGTGTACTATGGATGAAGGCGTATTATACATGGGGAATTATGACAATTACTAAGTTGGTGATTGTTTTGGTAAAATACAAAAAAATGCTGACTATTTCCCACTTAGTAGGCAAGTGATAAATTGCTACTGCTTTCCTAAGTGTGCCAGCTAAATTGTAGTTTTACTCTAATGTTTTTTTAACAACCTCTTTTCTTGTCATTGCATTTTATTCAATGGCAAATATTAATCATACAGCTCAAACATCATGAAGGGAAAATTCAAGATCAAAATTCAATAAATAACTGTTAGGCTACAAACATATTGATTCATTTACATTTACTGTGTACCAATTCTTCAGAACAAATAGAAAGGTTTGTGCCAACAAAAAAAAACATTTTCTTCTAATCCTCTCTTCTTTAACATTTGTAGGCAGCTGCATCATTAATGTCTCTGAATGTTGCATCTGCAAAATAAATCTGGTTGCCATGGTGATGACTGCAATTTCATTGCAGTCAAGACAGAGGCCAAACCAGAAAGACTGGATTAGAAACAAAAAAGTGAGTCAGCTTACCAACTGGAACATGTGATGAGCAAATTGACTAATGGCAAAAGAGAAACTCATATTCAATTATTATCTTTACTGTTCATCCTTACGATCAAATAACAGACATTCAACATAAAAAATGCTTTGGTAACATGAGACTCATTTCCTTCAAGTCATGTATTTGTGAAAATATGCATGCATATTCTTGTAGTTGGCAGTTATTTTGATTTTATTTCCTTTTTATTCAAAGCAAATAGTTTATTAAGTTTCGTCTAAGAGTCTACAAACTATGACTGCAGGTGACATCTCCAGTTAAGATTTGGTTACTTTCTAATTGTTATCTAGTTGGTAGTCAATGTTTTACCTCATCAATATATATTTTTTTATATATCAGTTCTGAATATCTGGTCACTCTCCAAGTTTTACTGCTACCATGTAACTCAATTACCTGTTGTGTGGTTGGGCCATTGGTGATTAAACCAGTTCACACGCTAGGCTTTTCTGCTGAGGAGTGTGCCTAAACAACCAGTAGAATTAAAACAAAAACCTGTCAAAGGGTTGATGAACTTTCTTGTAGGGTCAACAACCATCTAATACACTGGAATAGACTGGGCTCCATAGCTATGGATGCAGCTGGTGTGGTGATGGCATGGCATCACTGGGTGGAGAGTTTTCTAGACTGAAGTCAATGGCCAAGCAGGGAGGAGGGTTTCTGTGATGGAATCAACAATGACATGACTGTGACTAAGGTGAGCCTTCAAGTTATAAAACATCAGATATGATTTGACCTAGAGAGGCATGAACTCTACCAGGTCTACTTGCCTAAGACATACTATGCATGAATGGATATCTCTCCAGATATATAGCAACCTACCTGGTCATGGAATTTATGATGGTTCCATCAGTTCATTTGTTTTCATGTATTTGAGATGGTTTATTACTTGTACTCATTCATTTTTGGTTGCATTCACTATTTTGTCTGTTGCTTTATTTCTTCCTACATTTATGTCATTCATTTGTGTTATGTATCTGTCAATTGCTAAACACTCCTTGTTTTTTTACATGTCTCTTCAGTCTGTGTCCTATAATTTTTACAACTTAAAATTTCTATTATAAAATATTATTGCATAATTCTTAAGCTTAATTATATTATGTGATGTTATTAAACAAGATCATGACTTGTTACTCTCCAAAGTTTCCTTTTCTTTATTATCTGAGAAGTGTTATAATTTCTTGGGAGAGATATGAAATGATTTCATACAGCTCTCTCTCCACAGTTTTCAATTCAGTTATCCTTTTTCCTAGACTAGATTCCACCCAAGGCTAGAAAGGCCATTTTACTCTTATTTAACTTGTAGCTGGGCAGGAAGAGATCGATTCATACCTTTCCCAAAAACATTAGTGCAAGAGTAAATGCAACAGACTAGGAAAAAATTTGAATGCTGGTCACCAGTACCTCTTCCTGTACTGATGACTTACACTACTTGGCTCATCACCATTCATATCTATTAAATAATGGAAAATTAAATAATCATTATCTCATACTTGATCTCTTGTTCAATGTAAATCCCCCAAAATTACAAGTCCTACCAGGATTCATTATTGGCAGCCACAATCTTAACATGAGATGCAGAAGACAGTGTTTATAGCAGACCCAGAAAGGAAACTACAGGAATTCATACAAAAGGTGATAAACGCATTTCAACATGGTGTCATGGTTAGCAAGATTGTCTCACTAGATCAATTATGACTGGATAGTGAGTTCAATCCTTACTAGATGCCCTATACTTTTGGTCTTGTGTCACATCTAAGTTATGCTTAGAAAATCATCATGTAAAACATGATAAAAGAGAGAAGAAAGTACTAAACAACAACTGTAAGAAGATAGAATTCACGGTTATCAGCAAAAGGAACAGCCCAACATAAACTAAACTGGAAATACCAAAATCAACCAAGTACAATTTAAATATCTGGGAAGTGTTTTAACAGGGAACAGAAAATGTGACACAGAAATCTGAAGGCACATTGGAAAGGTAAAGATGCCTTCCAAAAGTTGAGCAAAGTATTAAGAAACAGGAAAATTTCATTAGAAACGAGGAAAAATATACTGAACTGCTATGTAATATTGGTTGGCAGTGAATGCTGGGCAATCTCTTCACAACTGAAAAACAGACTTCAGAGCAACTGAAAATTGGTTCTACAGAAGGATGTCAATTCAATTCAATATACGAGTAACAAAGAAGTATTATGGAAATTAGAAACAAAAAGCCACTTATACTTAGAAAGAGACAATTTAAATTTCTAGAACACATAATGAGGAAAGAGACAATAACCTACCCAACAAGTTTGTGTAATTGGTTGGCAGAAATGGGGTTGGGAGAGATAGCAAGAAAAACCTTCAAAGTGAGTTGTAGAGAGCCATGATCGTTCATGTTCCTTAAAGACATGACACAGAGAAGAACCACCATTAGTGAATCTGGTGATATTACAACACAATTATTATTAACTTATCTCTTTGCTTATCTTTAATACTATATATCTATAATTCTCAAAATGAGTATGCATGTATGTGTGTGTATGTGTGTGTGTGTGTGTGTGATCGGATGTCATTTATGCATTTCCCCAGTTTTCATCCGATTTTGATGAATTTTTTTTGTTTGATAGATAATTCTTCAGTACCAGTTTTGAGTCCAAATTGTTGGCAACAACGGCTCTCTACTACTTCCTGTCCATTATAAGTCTCAGCAACATTTTACTCTTTTCTTGGATATATATTTTTCATAAAAACTTTGACGAAAATAAATACTTTAAATTATTACAATATTATCTATAATTCTCAAAATGTGTGTGTGTATGTGTGTGTGAGGTTGGATGTTGTTTATGCATTTCCACAGATTTCAATTAAATTTTTTTTGTTTGATAAGTAATTCTTCAGTGCCAGTTTTGAGTCCAAACAACTCATTCCCCTTCTCTTGGCCAAGCATTTAATCTCTCTCAAGTCACCTTTATCATTGCATAAAGCCTACTACTACAGTTTTAAGGTGTTGCTTTCATTGCTGTTTATAGCCGTTCCCAATTTAAATTTTTTTTGTTGTCATGTCAGTTTTTGCATTGCATTCATCGTAGTAATAAGTAAGCTTGCTTTTTTATTATTTAACACTTATTTTTCTACCTTTCCTAAAGTTATTCGAGCTTAGTGATCCCTGTAGCTTTACAGGGCCACCTGCTATTCAAATTGTTAACCCCCCACTTGGGGATGTGCCTCAGTTGCACCCAATTGTTGTCACTAATACAGATTTTCAGGTGAGCTCACTTTAAACTTAAACGGCTCCAATTGAACAGTAAAAATTCAAAGACAGGTTATACTGTTAGTATCTTATATAAATTTTTATTTGACTCCTTAGTGGGAGAAAGTGCAATAAAGAATGATTATCTGTGGAAAGTTACATGCTTTAGCACACAATCATTGTGACAAACTACAATGATTTCATTGTAATCTTTTTGATTTTACAACCAAGAGCAGTTATATCAATAAAACTTAATATAAACTAACGTGCAAAATATTAGACAATTGTCTAATAACCTATAGTTCTTCTCTTTGCTTGAATAATGGTGGCTACATGACATGGCATACTTAACCGAGTTGCGTTTCTTGTATATGGGACTTATGACAATATCACATTGAAACACCAGTTCTTGTATGATCACCAAAGTCACATCAAGCTTGGATAGATGGATAATTGCTTGGGAATACCAGGGGCAGTAAGTGTGCATCTGGTGCAATAGATAACTGCTCAGAATTGAAAATTGGAGAACCAAGTTCCAATTCCTGTCCAATTCGTTATATTCACTTATACAGAAATACCTTTAGGAAAGGCATGAATCTACCTGTTCTTCCCCAACTATGGGTTAATTAGTAGGATTTATATCAGTAAATTATTATTATCCGCAAAAAAAATTCTTATAATCTAAAAATATTTTCTGGCTTTAAATAACCTGCAAAAGATTGATAAGCTGTAAAAAAAAACAAATCACTCAATATTGTGTGTAGGGCTGCAGGGAATTCAGCATGATTTTCAACATGTCTTATACATACTCAAGGATGTTTAAATCTAGTGAATGCATAGGTCAATGGAGTAAACGGAAATTATCCAAATGTTCCTGAAATCAGTTTTATGTCTTGTGTACAATGGGGAAGAGGTTATGTTATCTTTTTGAAAGCAGCCATCTCTACCAAGGGAGCATTGCAAGCATAAAGGGTGTAAATGGTCTGCTACAAGATCTCTATATTTCTAAGTCAAGAAAGAGCAGTTTCACTAGGGGTCTTTGTAAGCGCCATCAAAACACACAACACAGCAGAGCCACATCTTGTACAACATCTTACTGATGGGCTAGATTAATAGCCCCATGCAGTCTCCTTGACCATCAGCCCCAAAAAGATGGAAATATATGCATGATCAAGCAACACGATGCCAGTCTTCCCTGGTGCAATGCACAGTAATCAGTGCTGCAGGGTGAATGGTATTCATATTGGTTGATAGTTACAAAACTCTATGGAATACAATGTGTACTGTACAGTACATTGATTGATGGGTCAAGTACCAACAGCATTGTATTGAGATCTGATATGATCCAATATTCCCTCCAATGTGGAGTTACCATGTTAGTCACTGGCAGTCTCCTTCTTGCATCATTTGTGGCCATACTACTGTCTAATTTTTTAGCACTTCAGTTTATAATGGGAAAATTTTCATTTATTTTTCCATTCATTTTGGAGATTTTTCATTATGATGATTATACACTAAGGTTCATCTTTTGAATGATCTTTTATAGGTTCAACCCATCTACACTAATTTATCTGCTGTCATTCCTCCATTATAATCACTGTCATTCCTCCATTATAATCACTGTTGTTCCTTCATTATTATAATCACATAAGTTAGCTTTTGTTGAAAATATCTGTTTACCATCAGTATTGTCGTTAAACTATTTATGATCATATTCCACATATTTCAATCTCCAATTGTTTTTGTAATTATGAATAATGACAAGAGAATTAGTGATTAAAAAGAAAATTTAAATAATAGTAAATTCATATAAAATCTTTTCATTTCATAGTTTTTCGCTTAGCTCCCCAACCCAACCTCATTGACTAAAAGGTGCATTTATTAATAGAATGGCTGTTACCATGGCAACCATTTAATATAGCTGACAATGATAGGCAAACAATCAATACAGATGAAAATCAGTCAAATCGGAAAAATGGCCAATGCATGTGGAAGTAAGAGTCAATTGTACAATGGCTGCAAACAATTGACAACCAATTTGGAAAGGGAACAAAATCATCATCAAGTGTCAAGAAAAATAATTCTTTATATATATATATATATATATATATATATATATATAGAGAGAGAGAGAGAGAGAGAGATAATATTAGTGGTAAATATACATATATATGCAAAATCCACAGGTGCATATATACACATGTATATTTTAGAATAAAAAATTTCCGAGAGGATAAAATCCAAGTAGAACTCAATGTCCAGGACAGATTAAGGATATAATAAAAAGGCTTATTTATGGAATATTAGTGTTTAAGCCTTTTTATTATATATATATATATATATATATCTATATATATATATATATATATATATATATGCAAATAAATTCTTTGTGTGTGTGAGAGAGAGATAATTAAAAAGCTAATAGCCATTGGTTGACTATGATGAAAATAGAAAAGAAATGGGAATTTAGGTTCTATACTCAAAACAGGAATATCACAAAAAGAATAGTGAAAAGAAAAAAGAATATTGGGATGTGTCCAAAAATCAGAATATTAAAAGGTAAGGATATTAGAATAATCAGACAAATTAAGATGAATCTCCTTCAACTTAAGAGTCAGAAAGAAAAGTATCCTAAAATAAACTATACTTTTAAGTTGACTACTTTTTATATCATATCCCACCTTGTTATAGATGCCTATCTCAGTCTTCAAACTGAGATGTTCTTTTTTTTTTTTCATTATAGTGTTGAAAAGTCTATATATTCATCACATGAGTGAGTAGGCCAATATTCCATTTTTATTGGATAAAAATCAGGGCATTCAAGATTTATGTACATTTTAGAGAGAAATGAAGTTTATAATACTGATATTAGCTGCTGGCTGGGTATGGTGTTATTTCTATACACTAAAAGAATATGTTCAACAAAATGAAAGTAGCTTTGGGTCATTGTCCAGTAGAAAGTGCAGAAATATAACTCTTGGATATGTGAGAGGGCAAAAGACAGTGTGAGGTCATTGTGCATAAGAATGGAGCACTAAAGAAAGATGTAAAAAGGGAATATTTTTGTAATCATTTCATCATAAGTGAAATCATCAGAAGTGGAACACTTTGTGTAGGCTACAATTCTCAGTTATATATCAACTCAAAATAGATCACTGAGATTTGCTATTTCCTCCATATTAGCTTTTTATCAGTTCTCTCTAAGTTTCTAGGATTATTTTTTACAGAGATTTATTTAAATCGATATCCTCATCTTGGTCATTGCACCATTCAATCATCTTCAGGTATTCTGGAAGTTTAGTAACATTCTGGAAGTTCTGACCCCCACTATTTAATCAATAAATAGCTTATCTAGACCATGTCAATGGCAATAATTGGAAAAAGTTGGATTTCTCTGTTACTTTCTATTCTATTACAATAAGACATCTCACAAGACTATCATTATTCTGTTGCTATTTCAAATGTTCAAACAATGTCCATCCTTTAGTTCTACCAGTTCAGACCTTTACAGCTAAGACCTGCCATGCTACATTCATAGAGTTGAACAATCGTTACTCCTTCCATATTCCAGGTGTAAGAAGAAAGTTCTTCTCAGACAGCTTTAAGGAGCTGCTGCATCGTGAAACAGACTCCTATATTCATATCACACACCTCATTCAGTAACCCTCTACCTTGAGTGGCTATTGAGCCTTGTAATGTGTGAACATCATTTTAAAAAGAAATAAAAAATAAAATAAATTTTTAATTTACAGTAAAACTTTTTAAAGTTAACCAGGTTAAAATTTATAAGTAAATTTCAAACAATCACTTGAAAGTTTTAAGTTCAAGTTAACTTTTCTAGTTGATACAATTATATAAGCTCCCATCACATCTTACATAACTTTTGAGATGATTCTGAAAGAATTATATATCCTACAAGGATTCATTATTGGTGGCCACAATTTCTACAAGTAAAGGATATTTTATTTGGTAAAAAACCCTACGAAAGCAAATGTTTGAGGTAACATTTAATTTACATAGGCACACAAAGACAACAAAAACTGAATTTAAGAATAAACAATAAATTTGCACACAAAATTGAAAGAATTATATAAATTCAGGGCATTGTGTGCCAAATAATGTCCAGTAATATGTATGTAAAAATAATCAGTGCAAATTAAATATGCTCTTTTACAATAAAAGTTATAATTCTGCATAAAGTCCTCAGAAAAGAAAACTATATATAAAATTTAAAAAAGGAAAAAAAATACTTCTCTGGTTAGTTTTCAAAGGATTGGTACAATTTTCACAGCAAAGTTTGTGGCAACAGTGAAGAATAGAACAAGCACACCAGCCAAAGACTTTTCCTTGATGTAGGAGTGACTTTGATGTTCCTTTCAAGTCTCATTTGGTGGTTGTTAAATTTCTTCTGTATTGTTTCCTCTCTGGACCTGGATTCCAGAAGTAGATATTTGTCAACTCCTTCAAGTAAGTCCAAGACCCTCTTTTATAACCTACAGGTAGGCTCTGAATTCACTTCTCGGAATTTGATTGGTTCTGGATGAAAAACAAATGCAGCTGTTTTCCCACAAATTGAAATGTGCCAAAAATACTTTTGAAATTCAAAAATTAAGCAAGATCCCAATGTAGTTTCTGCTTTCTCTCAGAAAAGTAGATGATACATGCTCAAGCTGCTTAAATTTCTTATACAACATAAAATATGCAAATAACGCAGTGTTGATAGACACAGAAACTACATGAAGTACAGAAGGTAGTGAAAACAAAAAAGGACTAAACATCAACTGCAAGAAGATAGAATACATGATTATTAGCAAAGGTTAAGTAAAATATTAAGAAACAGAAAAATTTTGCTAGAAACAAAGGAAAGTGTACTGAACTGTTATGCAATATCAGTTCTCCTATATGACAGTGAATGCTGGACAATTTCCTCAGTTAAAAAGATGTGATACAACAGAAATGTGGTTCTACAGAAGTATGCTGAGAATATGATGGATGGAACATGTGAACAATGATAAAGTTTTAGAGAAAAAGGGCTTGGAAAATTTGATACTCGCAGGATAGATTGAAAGCAAGAGGAACAGAAGAAAACAATGCATAACCTAATTAATTAGCTTGGGTAAATGAATGAGAGAACAAGATTTAGGAGAAATAACAAAAAGTGCTACAAAAGACAAAAAATTGTGGAGAGCCATTATCATCAACATCCTGAAGGGACATGTCATATAGAAGAAATTTAGATATCTTCCTACCAAATGAAACTTGCCACTTCCACTGCGAATGAAAATAGGATCTTTTTTATGCTGAGTTTCGATGTTCCTCACTATTCACTCCAAAATCAACTTGAAATATTTGGACATTTGATTTCATAAGCATTGCAGATTTTACAAGTATATTATACATTTTTCTTTTTTGAGAATTTACAACAAAAATATTAAACACTATTAGATTGTCTAACATATATACCCATGAAAAGATATGTCAAAAAATGTTTTTTTCTCTTGAAAAATGACTTCCTCGGTAATTTTATTGTTTTAAAGAAGCTATTTTTATAACTTTAATACAACCAAAACATATAAAATAGGATTTATAAACAAAAGCATCATCATTATCGTCTACGCTTGTCTTGAAACCCTCACTCTTGTACCATTTTTTTGCCTTGTCTGCAAATCACTGGCAGGACTCAAGTGTCATGTCAAGCATAAACATTTGAACTGATTTAGTTGTTGGACACTCATACATTGAAATCAATTGGTGAAACATACAATACATAGTTGTATGTAATACCTTTCACAGTGTACAAATACTACTCTGATCCTTGAACTATTTATACTATTGGTATCTTTTTAAGTTACCTTAGCCCAACCACCTGTCACTAGAATTTATAACAATTATGTTCATGTTTACTGATAAATGTACAAATTTGTTCTGGTTGGCTGATATTACAATATTCTGTCTAACTTTGTTTTCTTTCTTTTATGACTTTGAATGACCAAGATAAACTCATTTTTTTTTTTTTCCATTTTCATTCTTTTATTCATTATACTTTTTAATTATTTTTTTCACTTTTCCAAAATGAAGAATTTGACAGCATTTACTGAAAATTTCAAGTATCACAAAGTTTATTATTTCTTTCATTTAATATTTTTTTCAGGCCGATCACCAGAGTGTTTTGACTGGTGAGAGATAGCCTTTAATTCAGTGGAGTGTCACAAGTAAGAATTTGCACAATAAAATTTTGTAAGCAGACTGTCATATATATTTTAATTTGCTATAATTAGGCAACTATTGTTTTTAACTAGATAGCTAGCAATGAGCAGAAATAGAGGGGTAGATAGCTAGCAATGGCAGGATAATGGTGTTCAAACTCCTTTTTATATTTTCCAGCTCTCATGTTCGTCAAAAAATATATTCTTATCTCTGATAAGGATCAAGGCTTTGGGAGCTGGATTTGAAACCAGGAGAAAAAGTTAGGGTAAGGATTAGAAAAGAGGCTAGAACATGAACTTGTAAAATATTGTAGTTCTCAAATTAAACCCTAATACAATGAGCTGAAATAGAGGGGGTAGATAGCAACAAGCAGAAATAGAGGGGTCAGATAGCAACGAGCAGTAATAGAGAGATAGCAATGTGCAGAAATATAGAGATGAGCAGAATGACATATATATATATATATATATATATATATATATACACACACACACACACATTTATTTCATTAAAACAGGTGAAGAGAGATTTTTTTTGATAGATTTAGTAAAAAATGTTTACTTTTTATTTTTATATCTTGTTTGCATTATGAAGATTTCGAGAAGCGAGGGTTCTTGTATTTACGTAAGTACAATTGTCACACCCCCTGCCTGCCTAACATTTAATATAGGTTGTCACTATCATAGTATGTCCTGTATGAGTCACAAGTGTAAAGCTCACACCTGACTCATCTGGGCCATCATATAAATGAAACTTGTTACCTGACAGGTCAAGGTGAGCTGCTGCTAAAAAGCATTTTATCAAATTATAAAAGAAAATTCAGAAACAATTCTTTGTTATTGGATTTAATATTTGTTAACTTCTTAAGAGGAAAAAAAAAAAAAAAAAGCTTACAAAGTACTGATCACAAAATATTTGATACAGAGTGTTAAGTTAGTTATTTGCTTTTTATGAAGAGCAGAAGGATTTTTTTTTATTACTTGAAAAGGCATCCATAATTCATTATGGCTTCCTGTATAAATGTGCCTTTTATCTATTAAAAAAAATAAAAGCTTAGAGCCCACCCCCACTGTGCAGATAAGATAGACGAAAAAAGAAGTAACTTAGCTTTAGCATTTTCAATATCTTATATTTTAGGATATATTTATTGTTATTGCTGTTGTGGGGTAGACAAAGAGACTTCGTCTTGTAATATTCACTGACTAATTCTGTCTACCTACTTTTATATTTATGGATTTTTATGCTTCAATACAATTAGGGCCAAATTTTAATGAAATTTAGCACAAGGATGTGTGTTAGAAATACTGATGTTTTTTATCCATTTGTCTTTGTTAAATTACTGACTCACAGCAATTTTTACATTTATACAAAATGACTAAGCCTAATTCTTACTCATTGACCTTGTGTTTGTGAAGAAAAACTTTAAAAATCTGTATAAATTAATATTTGGTAAAATGAACAAATTAGACCGATTTAAATTATAGCAGATACATTATTAGAACATATTTCATTAATTAATCAGCTTCAGATAAAATAAAAAGGTCTTTTTATTGAAAATTATTAACAAGATTAAATATCGCTATTGATAAATAAAGTAAACTTATAATTAACAGAGAAATATAAAATTTAAACAGTATTTAAAATATAACATTATTAATCTGCAAGGTTTCAGCTTTTAAGCATGCAATAAATTTTAGGCTATTCAAGTAACACATTCAAATTGAGCTGAGCATTTTTCTGTTAAATATTCATGTACATTTTGTGATTACTACTGCTACATCCATGCACTAGGTATAAATTAAGGACAACATATTAAATAAGGAGTCCACAAGATAGAGTCAAAGTAGTAACAGGAATCAAGAAATCTTTCTGTGTCTAATCTATTTCTCATTGCATGAAAACTGTCTTCATAAGTAGTGATACCCTAGGGTTGCTAGCACCCTAGGTAAGATGAACTTCAGCAGCCTTACAAATATAATTTTTTTTTAATTCTCATAAGGGGGAAAAAACTGAAAATATAGAATAACAATTTTATTACAATATACAACTTAATATAAGCTAAAGAAAAATGTTCATTATCCTACCTAAAATATCTTTTTCTATCCTTTAGATCTGCAAATCTTTTCATGACACCTTCTACACCTATCTTCTTTACAAGATCATTTTCTATTGACAAAATAGTCAAAGAATTTAATCTGTTTTGAGTCATGAATGACTACAAGTTAGTTTTATAAGCTTTAGTTTTGGAAGATCCCAAATACATGACAGCATGATGACACCATAGACAACTGCCCAAGTTGCCAGTACCTTGAGCTGGCATTGTTCATCAGAAAAAACTGAACTTAAAAGAAAAATTTTTGTAGTCCACTATAAGAATTTCTTGATTATAAACTTGTATTTATGCTATATCTACTTCTTTTTGCTTTCTTTTATGAAGGAGTTGAATATTTTTTACAAGGCCAAGTTTTCCTCTCCTCAAAATTTCACTTCCTAATGACATAAGCATTTTCTATAGAAATTATAAAACTGTACATTAAATATAACATTAAATTTTGAAAATATGTGTAAGAATATCACTTGCTGAATATACATATGTGAATGATTGAGAGTACCTTAAAAGTTGCTTCATGAGAATGATGTTTTTTGATATGAAATATCTGTTTTACATCTTTTCAATGTTAAGACTTCTGATCTGTTTAGTTTTGTTGCTTTAACTGTACATATTGTCGTCATCATCACTGATGCAATAATGAGTTTTGAAAGACTTATATTGGTTATATTTACACTCATTTTTGATACTGTAAAAAAACAAAAAACAATTATCATGCATCAATGTCAAATAACATTCTTCTTTCATCTTTATTATGGATATAAAAATATCTTTAAATTCATGAGCAATGGATTATTTATATTTTTTTATCAGATTTATTCTTATGAATGCAATTAATGTTATCATTTCCTATGTTTTTTGTTCCATAAAACATTTTTTCAATGGGGCTGTTTGAACATGTGATTTTTTTTATGAAATTTATGACACACATTTTTATATATATATATATATATATATATATATATATATATATATATATATATATTCGTTCTGAAAGGTCACATTTCAATGCCTCTTTTTATGATTTGTGTGTAGACCATGAATTTTAAATGTTTTTATATTAAGTGTCACCAATAGTTAAGAATAGTGTTAAAAGGAAAATGGTAAGGGAAGTTACAGAGATGTGTTCTTTTTTGCAGAACAATTCACAGACTGGCAAGATGATGGATATTTAGAAGAATTTTATGTTTGCATGTATAGGACATCTACTCTACTCATTAGATCTTGGTCAATCAATTTAAAAGAAGACAAAATGTATTATCATCATTTGATGTTCATTTATTCCCAGAAAGGGAAAAAAAACACAAATACTGTACAAACAACAAAAACCAGAAAACAAGATGGTGCCATAGCTGTAAGTAGTTTACCGATTTCAGAAATATAAATTTTGAACTGAGAATGTTCTGACAGACCTGCACTCATTGATGTCCAAATTGAAATGCTGAATAAAAATAATCCATGTCATATGACATGGGATATTGCAGTCATACTCCACATATGAGTACTATAAAGCATTTGAAACACAAATCACTATGTTAACTCTTAATATAAAAAGATTTAAAATTTACAATTTTGATAGAAAAAAGTATTTAGTGAACTATTTCCATCTGTGATTCTCTACTCAAACACAACAAAAACAACCTATTTTTGAAAGAATGATCACAGATGATGAAAAATGGATAGTTTACGACAACATGGAGCAAAAAAGGTAATGGGAAAATAAAATGAGCTACTACTAACCACTCGAAACTCATCCAAAGATGATGATGCTAAATATCTGGTGGGATTGGAAGGAGAGTGTGTACTATAAGATCTTTCTGCAAAAGTACCGTTCTCAATTGGTTTGATTAAAAGGCAGCAATTATTGCATCCAGAATTAGCCAATTGGGAGGATGTCATCATACATCAATACAATGCCAGATCTCATAACTGCAGACCCAGCAGAAATTGGTACAGCTTGTACTACATTCACCGTGCACCTTTGAATTATCACTTAACTACAAAATTGTTTTAATTGAAAGAATTTCAATTCTCTAAATGTCTGTAAAATCCAATTAGACAAGTTCATCTCCCAGAAAGAAGCAAAGTTCTTGAAGGATGGAATTATGAAGCTGCCTCAAAGATAATGAAAGATAGTGGAACAAAATGGCATGTATATGATTGAATAAATCTACATAAAATATCTAAATCTTATCTTTGAGAATCACTTAAAAACACAATGAACATTCATTCCAGCTCAATATTTTTTTTTTTGGAGGGGCATGGATAACCACACAATCAAGTAGAAATATAGGTCATTCAAGGTCACCAGAAGTTATCAAACAGCACAGCATACCATTTCTTGCCAAATAGAGAAAATTCTAGCAAACAATGAAATATTGAATTTCCTATGAAGTGCAAATATTTTTTGACTTCACAACTAGTAGGAGAGAAAAGGTCCAATTCAACCTCCAAAGTTACATAAGGTCATTGGCAGTAGAATTAGTTGGTAGTCATTATCTGTTCTACAGCCCAACAATTAGAAGTAATTAGTAAATTAGAAGTTAACACGAGCAGAAAAAAATGGCAGGATAGGTGGGGTTGGCCTCTAGTTTTTCTTTTATAATAGTGACTATTGTGCCTGTAGCAATAAAATTCAGTGTATAGAGTTTTAATATTTTTTTCACTTGAACTATCTCAGACATTCATGAATAATCATGCCAATCTTCATGATCCTGCAACAAGGTCAGAAGGTCATTAGGGTGGCATTCTATGTCATAACATAGCTGGTCAATGTAAATGGTTGCTGAGAAACCAGTTCATCTTGCATCATGGCTAGGTGTCCAGAGCAAATTCTTGTTTTGCTTGTCAGCAGTATCCTGCAAAGTGCATTCTGAGTTTGTGTAAGATTGTAGAAATATCAGGGATGGATCCATGGAACTGTGATATAGCTGGATGTCTCCAACAGATGTTAAATATAGACTTCAGCATCCATGTGTAGGTTCCATCAAGCTTAGACTCTAGGATTTTAGTTAATGTCCAAGCAGTGGTACCATACATTAACACCGCCTCTACAGTGGCTTAAAAGAATCTCCATTTGAGATTGTCTGGTTGATCAGATTTCCATATTATATCCATTTTATTTAAGGTAGCCCAGGCTTTAGCTATATAAATTTTCACATCCTTTTCATTTAATTTCCTAGGTATATAAAAAATTCAACAGATTTTTTTTTTTTTTTTTACAAGGGGTATAAAAAGTAGTAATTGCAATAAAAATGGATATATTAAAATTAAACAAGAAAAAATATAGAGTCATAGGTGCAGCACATGTACTGCAACTACAACAGTTGTGGTTTGTTTAGGGCAAGATAACCTGATGCAGCCCCTTCCTCTTCAGGCTGGTTTTGAAGTCAAAGTTTTCCATCTCCTAAACTAGTTGTCATCTCAAAGCAAGAGAACCCAGTCAGCCTTGCTATTCTCGTTGGGGAGAAGAGATATATTCATATCTTTCCCAAAGGTATCTGTGAAAAAGTGAACATAAAAAAAATATAATTTGAGATTGGTCCACCATTTTCTCTTCCAATTTGCTGTTACACTACTCTCTTTTTGAAGGAAGGATCAAACAATTAAAGTAGAATACTAATTATTGTGTCAGTGAAAAGGTAGTTTATAAAACAACATCTTGATCAATAAACCGAGTGACAACACTTCACCAGACAATAGAAAAATATAACTTAAGGATAAATTAATACCTAGAAGTTACTATCCCCAGAGTTATGATTCATGAGTACAATATTGGCTTTGAATACGTCTTCCTCATTTCCTTTGTCAGAGACATGTTGACAGTTTTTAGCCCAGTGCATTGTAGATTCACAAATAGGACATCTAGAGGGTTTACCATCAGGTCCAAGAGGATTTTGTTTCTTAGTTTTGTTCTTTTGATAATTGGTATAATTTTCTTTACTGAATCTATTGCTTCTAGGCTGATAACTTTCAGACCTAAAAAGCCACTCCTTCTGTTTAAAGAGGAAGGACTGGAAAGACTTAGGGACTTATATAAGTCTAGTGTTAAAGATATATAGGTCTCTAAGACTTTTAAATGGAAATTTGAATGAACCGTCCACACTATGGGAACATAACTCTAGAAACAGGTGCACTGAGAGTTTTGTAGCAAACACACAGAGTTTATAGTGTGATTTTTCTTACTCAGTTAAATAACTACTAAAATAAACAATTACTACAAACTAAAATTTAGAGAATGAGTTCTGAACATTTTTCACAAGAATCTGTGGAAACAGTAAAAGCTTAAAACTATGTCCACATGTTCTGTTCATAAAGGAACAAGCAGACATACTCATTACTCACTTTATTTCTGGTTGTGTTGAAATAAAGCTATGCTATGTAAGGGCTCACTTTCAGCCAAGTGACACCACCCTACATATGAGGGGAACCTAAAGTCTTACAAAGATTAACTCTTAACTCTTTTTTGCTATTATTGCAAGTTTGTAGACTGCTTATCTGGGTGTTTTAAAAGGGAATATTTTGCATATTTTTCTCAATTTTTTTTACATCTAAAAATTTGGTAAAGCTGACATGTAATAAAGTTTTTTTGGTAGCATCATAAAGTCTTGTATGAAAATACACTTTTAATCCTACTTTTTTCTTTTTGGTATTTTAAATATCAAAAAATACTTTCTGATATTTAAGTATATATTTTCTATGAAGCTATTAAAAAGACATTGTACTTTTCATGTTTATTTCAGTGCATTCGTTTTCTTTATTCTTACAATATATTTTTTGCTGTTTAAATAATTACCTGCTTCTTTAAAAAATTCTTTTACATTTCTATGTAATTTAATAGAGATGAAAAGACTCACAGTTCAAAGAACGCAAAAATGCATCATTCTTGAAATTTAACACATGTATTTTCTAGAGATCATTTTAAGAATCTTATAAGAGGATAAATAATAGTACCCCTCCAACACAGTGCTCTCTTAAATAATAACATCTCTTCAATACAGTATTCTCTTAAATATACAAACAGCTTTCTAACCATATATGGTCGAAATTAAAAACAAACCAATTTATACCAAAAATTTCATAGAAAATAAGTAAAACAGCATCAGCTTACAATAATAAATTCAAAAACTGTAAACTGTCTAGAGTAGAAAATAGTTATAATTACTTTCGCAGACCAACAAAAATGCACAGGAATTTTTACTGCGTTATTTTAAAATTGACAGCTAAAAATACATTACTTAATAAAATACCACCATGGAAAATGCAAATATATGTATTGTATACAATGCAGATAATGTGACATTAGACAGAGTCAATACTTTAAACAAATAAGATAAGCAAACTACAAAAAAAAAAAAAAAAAATTAAATAAATAATAAACAAATTAACAATCTACAAATGCACACAGAAACACATGTAAATGTAATAATAATAATCACTAACAAATAATTAATCAATAATAAATATTGATTAAAGAGTTAAACACTACAAGAATCCATTATTTCTACTCAATAGCCACTAAAATAATTTGAGACATAACACCTACCCAATAAACATTAGGATAATACAATAGTTATTACTACCCATAATGCACCACTGACCAGCACATACACACACATATATATCTCCAAAATAACACACATGAAGATTGTGTTCAAGCATGAAACAGATGCCACTTGGTGTTGACCTCTGTATTCACTTATATATAATTTTCAACATATTTATTGTTATTAATGCTTCATTACTTAATATTAAGCATTTTAATTACAAAAACTTGCCTTAACACTTAAGACAAAATACACTGGTTAATGAAAAACATTGTTGTTGTTGTCATCATCATAAGACATTCACAGACTCCAAGAGGCAAAAACTGTCTTTAGATATTTCATCAGTAACAAATTGGCCATTTAAAGATCAGAAAGATACAGGTAATATAACTTGTATACAGAGAGAAAACAAAGTAAACAATAGGATAGACAAAATCCAAGAAAAATGGATACCAGATGTTGGTGTAGTTTGATATCGAAAACTAATTCTTAGAATTACATACTTTTTTTTTTACTTATAAAATCTGAAAGAGAAAAGTGAAACCCAAGACATTTCTATGAATGGATTTTATATGAATGTGTCTGCTATAAGTTGATAATCTATATAAGTAGGAATAAATGTCATCAGTTTTAAGTATTTGCAGAAGTATATCATATTTAAAAAGAGGCAAAGCAAACTAAACAACATCTGGGTTAGGTACACTTTTATTTAAAAAGAAAATTGCAAGTAGATATGTTATTTTAGACATTTTTTTTTTTTATCTAAATTTATTAAAAACACAATTTTTATTTTTGTGGCGTTTTACTTTTACACATCTTGCCATTTTGTTGAAATTCTAGAGATCCAGGCTTTCCAAAAAGATATTTAAGAGACTAACACAGGATTAATAATATTTCAATGTTATTTTTTGCTTATTTGTATCTGAATTTCTGTGATGACAGGTTATCATTATTTACACTATTTACATTCAGACTATTTTTCATGAATTTAGTGACAGAGTAATTGTGAGTTCAATCCCTGGGCTGCACAATGTTTGCTTGGGTTCAGTGGAAACTGGGCAAGCAATAACTGAGCAGTACTAAAAATGAAAACTAGATGAGATATCTCTAGACATGGGAACTAGAACAGTTTACCCCCATAGTTTAAATAAAGGGTTTAATTTAGAATTCCCTGTATGTGACCCAGATCGTTATACACCTAATGAAGGCTAAAGGACAAAATGGCTGAAATGTTAACAACAATGATGGGGACAATAGCTTGAATGTAAATAGTGTAAATAATAATAATTTTTTTTTGCTTTCAAACTACCCTCACATGATCTTTTACCTCACCCTGTCAAATTCTTCAGCTGGTCCATTCTCTCACCTTCAGATGACTTTATCCAGTCTTGTTAGTTTTGTTTCACTTATATATTGCAACCATGAGCTGTGTTGTCATTGTGTTTTTAGCAGACTCATTCAATTCCACTAAATACTCTGTTATGATAGTGGTACCACCTTTATTGACTTAGGTTTCTGTTTTCTTTGTAACTTCATGTCTGCCATTATAAAATCTTTATAGACAAAATGTTGTTTTTATTTTATTTTTATTCTCATATGTAATCTATTAGGCCTCTGTTTTGCCCTTGTGAAATGCATTGCATTATGGAATATCAGATGCGTTGTGTTTTGGAATAATGTCCTCTTGACATTTGAATTTTTTTCTTTTTAGTATTGTCTCCTAATCTCTAGACTGTGCTTACTAATGGGATTTTTTTTAATAAATGTATATGCTAACTCTTTTAGTTTCGTTGTTTTCCCCATATAGTTTCTGCAGTTTCTAATAGTGTTCAGTATCTTTCAGTTCTCACTCTTTCATGTCAACAAATGATGTAACCTCACAGTACTAGGCTGAAATCTCAACCTTTGCTTGCTCAATGTTAGCATTTTTATAAGGTCAAGTGATTTGCTAATCAGCTCTCCCATGCATGCTCACATTCTCCCTTCCACCAATATAACACAAATGCCTCTTGATGCACTACTCATTTCTTTGCTACAGTTTACTGTCAGTTATGTTAATTACAGTGACACTATTCTTGAGTTGGGTCAGGAATCCTTTCCTGCTATATATAGGTATATCAATAACTCTACATCCCTAAATAAAAAATGTTTCATCCATTTTTTACAGCTTAACCATTTGCAGGTTATTTAAAGCCAGAAAATATTCTTAGATTTTAAGAATGTTTTTTTTGAGATAATAATGATTTATTGATACAAGTCTTACTAATTAACCCATAGCTGGAGGAGAAGAGGTGGATTCATACCTTTCCCAAAGGTATCTGCATGTAAGTGAACATAAACCCAATGGGAATTGAAACTTTACTCCGTTTAACAATTCAAGCTATTATCCATTACACCACCTGCACATCCAAGCTTACAGAACCTGGTATTCACAAACTATCAAATAAAAAAAGTGAAGATAACAGCCTTAGCCAAAATTTGAACTCAACCTTCAGATTCCATTTTTCAAGTCCAATAACATTCAACTTGTTTTTATCCTATATTTATATGTATAAAATAGAAGCATATGTAAGGATTTCTTTCTGGATTTCTGAGATAATGAATTTTCTGGAATTGGAATAAAAGCAGTGATGGCACCCTGAATACATAAAATTTCAGGATATGAAATTAATAAATACTAAATACTTCAAATACCTTGGTGTATAGATCAGTTATAATAAATTAAGTATAGGAAATAAGGGAATTGAACATAGGCCTAAGATAGTTTTGCTCAACACTACAAATTGATACAAAACCAAAACATTAACCTAAAACTAGTCATCATTTTAAATAGTCTCATCAGACCATGACTTTCATATGGATGTCATCCTTGGTGCCAAACCCATTCATAAATATCTAAACTGTATACAACTGCTGTTGAAATTCCACTCTAGTCAGATGAACACTTGCAGTTGGATAAAGGGGTTGGAGTTATCTATCCTTAGTTTCTTTGTTTTTATTGTTGTTATGAGGGTACACTGTTGTACTGTTCCTAATAAATAAAATAAGTCACTGCATGTGTTAATATGGTACAATATGTGTTTCCTTCTTGAGTTTACACTTCTGTCTGGAATATGAAGTTGAATACCTGCATTCACACAAAACAAGGTATGTCTATGTTCGCTAACTTGATGCTTAAATTTCTAACAGAGGTTATGGGCTCAGAATACGCTGTACAAAGGACCATGTGGGATTGTAACGGCCATCTTGAATTTGCCACCTGTGGAGGAGAATTTTACCAAGTTGTGATAAGATAGAATATGATGATGGAAGCAAAGCTTAAGAATGGGGCAAATTACACCACTTGGAAAGTGCAATGCAAAATGGCATTGATCAGAGAGGGTTTCTGGAACATAGTTAATGAGGTAGAGATTGTCCCTGAACCCAAAAACAGATGCAAATTTATACTCAAATGCCTGTCATGGAAAGATTGTGCCTTGGCAATGATTGTGCTGTCAGTTAAACCATCACTTTTGTATTTAAATGTGGACCCTGATTGCCAGACCAATTTCAAAAAACATTGATGAGCAAGTTAGCATTGAGGAGGAGATTATATTCACTTAAATTGAAAGATGGCGATTTTGTTAACACTAACAGACATTAAAGTGATGACAGAAATATTTGAAGAGTTGTCAGTCATTGATGGTTCCATTGATGAGGAGGATAGAGCTGTACATCTTTTAGCTAGCCTACCAGATTCTTATAATATGCTGATGACGACACTTGAAGCTAGTCAGGATGTGCCTAAGTGTGTAAATTTCTAACAACTGAAACCTGAAGGGTTTGGCAATGATCATCCCTCTGAACATTCTGGACTGGTGCTACAGATTCACAAACAAAAAAGTCACATCACTTGAGGAATTTCAACAGCGGCAACAATTAAAATGGATAGCACATGTAATTTAAAGAGAAAATAATGACAATCAAGATGCTGAAGCTCCACACCACTTCAAAGATAATGTTAGGAAGGAATCCCCCCAATCCTTCAATACTGGAAAGAGTATTAACAGGTAGAGAAACCAATTTTCCTCACTGCTTCAAATAAAAGGTTAGGAAGGAAACTGTCATTAATAGTGGGAGGAATGATAACTGCTACTGGACATGAAAAAATAATTTTAGTGAAAATTTTTTTTAAGAGAAAGTGTTGTCAAGTAGGACTCAGCATACTTCCTGCTCTCCACTACTATTGTGACAATGGATTTCTCCTGCTTATAAATATGGCAAATAGCCACATTAGAGTAGGATTTGAGGAATAGTTGATTTTCCATCCTATGTTTCTTTTTAGTTTTTCACACCACTTGTGCTGTTAGGTGTTGCGGGGAGACACTGTCAGAAGCAAGGCGGGTAGCCTGGAGGAGAGATATCTCGTGGGTTCAGAGTGTCTGCCACTGAGTCGCTTCTATGTATGAGTATTTAATAAACCTCTTCTTTGTTCTCCTTACCTAGTTTTCTGTTTCTTCAATACTCTAACTACAGCCTTCCTAATTCTCGGCTATTTTGAACAAAGACAGCATTACGACAAAGATTTTATAAATTTCAACCAAAAAAGCACTGGCTGCTCAGCCAATGAATACTGAATGATTCCTTTTAAGGAAATGGCATATTATCTTAGTGTTATTATACACCAATTTATTCATAAAAAGGACAAAATAACAGAAAAACTAACTTTTGATATCCCCTAGCATAGACAGTTGGAATTCATTGCTTGAATAAAAGGTTAGATTTAAATTGCTTGAATAAAAGGTTAGATTTAAAATTCTGAGAATATTTATAAATATAAAGACAACTCCTGAAGAAAGCCAATAGAGTACAATTGTAAACATTACAATGTGACCCTTGCTGTAGCTTTCCAGCAACTGGTCAATGATCACCCCATATTGCATTTCAATCCTTGATTTTGTCAGTGTTCACCAGATGCTGGAGAAGAGTAAGCTGTATGCTTACAAGGTAACATGACAAAAGAAAAACACCACATTGAGAAATAAGAATGTGAAACCCGTTTACCATATTATTTATAAATGTTTTATTCAGGGCTTCACCTGCTCGTCCAGGTGGCTAGATAGGTAATATTGGAGACAACTTCTATGTCAGCTCTTTCCCCTACCAAATCATTGTCCTACCCTAATGTGGTGTCTGGCAATATGAAAATAGAGGTTTCAGAACTGCAACACGCACATGTCTGACTTCCACCAAGAAGGAAGTATCTGCTGGTTCATCAAACAGAAACAGATAGTGATAAAACCACCTTTTCCCTTTTTATAAAGATGTCCATAGTATCACACAAGGACCAAAATGTGTTTATAAAAATCAAAGACAAAATTTTAAATAAATCGGTTTATAATAATTTCAGAATCATATTTTGTCTTCAAATGAACAAGCAATTCTCAAACAATTCTTTCTGGAAGGATCAAAATTATTCTTTTGATTTTACTTATCTCTAATTGGTATTCACTACATGAAACACTAGAATTTGACTGAGTGATATATTTTTTTACTGCTTATCAACCCTTTGTGCATTATTTAAAGCTGAAATAGATTTGTGATTGTAAGAATTTTTTTTGTGAGTAAAAATATTGCATTAACAATTTTTTTAGAAGAACAACATTCTTTTCCAGATAGATGTCCTATTTAAACTATAGCCAGAGGGAGGAGATGGATTTATACCTTTCCTAAGGTTATTTGCATGTAAGGGAAAGCAACAAAACTGATTAACTGGAATTTGAATTTGGCTCTCCAATTTCTCAGTCTGAGCTGTTATTCATAAAGCCACTTGCACAATGCAAGGAAACACAACACTCATAAAATATACTCATAAAATCCAAATACATGCAATATGATCCTATATAAATCAACTAAAACATTCAAAGAGCATTTGCTCATTCTTCAAACAGATTTGACTTTTCCTTTCTTATACTAGCATGAAAATGTCAGACTAAAGTCTTCCAGAGCAGAGAGCATCCACCTCTGAACCCTTGCCATATGATCAAAAGAGGTGATCAGCAGCCCTGGACTGATGTGACAGCAGTGATCAAGGGATAATTCCAGCAGCCTTGAACTGTTGTGTTACATACAGAGAAAAGTAAATATGGCTACTCAAAGCCCTTTGGAGAGAAAAATTTCATGTTAGAACACAAAAAAAAAAAATGATTCTTATAAATATTCCTTTGAATATTTATAAAATAAAACATGAAATTAATACTCATTTTGAAAATATATATATCCCTAATAATTAACCTATTAATTTTCAGCAATCTAATTTTTAAAGTCATGACTTCTCTCTATAGGCTAATGCTTTCTGTAAGATTATCCATTTTTATATTTCTCCTCAAGTCTTTATGATTAGAATTATTAAATTCTAGAATCTTTATTTTCTCTTGAGACCATCTAAATTCAACTTTGGCATAATCTCCAAATAGGCTTACTGGAATTTGAGCTTGGTATTATATATTGATTATGGCCATATCACATCAGAACACCAGTTGCTGTACAATCACTGAAGTTAAGTAACGTCAAGCCTGGTCAGTACCTAGATGAGTGACTGCTTGGAAGTACCAGGTGTTGTAAGCTTGGATGTGTGTGTGTGTAATGGATTCCATTATTCCAATTACAGTTGGGTTTGTTATATTCACTTATGTGCAAATACTCTTGAGAAAAGTATGTATCCACCTCCTCTCCCCAAGCAATGGATTAATTAGTAAGACTTGTATCACTAAATCATTATATAAAAAAAAACAAAAAAAAACATTCCAACAAACAAGTACAAAATACAACTTCATCAGATTATTCTGCAAATTTTTTTTTTTTTTTTTAAAGGCACCAGATAAACTACCAAACTGACAACTTCATTAGAATTAAATTGTGAGTAGTTGATTAATGCCTGAAAGCCATAAGTTGGTAGTGACATCAATAAAACCTAAAATTTTGATACACCAATCAAGTTCCAACTATATATATATATATATATATATATATATATATATATATATATATATAGAATTTGGCAACTTATTATCTCATGAATTATTTGGATACATATCCTTACCTTTATTTTATCACAAAGTTTCAACTGATGTTCACCAACTTTCAGGCTTAAGTCATATGGCAATCTTTGAATCATATAAACAATATCTTGATAACTTTCTTCATGACAAAGAAATGTAAAATAGATTCAAAGATTACCAGATAGGACACACAACAAAATTAAGAAGAATAAAGAATAAGAAATAAAATTAAAGCTACTTGTGTTTCACTCAAATTGAAGGATCATCAGGCTAGGTTCAAACTTTGTCTTAGCTCATGATAGAGCCCTTAATATCGATAACTCTTTTTCTTTTTTATTCAGAAGTAAATCTCATCAGAGTTCCGTATTAGATATTAAATATTTTTGAGTGTAAACATCTTGTCATAATTTCAGCTCTCTTATAGCAATCTTACCAAATAGTCATTCTCATACAGAACCAAGATATTTTCTAAAGAGTAATTGAACTGGAATTCATCCATATTAAGGTAGAAAATCACAAGCAAGAAAATTACTTTCAAAAAGTGCAAAAACAAGCAAGAGTCAATATGGAGAAATGCAATACTAGTTGATAAGATCCAACTGTAGTAAATTCATAGAATAAAGAAAATATATTATTTTCTGAAATATCAGACAATAACTTCTGAACTTTTACTAATTTTCTTAACATTGCCTCATTATAAATTATATAAGTTGTATTAGTAAAATGATATCACTGCCTCCAAAATATGTTAATTTATTATGCATTTGCATACAATTTTATAACAACAAAGTAGGCATGAGAAGCTATAAATTTGGGATAATACTAAAAGCCTGATTTTGTATTTATATCATTTTTCAGTAGATAAATGGCACAGTATAGCCAGAGGCAATGAATTAAGGTACACTTAAAATGTGATAACCTCAAGAATTGTGGGTTAATATCACATCACACCAGGTACCCCAGGTAATGGGCATGTTATATGAAAAAGGCATATACACCTGTTTGAAAAAAAAAGAAAAAAAAAAAAAAAAATGGAATGACAAACATGCTTTGTCCTCAGAGAAAGTTTTATACTGAAAATAAGTATGTGTTGATGACTTCAAATGAATCCTCTACAACAACAAAAATGGTCAGTAAATTTTTGCTAATGATAAAACTCTTTTCTCAACCCGAACCTTTTTTTCTGTGAGCCAATTACCCAAGACTAGTTTTACTCCTTTTTGATTTTTTTGAATTCATGTACATATCTGTAAATACAAATGATTTATTTAACAGACATACCCATGTTTTCTTTATTTTATTGTTTTGGAATTTGGATTTTTAATATAAATAGCCTGGATGACTAAATTTCCTACAAAAAGACAATATGACAAAACATTTAAGTGTAAGATTATAACTAGTACATTTATCTTTATCAAATTCAATTTTTGTCCTATAAATGCATTGACTTGTAATGCATTTTTTAACCCTTATAACACAGTAAGCAAACATCTCTCCAAAAATATAAATAAATAAAACACATTTATACTTAAATTTAAATAAAATAGATAAAATATATTTAAAATAGATAAAATAGATTTAATCAAAAATTAAATTAAAAATAGAGTAACCAATCAGAAAAAGCAAATAATATCTGACCAATAGAAACCAGATAATTACATTTCAATCAACCCTTTTATAGAGCCTCTTTAAACCTAAATAATCTCAAATGTTTATTCTGACAGTATGTATCAGTCTGTCTTGGGGTATTATGCTGCTCAAATATTTTGCTTTACATATTGTTGTACAGTTTGATCATACTGAAGCCTATATAACTTCCTTCTACACACACAATTTACTCCTTGAAAGGTTGTGTACATTATTGGAATGGCTGATGAAGATATGCAGCTTTTGAACAATGGTGTTCACCCTGTACAAAGCTCAAGAGCCATTCAAGGTGGAGGGTTACAGAGTAAGAAGCACCACCTCAAGCAAGGTGATAATGCCACCAAGATGCAAGGGGCCACTGAAAGTGAAGGAGAAGAAAAATCTTTAGAGGGAACTGGAAACCTTTTCTTGAACAGGAAACAAAGGATAAACTTCTACTCTTCAAAAAATTGGGTAAGAATGTGAACTGGATGATAGGCAAACCTATCTACTCCTATTAAGGATTAAAAAAAATATGTAAATAAATAGTAAATAAAAGTTCAGAATTTTAAACAGACTTTAGAAATAAATTTTAGAAGGAATCAGAAAACCAATTCTAAACAAGAAACAAATGATAAACCTCTACTCCTGTTCAAAAGTTCAGGGGAGAGTGTGAACCGGATGCTTATCATCCCATTATAACATTACAACACCCACGATAGAATAACACTTATGTACCTAGGTGAATAAAAACAAAGACGTGTATAACATTTAAGAGAACACACTTTAGCTGTATATTTATATAAGCTAGAATTAGACAGTAGTTGGTTCATGTAATTAACTGAATACATATTAGAAGATATGGAAAATAGAAGTGAAATAAGGTCTTACTGGAAAGATGAATTAGTCATACATATTTGTAATGAATCTAGGCCGTAAATGATGAGTGAAATTGAGGTCTAGAAAAGACAGTCATTTTGAGAGACTTTTTCAGATTATCTTTTACACTTCTAGCTAGACTGTCATACAATGTATTTCTTTCCTGTGCATAATTATCTGCCTTGATTCAGTTATAATTTTAAGTTTTGTAAAACTACATCAGCACAATTTCTGAACCAACTGGAAAGTTAAAATCTTAATTATACATTTTAAAATAAGTTTTCTCATATATAAACATACTGACAACCTAAATATAATTTTTGCTGTAAGGATTTTCACAAATTATTGAATGGATAAATTCAACTTTAATGTAAATTTTATATATAAATCTACTTTTTCCTCATAATTATAAATGAAGCCCTGACTATACTATTTCCTCTCTTTAAAGCACCTTCAAAGATCTTGCTTACTATACTTTGTTTGTTTCTTGTCTCTAAGGGAAATGTTGAAACAAAGACAGTAAAGTTTTCTTTAACTCACTTTAGATTAAGTGAGAATATAGGAGCTGCTGCTGCTGCTTAATGAACAGTAGTAATTATTTACTCATATCGCTGATATGGATTGTGAATATTAGACACATTTTTTTTTAATTGTAGAATTTTGTTTAGGAATTTAACAGTCAGACGTTTCATCCGATATAAAAGCTAAGCAACATTCTTCTAACCTAGAGGAAAAAAAATTATTTGAATTTTATGGAGATTTATTTTATCAAAGATTATAATATGTTTTTTTTAATTTTACACACAGACGAAAATACATAGCAGTAAGAACTGCATCCATTATGGAAAACCAACAGAACCAAAAATGGCATTTTAGGATTGCCTATCATCTGGTTCATTTTCCTCCCAGGTCTTTTCAAGTCTACTTCAACTCTTCTAACATCTCTGCCTAAACTCTGAAATTTTATTTACTATTTTATTTTTTCCCTCATGAGGGTTAGATAGGTTCACCTATCATCCAGTTTACTCTCTTCCTGGACTTTTGAACAGGAATGGAGGTTTATCCTTTGTTTGCTGCTTAGGATTGGACTTCTGGTTCCTTCTAAAGTCTTTTTCATTCTTTGTCAGACCCAGTGGCCCCTTGCATCTTAGTGACATTACTGCCTTGCTTGGGATTAATTTATTTAAAGTTTAAATTTTTTATCCAAGCTGCCTCTGCAAGATATTTTACAACAATTGCACAAATTAGCTTTTCATATTATTAGTTACCAAACATGAATCTCTAGTATAACTTATAACAGATGAATTTTTTTTTTTTTTTTTAGGCAATTAAAATAAGTGAAAAATCATATATACTTACCTGGTTGCCTTTTGTGATTTTACATTGTTGCATTTGTCAGGTTTATGATGTTCCTGGGGAATCAGAATTTTCTTTTTTAATCTTCCATTACTGATTTTACAGTCAACATCTTATTCAGTATTTCTTTCCATGTTGTTGTACGTGTTAAAACATGAATTTTCATATCTAAAATAAACATACAAAGCAAACCAAATACTATTCTAAATCAATGAAAGTTCATTAAGTTAATAAAGAGTTCTTGACTGCAGAATTTAATCAAATTAGCACAGTAATAAAGTTTTATGATTTTTGCAAACATTTATAAATGCCTATGTTTAACAGATGTCTATAGATATATGCACAGTGTTCAATGTTGTTGCGGAGGTTGATTTGAAATAGGATCAGGCAATTTATATCAATTAGGCAGGTTGAAGAGGAAGCTACTAAAAATAGAAATTGGCATAGAAGGACAAAGTAGAGAAGAAGTTACATCAAATGAAAAGATTGTTTTTGTAACTACAGTTGGCTTGGAGTAAATTTTAAAAAAGAACCTTCTATGGGTTATAAATTGATCATTTCATTTTCTATGGCTTATCAACCCTTTGCAGGTTATTTAAGACCAGAAAATATTTTTAGATTGTGAGAATTTTTTTTGAGATAATGGTTTAGTGACAAGTCATACTAACTAACCCATAGCTGAGGGAGAAGAGGTGCTTTCGTTTGGTTTGTTTTACGACAGATCAACTTCAATGGGTTATTTAATGCCGAAATGATTTTTAATTGCTGGTAATATTTTTTTTTTTTTCAAAAAGTATTTCTGGTAATAATTTTTTTCCAAAAGTGTATTGCTGGTAATATTTCTTTTTTCAGAAATGTATTGCTGATAATATTTTCTTAAAAAATCCATTACTGGTAATAAAACTTATTTTTACATGTTTTGTCGCCAGTTTGGAAGTTAACTATTTGCCCATAGCTAGGACCCTAACAGGTACTACCACCCCAGATCAGGTTGAACCTGGAAACACCAGCAATGAAGAAATGGTTCCAGGCTCCTCAAAACCTCCTGATCAGAGGCCTTGCTGTTGATGTAGTTTATCGTCATACCCAAGACAGTTCATGCTTTTACCAAGGTTATTTGCACATAAGTGAATATAAACCTAACAAGAATTTGAACTCTACTCTCCAATTAACAGTTCTGAGCCATTGTCCATTACACCACCACACATCCAAGCTTACACGACCTGGTATTCCCAAATGGTCACCCATTTAGGGACTGGCCAGGTTCAACATTGCTTAACTTCGGTACGGGAACCAATGTTTCAAAGTGATGTGGCCATAATCCCTAAGGTTTAAGATTTTTCAATAATCTGTTGGCTTAAAAATGCCAGCCCAAGTCTACACCCAATCATGACTCACAGTTGTGGACAGAATTATTTACCCCCATTTGCATAATTACAAATAAAACTGTAATACCCTAAATTTTCATGGAAACTTCATGTGCATTTTTTACAAATGATGAAATAATGGATTTGAAAGAATGTGCAGTGATGCTCACAAATGTTTATTTTAATGTCAAACAATGATACAAAAAAAAAATGCCAAAAACATTTAAGATGAGACAAAAATGATAGGCCCTCTTCCCACAATCAATTGTGTAACATTTATTCTTGATTATTGCCTTTGTTTTTGATAGTTCCTTACAAGATTACTATACACATTGATAGGTATCTAGCTCTATTCTTCCTTGGCAATAGCTTCCAGTTCCAAATTTGAAGGTCTCCTGTCTCTTTTCTTCAAATATGTCCATAAATTTTCAATAAGGTTTAGGTCAGGATTTTGTGTGGGGGTACAACAATACCTTAATTTTGCTGTCATCTAAAAAGATCAGTGCATATATCCTTGATATACAAAATGTATAAATAATGTAAATAAATCACATAGTTGAATATAAACTGTTCAAACTTTATTTTCTTTAATAAATTTGACTTTGACAAACCAACTAAATGTCATGCAGTTGGATATTTAGCAAATAAAAGTCTATATTGTTCTATAGCATTTCCATTGATATAATACCAAAAAGATTTTTAAGTAACCCCTCAATTTTTCATTGAACATATAGTTTTCTTGAATATAATTTATTTAAAAAATAATGTTTCAAAATAATGTTAAATGTTGAAACTGCAGAGGAAAATCCACATTTTATGTAAATTATTTTAGGTCCCAAAGTCAAGAAAGTTTTATACCCTTTATCACATGGCTAAATATCTAGGTTACCTTTTGGTGTCTCTAAAAAAAACTTGCAAACTTGGTAGAATAATATGTGGTGCCTTATATCCAAATGTTATACAAGTTCTAGCTTATGTATAACATAAAATTTTTATATTTATGATCTTTATCTTTTGCAAAGAGTTACCTAACTTTTTGCTCTTCAGTGACTGAGAACAATCTGTTACAGTAACTTAACTGTTTTCTTATAATGTGTGTTTACATTCCCATCACCAGCTGCATTTGCAGGGTGTAACAACATCAAGCTTTTAAAAATGCTACACACTCATTAACTCTAGCCTGAATGTTGATATAGAAATGAGAAGTGTACATAATGTAAATTTGATATTCACTTACATATTTTTTGGTCCTTTTTAAACATCTGTTATAAGAAATTGTTTTATCTACAATATTTATCACTTATTTCTAAATAGGAAAAACACAAATAAAAAAGGTTCAATGAAAAATGTTCTTTAGTCTTAATTTTCATGTTAAATTTTATAATACAAACATATATATATATATATATATATATATATATATAAATAAAAAGGAACCTCCACAAAAATGTGATACCCAAGTTTTAAAATGAATTTTGAAAAATTTTCTGAAACTTTTATTTTAGTTTTAATTTTAAGCTAATAGATTAAATTTAATATCTCCAATAAGCAAAATAAACATCTGTCCTCACAATGTAATTCCCTTTCCTAAAAAAAATCTTTCAAAAATAAAATACTCTTTTCTGAAACTTTATTTGAGGAATATTAGCTGATTTAAAGTTTAATTTGTTTTGAAACAAATATTACTTAAAGTTTAAGCACTACCATTTACTCCTGTCTCAATAGTAAATCCAGCAGCACTGACAAAGTTAATTTGGCTGCTGCTCTCAAAAAGGATCACCAATCAGTGGTTAACTGGGGCAGTAAATGGCTTGTAAATTTTAATGTCTCCAAAGCTAAACTACTCTCATTTAACTGTCAGAGAGAAACTTCCCTGTTTGGTTGATGCTGGACTGTGAAAGTGTCTCACTGCACCTCCTTAGCATCATGTTTTCGAATGACTTCAGGTAGAACAACTACATTGAATCCATAGCTGCATCTACTGCAAGGAAAGTTGGTTCACTGTGTCGTGCCAGAAGGTTTTTCTTGTCAGAATCCATCTTGCACATCTGCAAATCTACCATTTGTTCATGCATTGAACATTGTTGCTATCTCTAGTCTGGTGCTCCTGCAATGTAATCGGTTCTGACTTGACATCTCAACTTCAGTGACTTTTTCATAGATGTCATGTGGCTTCCCTCTGTCTTTTCTACAAATATTTTCATGGCAACAATTTTGATGTGCTATCTTCCCTGATGCCCCGACTACATGCATTTAAGCATGCTACTAGATTGGCATCTAAGTCCCACACTTTTACTGTTGAAATAGTTAAATGTAACCACCACTTCTCCAGCAGTTTCTTTTCTTGTGCTTCCCTGATAACTACAATCTTCAAAAATTTAAACATCAATTGCCATCTTCTATTGTCTTGATCCCTGTTCTTCAATCCCCACTATACACAGTCTTTTCGTTCACTTTCACTCTCTTTAACCACCTGCATGCTAGTTGCACTCCCACCTTGTTTGGAGTGAAATGCTAAAAAAATTATTATATATATATATATATAAATATTACAGAAATGCATTTTATAACAGGTTGGTAGCTGTTTATTTAAGGTGTTGACTAGCAGACAGAAGTATATCTAATTGTTTTTTATGGTGGATACATTTGATAAAAATTACTTAAAGAAAATAACAGGAATGCCTTTTTTATATAATTTTTTTTTACTATCCAATAATCTTAAAAATTTATGAAAATATTCTCCATAATCTAACGTTTTATTGAATTTTAGATACTTTAGCTTTAAATCTACTTTAGTTATCACTTTTATTTTCTGTTAATGTCTGTTATGAATGTCTGTATTTACAAAAATCAGCACATTTATACACAAAAAAATTCAAAATTTTTGCTAATAAACCTCTCTCTTACAGGTGGGGTGTGGCAAGTCTCTTATTGCTCTATCACTACTACCATGGAAAGTACTTGAACTGCATCTCCTGGTTCTGCCAGGTCAGATCTTCATGGCTAGGAACTACCATGCCACTTAGTAGCAAACCACCCATATTTGCTGCATATTCCATCAGCAAGAAGTAAATTCCAGCTTCTTCCTGTGAACCACTGCCCTATGGAATAGACTCCCTAGAGGATGCTTCCCCAACCACTACAATCTTAACCTGTTCAAGTCTAGAGTCAAACATTATCTTCCCCTCCTATATATATATATATATATATATATATACATACATACACACACACATACATACATATATATATATACACACACACACACACACACACACACTACCCTTTATTGTAACCCTCTACCTCATGTGGTCCCAGGCTGAACCTTACTGTTTAAAAAAAAAAAAAAAAAAAAAAAAAATCAAGCTTTTCCATTTATGATTATTAAATAAAAAAGACAGAATTTAAAGATTTAAAACTTTATAAATTATTATAATTAAAATTTAAAAATAATGAAAACAATTCTTTTAAAAATTCATTATTCATTGAAATTTTTTTCTTAAGGCAGTAGTGTCCATAATATATCTTGTTCATATGCACAATTTAAACATTTTTCTAATTAAATATTGTCTTAGTTCTATTGCATTTTTTATTTTATGATTCAGAGGAGATTTCCTGTAACTGGCACTCCTGTTTTACAAAAAGAAATTGGTGATTTAAATTCTCCAAGAAATTCTGGTTTTAACTGACATAAATAAACATTAAGTGGGACAAAATTTAATTTTTCAAAATTTCATAAAATTAATAAGTGTATGGATAACACATGTAAAAAAGATATTAAAAAAAAAAAAAAAAAAAAAAACATTTCTAAAATAATTTAATTCATTTGTGAATAAGTCTTGAAAGTTTTATTAAAAAACAATGATTTTTTAATGTTTTTCAAGAATTCCCATGTGTTTTTCACTGCAAAAAAAGTTAAAATTACTTATACTAAATGATGCAAAGAAAAACAAGATTTTCAACCAAAATTTTAAACATTCTAAAGAAGGCTAAGAAATGTAATTTAATAATAAAAAATCCTTTGGTCTTTTCTCTTAATAAAGATTTTGACAATAAAACTTTGTTTTATTAGGCCAAGTACATTTTTTCATCATGGTATGCTCATTTTTAGCAAATCATTAGAGGTACCCATGCTAATGAGTGCGGGTTAATGCATTAAATATAATGCATCACTAAAATGATTCTGTAGAACAGCAGTATGTAGGTCAACCAAACCAATTATCTGAAATCCAAACATCTTTAAGATCTTCTGAATATTTAATTTTATAACTTTATCTCAAGTACAAGTTTGCTACATGTGAAAGAATTTATTGGTTTATTGATATTCTTATATTTGAAGAAAAAACAGTCAGTCAGTTTGATGACACATGACCATTTTAACAGTGGTAAGGAAAGTGAGATACCAATATTTTCTTTAATCCCAATTAACAAAGCTCCCAATGGACTGTCTTTTCATAGAGTGGTACCAAACACAAAAGGAAGTCAACATTGCTATATTTTCAAATTTTACTGCTGGCAAAAAAAAAAAAAAAGAAAAAAAGAAAAAAAAGAAAAGAAACAAGAACTTTAAGCAACAATGACTGGATAGTTTCCTTACAAAATAATTGAGCCTCACCACAATGAAATTTATTTCCATGAACTTAGCATTTTCAACAAAGTTTTTTTTTTTATAATTATGTCATTATTCTTTGAATTTGTAGCTCCATATTTTTATTTAAATGACAGATGGTATGATTTTATTTGTAAAATAAAATAAAAATTTAAACAAATTTTGTGTTTTATTCATTTCACCAACTGAATGAAAGCAAACTATTTAAACTGGCCTTTTTTTTTTTTGCATGATCAATATGGCTTCCATTTTATGATTGGATCAGTTATTCAATCAATTATCCAAACAAAATACTATCATAACTGATATTCCACTTTATATGTTAAAAAATGTCTAACAGATTACAGATTATTCCTTCAGTTTAAAAAATGTATGCTTAATGTTATACTCCAATGCAATTAAATCTCTTTCTGAGCCACACTACATGTCAGCTGAATGGGAACACTAAGAAAGCAAAATACAAAATAAAAGATTTTTTTGTGCAGAAGCTCAGAGTCCACAAAAACAAATCACTGCAATAAAATAGAATAGCCAACCAAAAATGTTCCTGCCAGAAAAAAAAAGTATTCCTGGGGACCACAAGATTTGCTTAAAAGAGCCTCTCATAATGACTGACACTGTAGACCAAAAATGCCATCTTTCTACACATAGGTGTGTTGTCGCCATCACCACTATGGTTACTTCTGGCGAAACTCATCACATGCAGAATACAGCTGACAGGCCAGCTTTGACACTACTGGGCTCCTGACACCATCACCATGATTTCTAACAACTCAACATCTTCACTATCCAGCTCCAGGCTCCCTCATTGTGGCCACCATGGCCTCATCTCATTGATACCACATTTGACCAAAATCCAACAAAAACATTCTGCTCAGTCAACCATCACTATCCATTCCAGGCCTCCCTCCCTTCAGGCCTCCCTTGCTGTCACCACTGTAACCTTGGCAACCAACCCACCAATGTGTCTTACCACAAAACAACCCACCTCTCTGACCTTGATCAATCAACCTGCCAACTCATCTCACCAGGCAGTTCAGCTTCAACATGTTAGCATCACACAACCATCAGCCCATCAAACACCTCACAGGTGTCAATTTCAACCATGAAGAAAGGCATATGTCAAACCCTACCAAGAACTAATCTTCAGGCCTATCCTCTAATACCAACCATGACCTTGACCAACCAACCCAACCAGCCCTGCTGACAATACTTTTACACATAATCACTTTCCTTGCCAATACGAACTGAAGAACCACGTATGATTAATTTTTCAACTTTTCAAGCAATTATGTATATATTCCAAAATTTGGTGAATACATACTGTTGAAATTTTAATCCTCATTTGGTCCTTTCCAACCAAATGCTTGTTATAATATTAATAATGTTGATTAATATCACTATCTTTACTATTTGCAGTTTTAAATTAAAAGTCATAAAATGATAAGATATGAAATAAAATTAGGATTGATTTTAATAAAAGATATTTTGTAGTTATTTCTACTCAATTATTAGTATCTTCAAGCATATAGTCAATGGAGACAGCCAAATACATGACTAGCATAAGGCTTTCAAGATACATCTGGGAGTTAAAAGAAAAAAATATGAAGATAGCAGTCAAATGGGAAATAATCAACAAAACTGTGAGTTATAGAAAAAAAAAATCAAAGTTTTACAGGTTATGCTTGGAGGAGAAATTAACAGTAATTTTGTATGAAGACCCACAGGAACATGCTGAACAAGGGATCTGAAGTTATGACAAAATGTAAACATGACAGAAAGTTCCTACTAATAGAATGGGAACTGGGAATTGGAGACTGAGAGAAAAAGAAATCACTCCCGCCAGTGGTGAAAAATGAAATAAGAACAAGATATGTGAATTTTTTTTTAAATGGAGACAAAACAGAATAGGGGTGATATATTTAAATATAGAATGGCAAAAGATATACGAATAAAACCAAAGCAGCCTGAAGAAATAACCAAAGAGGGAAACAGCAGTATCTTGGTAAGGTTGTTATATCTTTTTAAAATAAAAATTAAATGTGTGTATGGGGGAGGATAATCACTGTCTGATAATAATCACAGGTGGCATGATATTTGAAAGGCTATTCTTTTTTTCCCCCTTTGACTTTTGCAGCAACAACCCCAATAATGACAAGGTATGTAAGTTCTTCAGAGACTGAAGATTATATTGAACTGTTCATAACTTTAACTTTGTTTCTTTATCCTTCTATAACATGTCTTAATACTAAATACATTTATTAATTGTTGTTTGTTTGAACTCCATGTTTTGTGCTTTTTTTTACCTGGACTCACAGGAGTCCATCAAATATTCTTTGTGGAACAAATGTACCAGGAGGCATAAAACGATAATACTTTCTATTCCTGCAATATATATATATATATATATATATATATACACACACACACACACACACACACACACGTGCGTGTGAGTGAGTGAGAGAGAGACAGACAGACAGACAAAGATAAACAATGACAAGAACTGCAATGATTTAATTACTATTTAAAGTTCTCAAATCTGCAAAAAATTGATGGGACATTCATTTGTTTGTTCTTAAGTGGAAGATGCCATCTATGATCTATGCAGAAGAGATGAAATAAAGATGTCGCAGAAGAGATGAAATAAAGATGTCACAGAACAGAACTTCTGCCATTTTGTTATCTGATGGTATCCAATCCCACAGTCAGTGATACTCCCAGATATAAAACTATCAGAATGTATAAATGGTAGCACCAAAATCCAATTTTAAGAGACTTGAAGATCCCAGAGAAAAACACATCCACATTTATTTTAGAGAAGGTATGAAAAAAAAAAAAATAAAATAAAATCTAGATTTCACAAAATATGATGATCTGACATGGTATTATTAAGTAATGCCCTTACTTATTACATAAGTAAGCATTTCTCATATATATTAATTCATGGACACCTCGATGTGGTGTAATGGCTAGCAAGCTTGTCTTGTTAGAGTAATTACTACTGTGTAGGGAGTTTGATCCTGAATGAGTGCCCCCATACTTTCAGCCTTGTGCCACATTTAAGCTATGCTTAGAAAATCAATATATTTATTCATGATATGCACATTAGGTTGTTATAATTTTTCACATCAACTCTCTCTGGGATTAATCTCTGAATTAAAATTAAAAATATGAATTAACAATATCAATGGTCATTATTTTAATTAAGTTTCACACACTTTTGTTTTATACTTTAGTTAAATTATTCTTTGTATTGATTGTAAATTCAGTTACATTTTTGGAGAGTGTTATATACTGTACCTATGGACACTAAAGGGTATGTCCCAATCCTCATAAATACGTTGGACACTAAGTGGGGGTAATATGCTAAGTAGTCCACCACTAGCAGTGATTTACCTACTTCACACTGCTGGCAAGTATTGTATTTTGTTGATGTTATGAAGATTACCATTTCATTTCCAACCTCCATTTTGGTTATTCTTCATTCAGTAACCTTTTCTAGTTTACAACAGAGAGTTAAAAAATTTTTTATTAAACATTAAATTATGACAGAAAACTTTGGAATAAGAAAACATTTTTAATCAGCAGGCTTTTTAAATCTGATTAATATATATATATATATATATATATATATATATATAAAAAGTCAAACAAAAATAATTCTGGTTTCTTTGAAAAAAATAAAAAAATAAATAAAGCATAATACCTGAAAAATTTTGAGATTACATAATAAATTTAAAGAAATAATAAATTTTCTGATTATAAAATAAGTGGTTTAAAGAGGTTAGTTTGTGATTTTAGTTCTTTCAAATTTAAGTATTTAAATGTAACAATTTGAAATTTGCTGAATCGTTAACAATAGGAAAAAAAAAATTAATGGCAGTCATTCATTCTAAAGATCACCGTCAAAGACAACGAATCAATATTTTTAAAATCTGTTTATTTAAAAGCATTTTGAATGCTAAATATATGTTGAGCTTGAATATATATATATATATATATATATATTGAATTATATTTTTTGCCAGTGATTCTAACTTAGTTATAAGATTGGGTTCATGTATCGCAATCACTCAAAGATCTATACTAGCAGGAGTATTACTCCTGGTAGCTCCAACCAAACCAGGCAGCTTGGAGGATAGGGGTCAGTCAAAATGAAAATTGGAATCAGATATGCAATGTAGCATTGGTGGTTTTGCACAGTTGACAGAAGAGTCAATCAATTTACAACGAACAGTGAATGACACGATGCTGGGAATGCCAAAAATTGCTAAAATCACTTCATTCCCAAAGTGAATTATTGCTATGACTAATGTATTGCTAAACAGTCTAATTTACTAATGAAATATTTTTTTTATTGGTTATTAGTGATGTATTTCTCTGGAAACTCTCTCATAGACATAACATTGGACACTCTTTGAAGATATGCAGTAACTAACTCATGCAAGTTGCTAAATGCAATAAAGATGAACTACCAACTGTCATAGATAACCAGGAAAGATGCTGTCATCAATTCAAGCAAGCTCAACACTATTTTTTTGTAACCCTAAATCTGGCCCTTATATTTCTTTAAGAATTTATTTAAAATTTACAGCTAAATGTAACCATAAGTTCTATTTTAATATTTTCTTTTCTCTCACTTCTCGCCTGTTTCTTCTTCAAAGTTTATTAGTTTCCTGCCATCTTCAAAAATTATCTTACTGAATCCTATTCTTTGAGTGTCCTTTTTCCTCACTAAAGTCTCACTTTCCCTTTTAGTAATCCTTTGCATCTTATTAATATTATCACTTTGGTTGAGTTGAAATGATTAAAAAATTTTAAGAAAAGAATTTCAGGAAACGGATTTATAACCAATGTAATATTAAATGTTAATTTAGAAGCTTCTGAACATTTTTTTTATTTAACATCAAATGATAACTGTTTGAAAAGGCATAAATAGTCAAGATTTAGATCAGTCTAAGAAAAAATTAAATTGATTGTGAATTTAGGTTGCTTTGCTCATTTTTTGCCTTTGGGGAAAAACTGACTACTAAATTGACTATTACTAAAATTTCGAACCAGATCAACCATTCAGTAAAATAAGCACATGCTTAGGACACCAAAAAAGGGTTTCTTGAAGACATTACATCTGTTAGTTACCATGATCATGTTTTTGAAAAAATATAAGCTAGTGTTAAACTTGTTGTGTCCATAAAGAAATATATAAATAAAAATTAGTTATAGTGTCAAAAATAATTATAATAAAATAATTGTAACAATTATAATTATCCTTAATTCACTCATTCTAAACCAATGAGAATCAATCCCACTTTTCTCCTCTACACACACACAAACATAATATTCTCACTATTGGACAAGCAGTTCACATGAAGAGGTAGTCAATGTGTGTATCAGTGAAAATTTTGGTTCCTTTTTCTTTTAGGTCATAATAGTAACATCTTTTAGCACTCAACAAAAATTCTAGTTAAGAAAACTAGAGACACTTCTAGTATTTTTTGAAATAAATTATGTGGACACTCATTACACACATCTGTATTAAAAAAAACATGAGAAAAACTATACACTTTACTTATTTTTTTATCTTATCCATATTTGATCTACATTTGACCCCAAACACAATTTTACTCAGTATTACTGTCTCTCATATCTACAAAGCCACATAACAACCACGTAATTAATAATACTCCTTTTATTGTTCCTATGCCTTGCAGTTTCTCATTTTTATGAGTATTTTTGTATATATAAATGTTAGGGGTTTATAATTATTTACTCAGAGTTATAACTCTCCTACAAACTCATTAACTGTTGTTTATAGGAGTCTTAAAGCAAGAAATCTGTTATAGTTTTAAAAGGGCAGGTTGCCCAATGAGAAACCACATTTTATAGATATTTCTCGATGTCTAAAACTGTTTAAGATAGTCCAGTAGCCTCTCAGCTCTCAGTGAAGCTCTTGCTTTAACTACACAGCTTGCCAAATTATTATCGAGATAACTTTTTTTCTAATATTTCAAAAACTGTCCAATCAATTCACACAAAATTTTCAGACAACGTTGGCAATACTGACCTGTGCAATCACTGAATTTTTCGTACTGATCTGCACAATGTAAACAAACTGGCACCATATTTATTATCAGCACAGTGATTTGAGAGTGTCAAATTATTAGAAAGGTTTAGTAAAATTCCCAGAATTGTGCAAACAAAACGTTTATTAATATTGCACGTGAATATTTATAATCAAAAGAACCTAATAAATGAGAATTAAACAAATAATAACAGATACAAACAAAGGCACAGTTATAAACAAATTAATAGGGAATGTGCTTTCCCAGTTTTGAAATTACTTGAAGTAGTCTACGATCCATAGAATTTGTTAATTGTAGGATGTCATCTGCTGTAATGCCATGAGATATCAAGAATTGCTTCCCACAACTCAGTGTTGCTCCTGAATTGTCATCTGTTGGCATACAGTCTTCACTTCATGATGCTCCAAAGGTTTTCGATTGGGTTCAAATCTGAAGAATTTGCTGACCACTTCATTTTTCGAGGTCCATCGAAGCCTGTTTCAAATATTCAGTAGTCTTGTGAGCAGCATGTGAGGGAGCATTATCTTGCATAAAAACAATTGCCCTTCTGAAGGCAAGTCTTTGCCTTTTCATCCACGGATCAACATGCTCCTTCATAAACGCTATGTATGCATCAGCAGTCATTTTGATGCCATCTGGTACTCTCCATGGGCCCACTAATGTTTTTCCAATATCACCCCAGATCATTATGCCTCCACCGCCTTGTTGGCGTCTCAAATGCTGATGGCGATTCTGTTCATTCATTACCCAGCCTTTGCACCATTTATCTGGCCCATCAAGTGTTGCTTGAGTTTCGTCTGTGAACAACACTTTAGAGAAGTCAATCTTCATATTGTCCTCGGCCAATTTCAATCGATTTTGAATGTGATTTCTTGTCAATGGAAACTTCGATACAGGTTTGACTGTTGTTGCTATTTCCCTCAGATACCGACACCAAGTACTTTTAGACACAGTAGGATCCCCAATGCGACTGAAAAGCTCTTGACTGGTAAGTCCAGGGTCCTTCGTTGCCTCTCGTTTAAGTCATGACATGAGACGACGTGAAATAACCTTCGGCTTGCCTTTATCTGCCCTTTTGCATACTTGTGTAGGGTCGGCAGTGAACTTTTTCTTGATGACACCTCTGTATCATTTTAGAAATTTCTAGCGTAGATTTACCTTTTGAGAGTTCTGAGGTGATAGATTTCTTTTCAGCATCACTTAAACTGATTTTACGACCCATCTTTTCAACTAAATTCCTACACTTTTCTAATAATTTGGCACTCAAATCACTGTGCTGATAACAAATACGGCTCCAGTTTGTTTACATTGTGCAGATCAGTATGAATATTTCAGTGAATGCACAGGTCTGTGTTGCCATCATTGTGTAAAAATTGTGTGTGAATTGACTGGACGGTTTTTGAAATATTAGAAAAAAAGTTATCTCTATAATAATTTGGCACGCAGTGTACAAAATATTTTTCAACAGAAATGTTTCTACAGAAGGATGCTGAGAATACCAGGGAAGGAATAGGTAAGCAACAATGAAGTCTTAGTAAAAATGGAAACAAAAAGGATATTTATACTTAACATTAAGAAGTGACAGTTGAAATTTCTAGAGCACATAATGAAAATTTGATACTTACAGGACAGATTGAACACAAGAGGAGCAGAGGAAAACAATGTATGACCTTACCTAACGAGCTTGTGCAAATGGATGGTGGAACAACAATTAAGAATGAGAACAAAAAGAGAAAATATATTAAGAGCTACAAAGTACAGGAAATTGTGAAGAGCCATGATCACCAATGTTCTAAAGGGACACAGCATATAGAAGAAGAATGATGTGGACTGTAACAAGTTCTTGAATTTCTCATTAATCAAATTACTTTATATTAGTTTAAGAGGTAAATATTTCAATTACATAAAAAAAAAAAAAAAAAAAAAAAAAAACAATAACTCTGGTTTAGTTATCATTGGAGGACCTGGGGGACATAACCCAACTCTGGGAAATAACATACACCCAATCTTCTATTTATAGCTACATTGCTAATCATTTTGACATTTGTAGAGTGAGAATGGAGTCAAACATGGTTTTCATTAGATGCCTGTGCAAACATCAATCACCAAAAGATGATTGAGAATTTAAAAATTTATAAGGCTGTCCTTGCTACTTTACAGATTTGGTTCCAACAGATATGAAGTCTTTTAAAGATATGGATTGATTATCTTAGTTTATGCAATCAGGAGATATAGACTTGTCATAACTGAGTAGAAATATGGTCTTTGTTTAAGGAAATGGGAAATTAGGTATAGGTAGATCTCAGTTGCAACTATCTCTATGGATTGGTTGATCCATAGAGATAGTTGCAACTGAGATCTACCTATACCTAATGCAATTATCATAGCAGATGAAAAGAATGATGTATATTATAAATTGTCATTAGTAAGGGAATGACTTGTTGAGCTATCTTTTATTTATGAGAGCTGGCAGGTTTTACAAGTACAAGACAAAAATTACTGAGCTTGAAAACTGTTGTCAGGTTTTCTCTTCCTAATTTTTGAAACTGCTACTAAAAGACTTTCAGGACTAAAAGTATTCTGTGAAATTTTTCTTGGTCTCTTCTTACTTTTTTTGCTTATATGTCAACATGTAAATCTCTCACACAAGAATGTATTCCGTTTTGGGAAATGCAAGAACAATACATACACACACAAAAATGTATGTATGTATGCACACTCACTACACATACATTGCACCCAAAAAGTTTTCACATTCATTTGTTACACATTATTGTCTTGTCACTTGTATACCTTTGCTGTCAATTTTTTTACGTTTCTTTATGTGGACTCACATCCCAAGTCTGCCAAGTTTCTTGTGGGCATTTCAGGAGACATATTTATCTCTCAACACATACATCAGCCCACAACACTGGTTTTAAACAATACAATTATGCCTTGTTTTGTCAGTGACACACTATATTTCTAACCAATTGAATATGATCAAGTAGAATCAACCCAGCAGAACTCATGAAGATTCAGATATACTTTATTGAAATTTGATTGGTCTCTATAAATAGTTACAAGGGAATTAACTCCGTTTCTACTTTAGTATTCTACATTATTCTTGGTTAATACTTCCTATTGCATTTTTTTCAAGGCCCCTCAGTTGCAGTAACCATGTTGTTGATTTTGGTTAAATTCCGTTTCATTTGCCATAGCAGGACATAAACAAAAAATATCAAACATGATTCGAGAGACAATTTAAACTTCAAGATCTTACATTTCATGAACACCAAAAGAAAATAATTCCTGATCAAGTTTGAAAAATAGTACATTTAAATACAAAGTCACTGAAATAAAACCTCAAAAAGATTCAATATCGCAAACAATTGAAACTAAAAATATTCATCATTTACAAATCAAGACTTAGTTGAACTATTAATCAAACTTTTTAACAATTTCTTTGTCTATATACAGATTATTTGAGAATATAATAAAATTGAAAAGCTGTTACTATTCAAACTGATATTTTAAAGTCTTGAAACAATGAGATACTAAAAGTTATGAATTGTCTCATGAATATTTGAAAATTGTTCAGATTGCCAAGAGATTAACTGATGCTTTTCTAAATGATTCAACAGGCTATACCCTTAAAATGGCTTAAAATATCTATCTTCAACAAAATTTAGTGTGATACAATAAATATAAAAAAAAAACATATCACCACAAATTCCTACAGAGAAGAAATCTTTATGATACAATAGATATGACAAACAAAAACCTTTTGACTAACATGAATTATAAGATTTTAAAATTGGTCATAAGACTGACTGCAACTTTAGGTGATTTTTGCATTTACCTTCAACTTACCTCTCCAAATAAGTTTTCACAACAACACATGAAAACTTAAAAATACCTATTTCCTAAAAAGTTATTAGTTTTAAGTGATCCCAAAGGATTGTGGCAACAGAGAAATAAATAAAAAAAAATAAGACCAAAATTTCACTGTCTCTAAAATTAAATGGATAATAAAAATCACCAGGCAAACAAAATCATAGTTTGATCAATCAATCATAAAGCTTTCACAATTAGGATATAAGGCTGTGTGTCATTGTGAAGTGGGCATCCTTTTCAAAGTGGTTCCATAGATGTGTATATGAACAGATGGAAAATCAACCAAAATTGGATTTGATAAATTAATTTTGTTTATTCTTCAATGCTGTGGTCATTATAACATACCCAGAGATGAAATACAACAGTTACATGACAAACTGGTGATCTTACAGGGCTAAACCATCCCTGCTATATTGAAAACAAGCATACTTTCTTTGATCACATGGTCAAGTGGTGGCTACTACACATGGATACAAAACATCCATAATACACACATAATTCTCTCCCATATGTATCTACAAAGCACAACCTCCATATGATTAATAGTTTTAAAACCACTTTACTATTTACAAATGTCAACATTTTATTTCTATCCCATTATGTACATCTAATGTTGATATATTTGATATGTTTAGATATTTCAATACAACAAGCACACACAAACAAGATAATCATTAATATTTAGAGAAAGACTTTAAAAAAATTAGGAATATTATTTATTCTTTAAATGTAAGTCTGAAGAATTCTGGTGAAATGTCAGTCAACCTTGGAAAGAAAAGCCAAATTTGTTGGTTCATGCATACACTATAGGCAGTGGCAAGAATTTCAAGTTGGCTGTTCTGAATGGCAGTATTTCTCTGGGGACATTAAGAGAGGAATTAATTGCAAAAGTCTGCCAACACATTCCTTCCGATAAACAGAACACAACACTCAACATTTCATGAAACTGATAAACAAACAGAATTTTCTTTCACTTTTTATCGATTTGAAGTCAGAGGGAGAAAAGAATTCAGAGGGCTAAAATTACAAGAAATGTGTAAAAGAGGAATGGTGTGGCCACAAAAATGGAGTTAATTATTATGCATATAAACTTGCAGTGTTTGTGCATTTGGGTGTGTATGAAATTAAAAATAAGAGTGATTACAATAGCATTTTTATAGAACATAAAACAAAACAAAAAAAAGACAAAGATGAATATTGAAAGTTTTGGAATAAATTTTTCCCAAGTGATAAATATCATTGCCTAATATATTTTCCAGCCCTCTTGACCAAGGTAGAGAATTTGTTATCCTTTCTTTATCCTTAGTTTACAAACTTAAGTTTCTTGTGCATCTGAATATATAGGTGTGTGTATATCCAAAACTTCAAATACAATAAAACAAAAAAAGTTAAGATATAAGTATCATTAGAGGCCAAAAATGTAATCAATAATATTCATCATTGCTGTAAATACAGACATGTCAAAACAATACAAAATAACAAATGTCAAAAAATATAAACAGCCAAGAAACAAACAAGAGGGGAGGCAAAAAACATTTCAACAAGAAGATAAAAAAAAAAAATAATATAACAAAAAAAGGGGGCTAACTGGATTTGATTCTTGCTATTGAGAGCAGCTGAAGGATAAGCATGTATAAATATGCCGCATTTAAACAATATATATATATATATATCTCACACACACACACACCAGTGGATAAAAGCGTTGGTTGAGTAATCAAAAAATGGACTTGATACAAACAGTTGTTTCAATACCTAGCCACAGCAGAAGGAACAAAAACTTTAAAAGTTGATTAATAAAGGGAATTAACTGAAATGGAGATATCCAAGAAAGACATGGCACATGGAATTATAAAAATCTACCCCTAAGTAAAGAGTTTGGTTCAAAGTTCCATGTATCACCTGGATAAGGTTGGAGCATATGACGTTATGAATATGGCAATAAGGATGAAGACAACGATCTGAATGATGTAAATAAATATTTAGACTATATCATTCAGACAGTTGTCATCATATATATATATATATATATATATATATATATATATATATATATATATATATATATATATATATATATATATATATATATATAATAATAATAATGGACTCTCCCGTCGGTTTCAACGGATGATCTGATAGGTTATTGATTCAGTTATGAAATTTTGTGTGATAATCTTAAGTGCATTTAAGACATGCTGGTGATTTACAAAGGTGGCCACATATGGAGCAAGTGTGAGGATTGTCAGATGAGATCACTGTTAGATTGGCTGACCTTTTAGATCTTGCTCTCACTTCTTGAAGATGATTCAGACAAGCAGATTGAAAATTGCTGAGTCCACTAAAACACGTTGATCTCCATTCTACCCACTCCAAGGCTAAGCGCTCAAGGGTGTTATGTGGTATATTGACTGCTGACAAGTTGCTTTTCAGCTTGTCTTTGTATCTTAGTCATATATATATATATATATATATATATATATATATATATATGACAATCAAGGAATCAGCAGGAGAAAAAAATATCACACTCTTATTACACCAAGGCCAAGAAGCAACCATTCTTTCTGCTTACACCAAGAAGGCTGCCTGATCCCAATGTATATTGTTTCTAATATTTTTAAATGATAATCAGTGTGCTTTTCTGATTATTGTAAAGGAATCCCTGGTAAATGCCATTGTACAACCCAGATTATTTGTTTCATTTTCAGCAATTGCTGAACCTTTCATATTCATCAAATTATGCAAATTATTGCACCTGCTCTGATGAATCTTAGCTGATACATTTTATTCCTATTCAATAATATTCCTATTATTTCTGGGATAAGGAGTTATTTGAAGGTGGATTATTGTTATTACAATGTTTTGACTAATAAAAGAACCTTACCTTTAATATCACTTTTGACCACTGTTTTTCATTTTACTCATTGGTTAATGGTCATATTTTTGCTATAATTTCCATCATTTAAACTATTTTTATGTAGCATCCTTCTTACTATAGGAACTGATACTTCAGGTGCAATACTGCTTTCATCCATTACATTTTTTTAATCATTTCTTCCCAAGCAAGGCAATAAAGCCATTAGAACACAAGGGGTTACTGAGTATTAGAGAATATGAGAAAAACTACTATTAAGGAGAAAGAACAATAAAAGAACAATAATTAAGAGAACAAAAAATAATGATTAACATTGCATTTAAATTTTTGAAAAAAAATGTTGACTGGGAAGAAGGAGCCAGAAGAGAGAAGTATGATAGAAGAAATCTAGCAATTTCAATTGTAAAATGATAAGACCATCCTGCCAATCTAGTACCATAATGGAAAGTTCATCAGAACAATTATAAAAGTATTTATAGAAAATACACAGGAAAGCTACATTACAGCAGTGGGAAAAGGACTGATACTGAGATGTCATGTTTGGATAAATAACACTGCAGATTCTTCATTGTATTTTAATCCAAAACTTTTATGCTATTTAATATTTGAGGAACTGTTACTTTTGGATTGGATACTAATAACCGCACTAACTTTCCTTTATCTATTTTGAAGGTTTACAAGACAACCAAAATGCTCCAAACATCAGCATATTTGTTCTAGGTGGTTTTTCCTTGTGACATTTCAATAATTTTCATCCTCTCTCCAAAGACTTCCTATTTGAAACATATCAATTACAATAAAAAAAGATAAGTTGATAGCTCCTGATTTTATTCAATCTGTTCAATCATTTAACACAACAAATTTGCATGCATATCTTAATCTGGGATTATGTTATCTTGTCTAGTGGTTCATAATTTTTCCATGCCTGATTTTCATTATCATGATGTGTTTAGGTCTATCTCCCAACATAATGTGGTCACATGAATACAACAATTCACATTACAGTTCTAAATGTTTTTTTTTTAAATTTAACCCAATTCAAAAACACTCTTAAATATAAAACACTAACAAAGTCAACAGCTAAAAATTTAGCATTTTACGACTTTCTTCTGTTACATGTGAACTAAATAAAAAAAGAAAGGAAAATATATAACAGAGCATACATGGATATTTCTTATCATTATACAAGGGCATGATGGATAAATTGTTGTCTAAATTACACAAAAATGAAAATAACACTGATATCTGATTTTAACAGATATATTTATCAAAATTGCACAAATATATACTTAAAGAGTAAATTTATTCAATAAAATCATCATTGGCTTCAACCACAGTCTTCAGATGACTTCCGATTCTCCTGCAACTCTTCTGGATGGTCTCCTTGTTTAAGTTAGTGAATGTTGCCATAATCCTTATTTTCAGTTCATCTTTAGTGTTACAAGGAGTTTTGTTGGTTTCTTGCTCAACTGCACCCCACACATAATCAATGGTGTTGCAGTGTGGGAAGTTAGGTGGCCAGATGTAAGGGGTGATGTGCTCATATAAATTATCAGACAGCCATGACTGGGTTCTCTTGTGTGGCATGGTGCAGAGTCCTGTTGCCAGACATAGGGTCTTCCAGTAGCCACCTTCTTGATCCAGTGCAGCACAACCTCCTCAAGGCACTTGATGTAGGCCTCCATGATAAGTCTGAGGCTCTCACCAGCAAATTCAGGAGTTCTTTTCTTATCAGAACAATCAGATTGATTTTTCTGAGCTGCAATACCTTCATAATCACCATTAGACTCATCCTTCTCTTTCCAAATCCTCTATGCTGTCCTCAGATTGACATTCAGACATACTGAAATGTTTGTATTGGGGCTTCTGGCAAGAATGCCAAGCAGTACAGCATGATGTTTCCAAATTTCTGGCCAAATGAATTGCAGCATGGTGCTATTTTTTCACAGAGTGCCTAACTGACCCTACTATGCTGTGCAGTCAACAAAATCAAAATAAACACACAAAATTAAAAATATAAAATGACGACAATTTACCTATCGCACCCTGTAATTATATGTGGATACTGAGGTCAACACTGACCAGCAACAACCTGTTTCATGCAATCTTTATGCATGAAAGACTTTTGCTGCTCGATATTGACCTCAGCATACCTTAAAACTATATATTTTTATCATATATTTCAAATAAAAATTATTCCAGATCAAAAACCAAAGTTTGATATTACAGAGCAAAGACATTTGATAAAATGTGATCAAAACCTTATAAGGACAAAAAGAAAATTTATCTGAATTAATACAGAAATGGGTAACTGTAAAAATTTAGACCCAACTAAGAAGGGAGCATAAGAAACAAACATTTTTTTTAAAGTTTTGAAAAAACAATTTGTTAGATTTGTAATGTGTAATTAGTGCAGTATGGTACATTTTATAATCATTGGACTAAGACACTATTGAACAGTTTACTTCACAGCATTATATTCCAACTAATTCCTGATTCTGTTTAAATGCTGACAAGCTGCAAAGCAAGCAAGAACATTCATTCTCTAGAGAAGCAATAGAACCAGAGTGAAATGAAGTGGTTTTTCTCCATCCATCCTAGTTGTCATCAATCCACAAATCTCTAGATGTAATAAAGATTTATCAAGTACAGGAAATACCTAATGATAAATTAAACAAGGTAGTGACAAGTTTTGTTGCTAATTCAATTTGTTTTGATTGTTAAGTCAGTTTTTTGTTAAGCAATCAAAAATGGTATGCATCATCATTTTAATTTAAATAATGAAGCCCTAAGTGTGGACTACGGAAGCAATAACTATCAATGTTTAATGCCAGTACTGCATAATTTAAGGATAAAACCAAGATAAGAAAACAAAAAATAACCCAGAAAAAGAAATACCAAATTCACTGTCATAAAAGAGACTTTTGGTTGAAAATATTGAGAAAAAAAATTATAAGTATTTTGACAACATTTTTATTAGTATACGAAAGTGTCTTCAAAATATTGTTAAAAATATGAGGGTAAATTAAAACAAAGTCATTGATTTGATCAGAATAATAAACAATATACTTACTTTCATTCTAAACATTACTTGTCTTTAGATATCTATATAAAACTGAAATATATCCTTATCTTAGTTACATAAAGAAAATTATGTTTTTACTTTTACAAGTGATTCTATAATGAAAGTAAAATCATCGTCATTGTGTAAAATTAAACTGAAATACCAACAAAAAGGATATTTTTAGTTAATGGGACAATGTTTGGGTGGGAACTGGCCTGATTATTATATTTCTTGGAAAAAAAATTTTTCATATAAATAACATTTTAAATAACATCTGTCATTATGCATTCTTAAAATAAAAAAATAACTTAAATAATTTATAAAATTTCATAAATGATCGCAGATTTTTTTTTTTCATTCGTTGAGTGAAATTTTTTTGTAATTCTATATGTATACATCCACACACTGGTATTTTGTATGCAAACATTCACTGTATCTCTTATGCAATAAATAATCACATATATTACACTTGATATATGCTTGGGAGTTTATCTTCATATGTCTGTAATGCTATACACATATTCAGAAATATTACTTAATGTATATGTATATATAAGTGGTAGGTAATATACATTTAAATTTGTCTCTCTCTCATATATATATATATATATATATATATATATATATTAGCAGCATTGCCAATGCTTGAATCAAAATCGTATGACTCTTACAGCACTCGCTATCACTTGACTTAAAATATTTTTGCCCTTCCTTGCCTATAAAGGAGTGCCCTTTGCCATGCTGATGTTGCTACATGCCTTACTTCTTACCTATCTCACACTGCAAATTTTTTCTAAGCTCTATACAAAACATTAAATCTGTTACAAAAAAGAACTAAACAAAATGATCAGCTTTAAAAAAGAACTCGTAACTGGAAAAACCTAATGAAAAAAAAATGTTAACAACAAATACTTTTTCATACCCAACCCAGTTCTGCGGAATCAGAATCAATGTTGAGTTCAAGCAAGCAAATGAGCCAATGGAGTAAAGTGCCATGCAGATTTAAATTTTTCCCCACTTGTGATGAATGCAGCTATCGTTTTTTTTGCATGCTAATTAACATTCGTGTCAGTCAGCTGTTGGCTCTCACACTGGCCAATAGAATCTTCCTGCCTATTCGTGGCAGCCAGCTATAGGCTCTCACTCTAGCCAGTACAAAATGGCTGCAAACTACATGAAAAGTGCTGTTGAAGCAGGAAAAAATTGATTATTTCCACTATCGATGGGAGTTAGGAAATACAAAGTTGGTCTTGGCCTTTCCACTAACTTGGAGCATGTGCATGTAAATTTTGGTGCAAATCTGTTGAAAATTGTGGCTGTACATTCATTACACACACACACACCCACACACATATCCTGCCTTTTATATATATATATATATATATATATATATATATATAATATGCATGTGTATATATTATATATGTGTGTGTGTGTGTGTGTATATATTTTATTTATATATGTGCAGTATTGGAAAGCACTCAATATCAGTGATAGAGCTAACAGTTGTATTGATGGGAGTTTGTGAGCCTGGGTTTCACGTCCCTTGTCTGACGATCGCAAGGGTGTGAAACTCAGTTGTATTGATATAAGTTTGTGACTAAGAGTGTGTATATATATATATATATATATATATATATACACACACAGACAGACAGAGGGTGCGATGGATATATAATAGTCTAAATTATACAAAAATGAAAATAAAACTGACATCTCACTTCAACAGATATGTTTACCAAAATTAGACAATATCTTTAAATTAAAGAGTAAATTTGTTCAATAAAATCACGATTGGCTTCAACCACAGCCTTCAGACGACTTTAGAATCTCTTGCAACTGTTTTATGTTGCCATAATCCTTGCCTTCAGTTCATCTTTATTGTTACAAGGAGCTTTGTTGTTCTCTCACTCAACTGCACCCCACATATTATAATCAAGAGGGCTGCACCTTTGCAGTCAGCATATTCTAGAACCCCAACTGATGGTAGATGTTTCAAGGAATATAACACTTATAATGAGATGAAGTATTTTAATTATTTACACTAATATACATTGTTCAGTCTGTTGTCCTCATCTTTGTCACACACTTCAGTCTTCTTCAGGTGATTGCAATTTCAAACTGAACCTTTTATTTCATTCACCTGGGTAGATTGTTCTAGTTCCTGGTATCATGCCTCTTCTCAGTATCAATTATTTCCCTTTAACCTAACCCTCCAAGTTTTTGTTCACCTGTAGCGAGGAATTGAACTCACAACTCTAGTTCAAGTCAGTGGATTACTTCAACCAATGCTTTTATCCACTGGGCCATCCTTGAGGACACACAAATATAATACTGTTAAGAATGTTACATTTAAAGGATTTAATATTTTTTTCCTTTTTCTTTATTTTTAGAATCTAAAAGAGTTAAAATATGTATTGTCATAGATTTTGTATAGAAGGAGAAAAAAAAAAACAAAAATAAAATTTCTTAAAAAATTCATTTTTCTGTTCATTTGGCATGCATGTTCATGCAACATTTTCCCACCATTTAAGGGTTAAAAGAGTAAATTATTGCTTAAAAAAACTACTTGATATCAGTTGAATTTTGAATTCTTAAATTTCATCCTTTTAACAGAAGTTTGAATCTTTGGCAAATTTAAATCTAGAATTTCAGCATTCCTTTTTCTGCCTTTCAGAATTTTGTTTTTAATACTACTCATGAACAGAAAAAAAATTAAAAGTATTTTTACCATAATGCACTGAAGTTACTTTTATGTGCTGTGTCCTTTCAGGACATGTGCAATCATTGTTCTTTACATCTTGTCTTTTGTAGTTCTTAGCAATCTATGTCTTTTTGCTATCTCATCTAACCTCTCTTCTGACAACAATTTACACAAGGTAAGTTTTTCACTGTTTTTCTCTGTCCATCTTGCCTTCAACATCTCTTAGGAGTGTTAAATTTTCCAAGCGCTTTTTCCTCATTATGTATCCTGGAAATTTCAATTGTTACTTTCTGATTTGAAATATAAGTGTCCTTTTTGTTTCCATTTTCTCTAAAACTGTTATTGCTCACATGTTAAGTCCATGCTATTCTCACCACATTTCTTTTGCCTTAAGTCTACTCCATCTGTGAGGAAATTGTCAAGTATTCACTTCCATATAGGAGGACTGATATTACATAACAGTCCCGTACTCTTTCCTTTGTTTCTAATAAAATTTTCCTGTTTCTTAATACTTTGCTTAACTTTTGGATTTTGTAATTCCAATGTGCCTTTGGATTTCAACAACTTTACTTAAAATATATAAACAACAAGATATGAATATAAAAGTCTTGAGTAACACACAAACTGCTGGAATGAAAGTCTTTTTGCTTTTTGTTCATATCAGTTTCCTTTGGTGAACTGTCTGTTACTGAATTAGAACAACATTTTTAGTTTTTAACACTGTTGCAAACACAGAGTTATATAGGCAATAGTGTTGCTCGATCACTGGTATAATTGGGTAAATATCTAGTTACCATTATGTTGTGGTAATCAACAGTTTGGATAATAAATATTTACGGGCTCCTGGAAAATTTATCCCACAAAGAATATTGATGGACTCAATGTAAGTCCGAGTAAAATGAGTAACACAAAACATGAAACTAGCTAAGAGTTTGTGTGTGTGTGTGTGTGTGTGTGTGTGAGTACAAAAAGTCAAGACAAAAACCATGAAAGTGAAGTGCCCCAGTGGGGGTCATTTTTTCTCCCCAAGTTGAAAAAGCTTTAAAAGAGAAAAGAGGTTATGGAAATAAATGCATGCCTTTATATAGGCTTAAGGATGCCCCTGAGAGACATTTTTTTTCGCAAAGTGGGATAAACCATAATAGTTCAGAAAGTCTTGTATAATTTGCTTGATGGTTAACAGCACAGAAAATGGAGTCGGCAAACAAATTCTAGCTGAAGTAGTTTGTATTCATTTTGAAAGAATTCCTTCTTAAAGAGTATGAATTATTGTTGCCAGTGTTGTCCAACTTTAAACAACTTGTTATTTGTAGAAAAGATCTGTATTGCCAAGTAACCGTATTGATTAGAGAAATGCCATAAAGAACTCACAGTATGGTACCTAGATACTACAGGGTTATAGGATTTGAATTCAATATCAAAGAGCTAGAATGTTTTTTTCAATATAGCCTGATAATGTCACTGGAAGGTAATTGGGGGGGGGCAATGTTTAACCTTTATATCCATAAAATATTTATCATTTTAAAAAGTGATGAGATTAGAATTTTAATAAAACCCAAACATATGAAAGTTGATTTATACATTTTCTTTATTCTTAAGAATTGACAAAGATATTAAACATTATTTATTAGATTGCTTATTTACAAGAATAATTTTATATTTACAACATTATAAAAATATGTGAACCAATTATAATGAAACATTTATTATTTACCCATTTATAAGAGAAATAAATACGAAAAAACATTTTTTATTCATATATTTATAAAAATATCTGAACAAGAAAATTTAGATCAACAAAATGATGTAATAAGAAATTTTTTTAAAAATGCATTTTCTCTGCATTTCTTTAATTTGCTCTCATCACATAAATTCTCTTTCTCTTGCATATTTTGATAATTTTGTAATGTTTTTTTTTTTTTAATTTTTTAAATAAAAAAATATTTTTTAAATTTATTTTTTATAAAATGGTAAATAAATCTTTATTTGCTAGGTTCACATATTTAAAAAAATCTTTTAAACAATTTCAAAAGAGCGTTGTTTCAAGGGAATGATCATCCTTTTGACACTATTTTTTTGGCAGGTAGAAGGTTAAACATTGCCTTTTTTTTTTTCTTTTTTATTTGTTGACAAGTATAAAATGGCAGAAATATACTGAAACAATATATTGCTTATAAGAGTACACAATTTTTTTTATTTTACAAACAACTATAGGATATAAAATCCTATTTTTTTACAACCAATAAGTGAAACCCAAATAAGAAATGCCCGCACATAAATAGGATCAAAAATTAAATAAGTGGTTTCTGGAATTTGATTGGACAGTATAATCACATGCTATGCTTCCAACTACGTCTGTACATTTGAACTCCAAATGAACTAGTTGGTGGGAGCTATCCCACATAAAACAAAAAGCTTTCATTTGGAGCCAATCACATAACCAGAATAATTATATATACACTGATTTCAGGGGCAATAAAAATAGATACACCAAAAACCCAACCAGCAGAAAGACGGGGATCACCTGTCGATGACAGGCAGTTGGGTTTGTAAATTCTATTGTTACCTTGTCAACACTTCAGTCAGCGATGACACCACACCATTCAAAGGAATATCCACATAACTCAAAGAAATATTCATAGCCATGGAAAAAAGTAAGTCTGATCATCTATCTGTATGTCCATTTCCTTTGGGAACCACCATAATCAGATTTCATGTATTAGTACTCACACATACATGTTTTTACTAATGTACTTCACCCACACACATACAGTTAGCAGCCATGCATACACTCCATTAAAATGTGCACACACACACATTATATACACACACACACACACACTTCATATTGACTAAGGCATATGACTTTATGAACTACTTTTTAACAAATGGAAAATTTTGTGAAATATTTGAACTTTAGTTTTTTACAACCAGAATAAACAATGTTTACTATGTAAAAACAAATGTTAATATGTACATAAATATATGATTATTTCAATCTAGTTTTCCTTTTTTGCCTATGTAAAAAAAATCATTTCTTTCTATTATGTTGTATTTGTAGGCATGACACTCAGATTTTAATTTTTCACTTTTAATCCAGGTAGACTGGCCCTACACTAAACAACTTTATATGAAACTTTACTCAAATTTGACTAAATCTTAAGTAACATGACTATCAACTTCATTCTGGCTTAATCAACTAAAGTAAGAGTAAAATAAACAGGAGTTAGTAAATATAATTATTTCATATTGTGTTCAATACATTATTCTATAATGTTGTGGCTGAATTGACAATCACTTAATTCTGACCTCTGGTAAATTGTCTTCTATTAATAAAAATATAACCTTGTGAAATTTAGTTCAAACAATGAATGAACAAAATAATGAGAAGACCAAAGTTATGATTTCAACAACAGTTGTAAAATTTTTTTTAACAAATGATCCAAAATCTTCATCTTTGAAGATGGTGTTAAGTGAAATGGGTATTTCTTATTGAACAGGAAATTGTAGACAGTTGCCAGAGAAAGAAACTAATATGAAGAGAGTGAGTGTATGTAGGTTGAAAAGTGGACAGTTGACTGGACAGCCTCTGTGTGTGTGAGTGAGAGAGATAAACAGCATTTATAAAAAAAATTGCATTCTAATCCAATTAAACTTAACTTTGTATAAGGAATGTTTTTCTGAGAGTTGTTATGATTGGTCCATGAATCTAAGAAATGTGTTTCTTTTCAAACTATAGCAACTTATCCAAATGTTGTTGACTGAATCCTTTGAAATCTGAATTAGAAACTTTTAGTTCAAAAGTGGGTGCAATTTTGGCTCTAAAATAATTATTAGATTTGAATTTGCTTTATTATATTTGAATTTATAGTGGTGTTGGGCTTCAGGGGTTAAAATGAACAGCTGATTCACCCACACCAAGAATATTGATGAAGGATGATAATGATGAGGAAACATATGGTAATTTTAAGAAAACAAGATAAGGAATTTATTCACAAAATTTATACACTTGAAGTTGTGTCAGTAGCTTGTTTCAGGAAAATAAATCAGAAATTTTGAAAGTCTGTAACTTTAATTATTATGAAGTGGAAACATTCATACAACAGATTAAATGATCTGACAGAAAATAATATTAAAAAATATTTAAAAAAAAGATAAGAGAGTTTGTTGCTCACTGAAGGGATATATGTTTTGCATACATTCAAAAGTAGACAAAAGGAGATACTTTCTTAGATTGTTGAGAGAAAATTCTTTGAAGTACTGTGTGCTTGTTTAGAAGCTGATAACCTAATTGGTGAATAATCTTACACTGGCAAAAATTTCAATACTGGATGCTGTGAACAAAAACAAAAACTTTTACATAACTTCAAACACTCTCCTCTGATTAATTTGCTTTTTCTCTTCATTTTATCAAAAAGAATTTCACATAGGTTTACTACTTTCTTTTCCTTCTTATTCTTGGCTCAATGACTAATTTCTGCAAAGCAAAAGTTTTCATTGGTCAAAAATAAATTTCATATAGGCTTGAAAATTCCTTTTCATCTTTTTCCTCAGTCCTCTGCATTTGAAGAGAGTGGGTAAAGGGAGTTATTTCGTACTCACTACAAATTTGTTTTCTACACTGCATTCAACCTAATAGAAACTAGATTTGACCAAATTCACAATTTAGAAGTGGAATTGACATTTTGAACATTTGAATAAGTGAAAATTTTAAATGTGTTATTTGATAATTGTAGAGCATGTGAAATGAAACATTTTTTTTTATTATTTATCATTTTAGCCCAAACAAGATGATAATCTATTAAGATGCAAAAGGTTTCTGGGAGTGTTAGAGAATGAGAAGACTTTATGGAGTAGAAAGGAGAATAAAAACAGGATTCAGGAAGACAGAAAGCATTGGAATTTTTGAAGATTGGAGGTGATAGGGAAGCAAGAAACCAGAAGTGATCTCCACAGGTGAGAATTGTTAGAAAATAAATTATTAGAATAGAACTTACTATTACATCTAGCTATTTCAACAGTAAAATGATAAGACCTAATTGCCAATCTAGTAGTATGCTTAAATTCATGCAGTCAAGGTACCAAGCAAGAAAGTTCATTAGAACAATTGCCATGAAAATATTTATAGAAAAGGCACAGAAAAGCTACATTATGGAAGTGGGAAAGTGACTGAAGCCAAGATGTCAAATCAGGACCAATAATATTGCAGATTCTTTGGATTTTATCAAGAATCTCCTAATACATAGCAGGAGTACCAGACCAGATATGGCAGCAATATTTTATGTATGTATGGATGGATGGATGATAGACTTATAAATGTGCAAGGTGGATTCTGGCAAGAAAAATTGTCAACTATAACACCGTGAACCAACTTTTCTAGCAAGAGACCTAGCAATGGATTCAATATAATCTTTCCACTTTGTGTCAGTAGAACATGTGAGAGCAAGAGTGCAATGAGGTGAGCATTAGTCATGCTGACAGAGTGCGAAAATGGTTCTCTAAAGGAAGTCTTGAGAAAAAACAGGATGCTTCATAACTGTCAATGTGAATGATTGTTTTTAAAATTTAGTTAGAAAGCATAACTGATTACATTGTTTTTCTTCTAGATGTTGCAGGAAATAAAAATAATGCCATTGAAATTGTCACTCAAACCAGATTCTGAGGATATTCTAACAGAGTCCAATGGAGAATGTGATGATCAAAGCAATAATGATTACTGTTAGATGTTGAGGGAGAATATTTTGGGGGTGCTTTTTAGTTATGAGTAAATATACTATATTGTTTCTTTGAAATATATTTTCTATTAGATACAATAATAAAAATTTAAGCAACTAGTGGATTAATACTTAAAAAAAATAATTGAAGCATCTGAAATACAACTCAAAAAGATTGTAATATGACGTTTGTTGATAAAACTGCAGATGCAAACTTGATTAACAAAAACTAAGCCCTTGCCATTAAAACAAATAAATGGTCAGTGTATATTATCTAACTTAACTTGAGCACATTAGTACTGGATAATGTGTAACAAGTTAGTCTGGCTGACTTACTACTGAGCAGTGTGTTTGATCCTTAATGGGTGCCACCAAATGGACTTATCCCAAAACTAAGCTCAACAAATCACTTAATAACTACTTTTTCTTGGATTCATTCATTGATTTTTGTTGGTGTCAGGTTAATAAAGTTATAACAAAAACATCTCAGTGAGTTCTAAATAAAAGAGCAAAGTACTTAGGCTGGATTTTTGCGGCTGGTATATTGGCCCTCAAACATATTTAATTGATTCTCCGGGTGGTGAATATCACTTCCAGCTGCAGAAACTAATTTCTAGAGTTGACTTCATTATATCGGGGTAGGTGGAGCAGGGAGATGTTGACGTACATCTTGGCGGCATCTTTGTTTGATGCCATAGTTGATATACAGTGTTTTTTTTTTATGTTATGTAATCACAATGTTTCTGTGTCTATTGTGTTATAGGTCACCATTTATTGCGGGTAGTATATTGGCCTGTAAACATTGAATGACAGAAGACAACAGACAAAATGAAAACTTGAGTAAAAAATATATATTGCCAAGTTTATTTTTGTTAAAGAAAATATGTCAACAAAAATAAGGTTATGGTGCACTAGGCAAAAAAATATTTCTGCATGTAAAGGGTGAGAAGAGCATTGAAGAGTATTGTCCTGCTAGTGAAACAGATACCACACTTTGGTCTTAAGCATCATGTTTGCTGATAGTTATTTTTGCCAATTTTTATAACAATCATTGATCCTGGAAGGTGAAGTTTCTTCTGGTTGATATTTTTTTTTTTTTAAATTTGGGAGTGCTGACAAGATAAAAAGCCAAAATAATTGACAGCTTGACTAATCAGATCACATTTAGCTTCAAGAAAGCAATGTTTTTTGACTTTTAATAAAAAGGCTATTAAACTGTGAATATAAATTGAAGTGAAACAGTTTTAACGATCGGGTTTTAGAATTATATCAAGAAGGCGAGTTGTTAATGGAGAAGAACCAGAAAAACAAGTGTCAGTTTTAATAAAATCTATTACCAACAACTAAAAAGATTAAAGAATTGTACAAGCAAAATATTTAGCTAGGGATAGCATAACTCATCTGTAAATAATTAATACAAGTGACTTGTAATGTGGAGATAAGCATTGTATAAAGGTTAAAAGTTGAAGCTGCATATTCAAATCATGTCCAAGTCTAGCAATTATAACAGGTTTATTGTGTTAGTACCCACTCTCAAAATAATACAAACAAAATTAGAACAAGATAATAAAATAAGAGTTTATGATATATTCCCAGTTTATTATGGGTGTCATCAGTTTGTAATAGCATTGTCTTTTTTGTTGAACTGGGATATTTTCTTGTACTGAATGTAGATATATAAAATTTATATAACAATTAGGGAGATATTGGGGTCATACAAGTTGTGGGGGGGGATTTTTTACTAAACAGGAGATAGTGTAGAGTGTTTGCAATGTGACATATATGCTCATGAATTCACTGGAAGAGAAATGAAACATCTTGCATCCTTTTATTAAAGAAGTGAAGGAAGAGGATTTATGTCCTTCCCTTTTATATAACACTACCTGCCAGGCATTAAGAGAAGTTCCCTGAAAACCAAGGTGAGATAATCACACAATTGGTAAAAGCACAAGAAAAATTTTTATGAATTGGAAACAATTATTAGGTTGAGTCATAAATAATTTCCATCTTTGTTTATAAACTTAAAAAAAAAAAAAGAAGAGAGAGAGAGAGAAAAGTCCAATTACATTTTATTCAGTTTTATATTCACCATTATTTGAAATGACTTGTTGCCATTCATCAGGCTGCTCTCTTCAATACCTTTTGAGTAAAATTCTGTAGGTTTTGATGTTAAGTTTCTGACAAACCTTTGAATCTGGTTTACATTAGAGAAAGTTTTTGCAGAGATAAAAAAAAAATGTAAATAATTGATTGCCACAAGGTCAAGTGACAATGACAGGTGGGATAGAGCAGACCAACTGAATTCCAAAGGTTCACTTGTGTTATTTTTGCTCTATGTTGCCTTTTGCAGTCATAGAATAAGAAAATAACATTTTTCTTTTCCTCCACTATGTATGCTTCCATTGCCATGTAAAAACTAAGGTAGTTTAGTGTCCTCCAAATTTATTCTTAACTAGTATATATGATTAGTAGTTAAGATGACATACTTTTCATTACAATTGGTTCCTCAAAATGGAAATCATTTATGACTACCTAATATTTCAGTTTCATTAATTTACAATATTAGATAATAACTTCAAAGCTATTTAATCCTGAGTATATTTCAAGACATTTCTGAGTACACAACATTACCAAATAGTCATGCAGCTTCTCAAACTTTCTATATTTAATGCATATTTTATAATTTATAAGTTATTAAGATGATAATTATGAATATTGATTTAGGATACTTGATTTTTTAATACCATGCTCTTTCAAGATGGAGGTGATCATGGCTCTCCAGATTTCTGTGAATTGCCATGACTTCTTGCTAAAAATAGAGTGATTCCTCATTGTCTTCTCCAGTTCTAAAATCAGAATTGCCCTTCTCCTAGACTGGCTGCCACCCAAAATTCAAGAGCTGTCTAATCTGCTATTTAACCCATACTTGAAGGGAGAAGAGATGGATTCATGCCTTTTCCAAGGATATAAGTGTGAACTAGGTTGAAAATTGAACTTGACTCACAGAATTCACCTCCTGCAGAAATAACCACTATGCTACCTGCACATCATTAGGATACATTAACATATGTATAAGGGCCAAAACATTCAAAAAAGGATTCTAATGTTTAATTACAAATATACATTAAAGTTTGAATTATTTTGTATACTGTAATTACTTTGGAAAACAAAAAAAAGTAATTACATTATGCGGACTATTGTCCTCATCTTTGTTGCCATATTTGTCACAACATTTCAGCCGTTGTATGCTCCGGCCTTCTTCAGGTGGTTGGAATTTCGAACTGAACCCTTTATTTCGATCCCTGAGGTAGACTGTGAAATATAGACAAACTCAAAAAAAAGTAATTATTGATATTTTTTTTTTTTAAACCAAATTTGCAAAAAAATTTTGTAATTCTAAAAATAAACATTATTTGTTTGTAAATTTATTTTGCTGGAAAATTTGTTACAGAATGCACAAGCTGGCCCAAAATGGCAAACTAATGATCAGAACTGAAAACAGAAACTGAGTGTGAGTGATTTGAACTCCATGGGCATGGAATCGACAGTAATGGGTTGTCTTTAAGATTTGATACAAGATAAATTAAAAATCACCCAGATGCCTTAGACACACCACTACATCAACAGGTTGACATCCATCCTCTTTATCTCTTCCCATTGAAACAATACTACAACCATACAGCAAGAAAAAAAAAAAAGAAAAATAAGAAAATTGTCTTGTCAGTTCAGTTTCTGATGTGGCATTGGGATCTGAAGAATCTTGAGATGATGCAATGCAGTGTTCATGACCTTTTCATGAATAAAGAAATTAATTTCATAAATATACCATGATAGGATGATACTGATATCAGAAATTATATACTATGATAGAATAGGATGATCCTATTAATGACTTTAGAAATATACTATAAAAAGGATATAATGCTAATGCATATCCTTGTTAATAGGTGCCAAATAAAATAATGATGGTAATAAGTTCAGTCCTGTTGAAATTCTCACTTGTGTTATCTAGTATTTAGGAAAAAAACAGCAAATGAAAAATAAATAATTAATTCCCATGGATATATTACTTTCCCTCTCCTCCAGTTGTGCATCCTCTACACCATTACTCAGTGCCATGTTCGCTGGCTTGGTAAAGTCCTGCAATGGCCTGATGACCACCCTCAAAGTTGTCTACCAGTTCGACTCACCAGACTGTAGATGACCATGTAGGTGCTGAAAGGTTGGCACAGCCAGCAGATCAATCTGGTACTAGATATTTTCTAGTGTTCTACTAAGACCATGAGAGCTTGAGGATCAAAGTGGCTTTTGTGGGTTCGATGTCTTCATGGCATTAGATTTAGCAGCAGATATATTAATTAGACAAAGAGGAATCATCAGGAAATAAAGCTCAATTTAAGTAAAAGACCCATGTAAGCAGAATATTAAAGACAGTGAAATCCAAGGCTTCATTTTTTATTTAGTGGTGTGTGTGTGTGTGTGTGTGTGTGTGCACATGCATCCACACACACACATAACCACTTAAGATATACATGCCTATCTGATGGGGGTTAGCATCCTTTTTATAAGGTTTGAAAAAGTGATAAAATAATCCTCAGACTTGTATACTGGAATATAAGAAATGTATTCCAAAGTTCCCAGTTCAACCAAGAATTGGGAGAGAGAAAAATAAAAAAATAAAAGATAAATCTGATGTTTGTTCAGGTCTTGAGAAGTGGGTTAGACCAGAAATTTTTTTGCACACCCTTATACAATCAAACTAAAAGACCTATTTATTTTTAAATTTACTGCTGCTCTCATTCCACCAGATTCAATGACCAGATTTGTTCTTATTACTTTTTATTCACTTATAAGGATCTTATGAAGTTCAGTGTATATATCGAAATATCACCATATTTAGAATCAGTCCTTAACCAATAAGGCAGGTTTCTTTAAAGTGTTGCATATTCAACACCTGGTTTCACCAGAGATCATCAACAGTGATCTTTTTTCGCTTTTGGGGGTCTGTAAAATAAACTGGGTGTGAGCATAGTGCAAACCTCAAGAGGCTAGTTCTCTTTCACATCATGCCGGGATCAAGATAGGACACTAAAGTTAACACTCTGGAACAGACACATGGCTTAGACATGATACCTCAAAAAGTAAGTAAGTTCAACCATCAAAATATTCCTTGAATTTAAATTTACTTGAAAATTTTCTACACAAAAACATTCCCAATAGAATAAAAATTTTTTATTTTATACCATTCTCTTCTTTGTCTAGTTTCTCAACCAATTCAACACTTGTAGTTTTTGTCAATATATGACACCTTTTCAACTTCAAATGTCAGCCCCAAACCTAACACAAAAGTAATCAGTAATTTTGCAATTAAAATAAATGAATAAATAAATTCTAGGACTAATCTACAAAAGGCTGTTTATCCATTGCATCAGAGATTTTTTATCATAACTTAGAATTAAAAAGAACAATAAATAAATACACTACAAATGATAAAGATTATATCAGCCAAAATTTAAATTAATTTAATCAATGTATGAACATAAAAAGAAAACATTTAAGTATTCTTAGAATATTTTTAACAAATAAATCTTGACATGTTGGTAATTTATGTACATGATATGCAACCTATTTCCATGCACTCCCTAAAATCATAGATAAATAAAAGTTATCTTCAAATAAATATGACTCCATAACTTAAATTTGTAGAAAGTCTTGCAACAATAAATGGTAATAGAAGATCAAAAGGTAATTAGTTTTTTTATTCAAATTACCAAGTGCCTTATAACAAGATAAATGTAAAGGCAATGCAAGGTACTTTTGGGTCTTGAAAAAAGGGAGCTTTGGAATAGGTGAGTTTGTTGGGAAAAATCTGAGGAGGCGGTAGTATTGGTCTAAAATGTAGTTTTTTAGAATGAGGGAATATGTAAACATACTATAAAATTATTAAAAGAGAATTAAAACAATTTTCTTCTTGAACAAAATGTAGGGATACAGAAGGCGATTATCTCCCTTTGGTGGAGATAAATCATATAGGCCATATGACTGACTGCTTAGCGATATCACTCCATACAGTGACCAAAGTGACTTTCAATTTCAGTTTGCTTACAGTAACCAACTTAAAGGTTGTTTTCTTTAGCCTGGGCCTCCCATGGCCCAAGCAGAGGCTAAATCTGCCTCTGCAGCAGCTTACAAGTCCATGGTGTTGTTTCCTTTGTGAATATATCTTTCCCAGATATAGAAAGAAACTCCAGCTCACAGTCCTCAATTTGGGAAAACCAAAGACTCGCTGTTTCCAGTTCATGGAATATGTCCTCACCCAAGACATAGATGAATCCATCCCATTTGAATCTGGAGTCCTAAGCATGGCTTCTCCAGACACAGGAGTATCTCCATATTATGCGTAAGGCCCTTCCTTTTTGTTTCTCCTTACACTCTGCTTTGTTATATAGATATATATGTGATATATTATTGTCCACATGGAGCATGTGTATATATGCATATATATTAGGTTGGTGCAAAAATAATGACGTAATAATGTCGTTTTTTGACGTTAAAGAATACGTCAAAAAACGACATTATTATGTCATTATTTTGGCACCAACCTAATAGTATTATAAAAGTCTCTGAGAACAAAGCATGTTTGTCTTTTTTCCTTTCTGTCCATGAAGTATGGTGTTATTATATCACAGATATAATAATGCCCATAACAAGGGAAATACAAAAGGGAGAATAAATCTTTCTTCAATAGAAACTTCTTGTTACAAACATTTATTTTATCTCAAATAAATATAAACCTTAAAAAGACTTTGTTTCTAATGTCCTTCATGGATTGTTATATCTTGCCATGACTGGATTGTAAAAAACTATAAATAATATTGAAGTTTTACTTTAAATCATTAGTTCTCAATCTCCCAACTTAAAGCTAAAGAGGTCAATTAGAAGATCCAACTCAATCCATAAGATATTTGGCACATGAGAGAGGAGTTTCAGCTATGACAGTCTAAAATGCAGTGGAAAAAAACTTGAAAATATTTTATGTGAAATCTGTGAGGCATCTTGTTACTCCAGGACAGAAAGTTAGGTTAGAGAGGGTGAAGATCATTTTGAAGTTGAAAAATGATCCTGGAATAATAAATATATATATATTTTAACTTTATTTCAATCTTTCATGAGCTTCCAATCCTTAGCTAGGATTAATTAATGATGAACATGTCATTTTTGTTTATGATCAATTTCATCGTGATTTGTCTATTAAACTTGGTGAGTAATTATACATTCTTATTGCTAAAAGTAGAGTCCAATAGTATTATAAAGATCTCTAAGAATTCCAGTAAGATGTCTTGAATCATTTCTAAGATACAACAGTTCAAAGCTTAATCTAACAACTGGACAATTTTGCTGTTACACCCACTATATATATTTCTCTCTTATTTCCATAATTGATCAGATATATTATGTATTATGACAAATCATTTCTAGCACATGGGGAGACAACCATAGAACTTAAAACATTGAACCTAAAACTTGTTTTAGTATTCAATCTATACAGTATTGTCAGTGGTCAGGAATTTAAACAAACATTACTTATAGAATAGGTATTATATGTATTAATAATGATTTTACTGTAGAAATACACAGAAAAATCAGGAAGAAAGGAATTTTCAGCAGTAAGTAAGTATTACAAGCACTGTTAATGCAGAATAGGGTTGTTATATATGTGTGTGTGATTACTTATACTGGTCTGCTTTTCTGCAAATGCATAAAAAATGTAAACTGGAGATTATAAAATATTAGAATAAATCTAGAATACAAAAGGACATATTTATGCTCCAAACTTCCACATCTTGTGAAATAAGACACAGAAAAAGCAATTATTTAAATTTGATTGTTTCCTTTGTGTGGGTCCTCTACAACTGTTATAACTGTACATATTGCCAAAAGAGTATGAAAGTAATTATGTTGTTAGCAGAGGAAGAAAAAACAGCAATTGTATTGAAAATTGGTGATCAATTACAGTTTTGTATAGAATAATGCAAATTAAAAATGTTCACAGAATATCAACGTGAATGGTTTAAAAATACTTTCAACCACTGTTACCATATAACCCATTGGATATGGTAAGCATATTTCAAGTTATAGCTTAGGCAGTTGCATTTACTTTCATACAAATGTCTTTGGGAATGACATGAATCTATCTTCCCCCCCCACACACACACACACCAGCTATGGGTTAAATCATGGCAGTACAATGTAGGTCCAAGGATAGAGCCCTGAGGAACACCTGCATTAATGCAAAAAGATCTAGAAGAGTGTCTATTCAGGATAGCTTTCATTACACAATTTGATAGGATTGAATCAGTTAAAAAATTTGTCCAGTAATATCATAACCTTTCAACTTGTGAAAAAGATGACTATGCCAAAACCTATCCAAAACAACAGTTCAAGCTTTACCATTCTTATCTCAAGCTTGATAGCCCATCTGCAATAATCATTAATACATCAGCAGTTGAACTAAAGAAGTAAAAGCCATATTGCTTATCTGAAAGAAGACCCTGTGAGAGGAGATGCTTAACCAATTCAGAGTTAATTATTAGAGTCTCTAGTACTTTGCCAAAAATAGGCTGATAGATACCAAGATACTTCTTTTGCCAAACTATCAAGTTTCAGGAATTTACTTTTACAACAGAAAAAGTTAATATTTAAACTATAATAGAACAATGATTCAGAAATTTTCAAATAACTTTCATATTTTTAGATCAAATTTGCTTAAAATTGGATAGTTTACTCTTAAAAATATATTAATTTTATATATAATCTGGCATTTCATCTCTGACAATTGAAATTTATTTAATCATTTACTTATGAAGTCATTTCCTGAGTATTCTCAGTATCAAAGCATTGGCATAATGAGTGGAATCTTTGGTATTTAGCATATTGTCGACCAGTATCATAAGGGGCAAGAGTTAAGGATATATCAGAGGCAGAAAAGCCATCATTCACACATTGTGGGAAACTGGCAAAACTCAGAAGGAAATAGCTGTCAAGGTGGATGCTCACAGTTTGCTGCCTTGAAGATAACAAGACAAACTTGTTCAAAACAGTTCAACTGCATTATTTACACTATTTACATGCCAATTTCTGTCCCAAATTAAAAACAAAAAAAAAAAAAAACAAACAAAAAAAAAAACAGCAACAACAACTACCAATGAATGTCAGCTAAATAGGATCCTTATTGACAACTGATTTACCAATTGTGGTGATATTTACAAAGCCTGGAAGGATACTAGTTTCACAAACCACAACATTCCGGAGACTCCAACTTTGATATAAGAGTAGAATACCAATTTCAATGTCACTACTAACTCATAAAAGTAAAATACTAACCTAGATTCCTAATGTTTGATAAAGAATAAAGTAGGCTACTGAAACATATGCCTATGTATGAGAATTTGAATGACTAATGATAGAAAACTTTTTTTCAAAGGAAAGGGTGTACTCAAACTTGTGTAGAAATGCAGAAAGCGATTATCTCCCTTTTGACAGGAAAATGGGACTGATATATTAAGGGGCCCTTGAGTATCTCATGATAGCCTGTTAATGAGAATAGTTGGTTGCTGCTTAGCCTGCAATGAAAGTGGTTTGGGTTGCTGTGGAGGATGGAGCAATTTCCATGCAACTTAAATAGGAAGTTGAGATGTACCACAAGGCTGTACTGTGTTCCTCTTGGGAATGTTACAAGTAAGACCTTTTTGTTTGTTCTTCACATACTTCTGGTCTTTTTCTATATGTGTTTTAATTTCTCTATGTAGGAGTATTTGTGACTATATATGATAAAAATATAGTTTTAAGGTATACTATATTTATGGGTAAAAGTGCCCAGGGATAGAGCATATGTAAATAAATAGGACTCTGGAAGCAGAGAAACTACATACAAAACATCCTTTACAAATATGCAAACAGAACAACCTTTTCTAAATATATATGGGAAATTAAAAACAAAAACCAAATTACACCAAAAATATAGAAAATAAGGAAAGCAGCATCAGCTTACAACAATACATCCAATAGATAAACTCTGTCAGGAGGAGAAAATAGCTATAATCACTTTCCCATAACAACACAAATTACTAAAACAGAACTTATTTCAAAATGCAGACATGAAAACAGATTTTTAATATGTTAATTAAATATCGAAAACTAATAACAAATACCTTGTAAAATATCATGAAAAATGCAAATATATGCATTACATACAATATAGATAATGTAACATACGTTAGACAAAGCCAATGTTTTAAATTGAACTCAATAAGATAACCAATCCTGAAAATAAAAGTTAAAAGAAACAAAAAAATCTGAATAAATAAATAATAAAGTACAAATAAACACAATAATAATAATCATCAGCAACAAGTAATAAATAAAGAATAAAAAGTTAATACGACAAAACAGCTACAAATAATCACATTCGAATCCACATCTATTTCTATTAAATAACCTCCTGAATAATTTGAAATATATCCATTACCACCTATCCACTAATTATTAGGATAATACAAGAGACCTTGCTACCCATAATGCACTATTAACCACCATACTTAAATAGTTGAGCCAAAACACACATAGGAAGAATATTGCAATCAAGGATAAAACAGACTATCATCAATTGGTGTTGACCTCAGTGTCCACTATATATTATACATACACCAATTTTATATTCTTATATGTTTGTTTTTGTTGACTGCACAGTATAGTAGGGTCAGTTGAGCATTGTGAGAAAAAGAGCACCATGATGCAATTCACTCTGCTAGATATTTGGAAATGGCATACTGTACTGCTTGGCATTCATGCTGGAAGCTCCAATAGAAATATTTCAGAGCATTTGGGTGTCAATATGGGGACTCCTAAATTTGTTGGTGAGGGATTCAGATTTAACACTGAGGCCTATATCAAGTGCCTTGAGGAGGTAGTGCTGCCCTGAGTCAAGAGAGTAGCTGCTGGAAGACCTTATGTCTGGCAACAGGACTCTGCACCACACCACACAAGCAGGAGATCCCAGTCATGGCTTTCAGATGAAACTTCTTGTGACACCAAGGAACTGAAGGCAAGGATAACATTTGTCTGAGGATGAATAAAATGCCAACATCTTGACACCTGTGTTCTTTCTTTGAGTTACATGTAATACTCATTTTAGTTGCTACTGTTGTTGAAAGTTTTGAAGGGATATGGTTTCTGTTATTTGTTATAGTTCTTTATGATTCTGTAGTGACAGTCCACAAGATTTGAAGATGAATGTTAAGACCTACAGGTTTCACTCAGTCGAAACAGTTTTAACCATTGATCAGAGAAAGCAATTGTAAACAGCTGACATTTTAGACCTTTGTTTTCCCAAAAGGTGGGCAATTCGAGAATCAGTTTTTAACAGTGAATTTTTTCTATGTGAATATGAGTGTATGTGTAAGTTAATACATATGGTGCATATACAGAATGCATACATAAAAATATGTATGTACATATGTAATTATGCATATAATGTATATATATTTTTATTAGTAACACAATATCTTTATAAATAGTGTAAAATTCTAAAATTAAATGACAATACTATTGCACATATGCAATCTCAAGTTCTTAAGGAAAGTTAAGTTAATGGCCTTTTTATACTTCTCAAAAGTGTTTTGAGGAGGTAGTGCTGCCCTGGGTCAAGTCAGTGGCTGTTGGAAGACCCTATGTCAGGCCACAGGATTCTGCACTAGGCCATACAAGCAGGAGAACCTAGTCATAGCTGTCATGCAATTTCTGCAATCACATCACCCCTTAATTCTGGCCACTTAACTCTCCAGGCAGCATTCCCTTTGATTGTTATGTATAGGCTGCAGTTGAATGAGAGACTAACAAAATTCCTTGTAACACCTGTTACAGACAATTACCGCAGCACAAAGTTTAAAAAAAGATTTTTAAAAAATGTCACTGTCTAGAAGACACCAGGTTTACCATTTCATAGTGATCAGATTCTTTGCAGGGTCAAATACATGAATTCAGAATGATAACCAAAAAAAAAAAAAAAATAACAAGATTTAATTATAACAAGACAATACATGAAAACATTTAGACAAAAGAATGCATGAAAAGATGTATGCTGTACATTTCTGCATGGAAAGATGCATGCATTATTTTGTGAGGGTAAAACTTGAAGCAAAAACTTAGCTTCAGTTCTTCTGAAATAAAATAAAATTTTTTCTTTTCCTTTTTCTCTCTCTCTCATGTTTCTCTGTCCTTTTTACTTTCAAATTAGTTTGTTCACTCAAGTAGTGGTATCCTTTGATCTATTCTTCCTTCTTCAATATTGCTTTCATTAGTTGGTTGTGGAGATTCATTTGGTTATGAAGATTTGTCACTATATACATTGTATCTTTAGCTGTACAGAATTCACAGTTTGGATCCTTCATCCACTTGTGTATATCGTATATGCCTTTCTTAGATAACTGTCACATTTCACCATTCACCTATGCCTTTAATGTAAACAGCATAGTCTTGTGTTGAATTAGAGTTTGTCTTTTATCATGTGCTCTCTCTTACTTGACTGTAGCAAGTAGAAGAGGGATTATTCTTACAAGACTTGTTCCACCTGATTCTGTGCTTGGAGCTTATGCAAGTTTGGGATGGCATTCCTTCTCTTTAGTTTGGAGAATCAATTCACATAAGAATTTAATAGATGATCCGTCTCCTTTTGAGCTTTACTACCCCAACTGGTAGTCTTTTCCCACTTGATCATTTATATTTGGTCATGCAATTTGTCATGTGTATGAGAATCTATATTTAGCTTTGGCTCCTGCCTGTTGCTGTGGCTGTCAGTCCCTTTTGATCTAATTGTCTTTGCATTCAGCAACTGCTATCATATATCCAAAGAAAGAGAGGGAGTTCCCAGGTAACATTAGAGAGATGGGTCATTATTCGTAGGGTGTGTGTGTGTGCGTGTGTGTGTGCGTGTGTGTAGGTTGTGAGTTGTGGAAAGCCATAATACACCAAAGATGAACAGAAGGCAAGGATTATGGTGGCATTCACCAACTTAAAGAAGGAGACCATTCAGAAGAGATGTAGGAGATTCCAAAGTTGTCTAGAGGCCATGGTTGAAGCCAATGGTGATTTTATTGAATAAATTTACTCTTTAGTATTTCAAGATATTTTTGTGTAATTTTGGTAAATATATCCGTTAAAATGATATGACAGTGTTATTTTCATTTTCTGCATAATTTAGACAATTTATCCATCACATCCTGTATGAATCACCAACAGTCCTACATAGAAAAATTAAAACACACATAAGAAAAGGCAAGGAGTATGTAAAAGTGATAAATAAAAAGGCCTTGTCTGTTTATGAAATTGTTTTTGGCTAATTCCTGTGTTCCCTCATTTGTTGAAACCAATTTCAAGTCTCCAGGAGACAACATTTACAACAGTCAAACTGAATTTTTTTATGTAGTTTTTTTATATAAAAATCACTTTAAACATTATTTTTGTCTATTTCATCTTTTGGATTAATAAATAAGAAAATCCATTATTTCTTTAGAACAAAAAAAAATATATTACATACATATTATATATATATATATATATATATATATATATATATGTTACTGAGTGTGAAAGAATATAAGTAAAAGGAAAACATTAAAGATCAAGAATAGTAAAAAGAATAGGAATTAAGACAGAAAATTGTGATTGCATTTTTAAATTTTTGAAGACAAACTTGACTGGAAAGCAAGAAGCCAGAACAGAGTTCCACAAATGAGAAGTGAAAGAAAAACTGTGAGTATAGAACTTATGGTTACATCTAACCATTTTAACTGTAAAATGAGATGCTAACACTAATCTAATACTGCACTTACATTCATAGAGTCTAGGTACCATAGAGGAAAGTTGATTACCAATCTTGCAGGTAATTATGAGCCAATCTGATCTTTGTTGAAAAACCTATGATTTTAGCCTTGTGCCAGACAATAACCTTAATAAATATCGGAGTCCTTACAAACATGTACATTCATACATATAAATATATATTACAAGAAAAGACCAATTTTTTCTGCTCAGGTTAAACTTAATATTCTTTGCTTTTTTTTATTCATGAATTCTGCTTAAAGGTTACCTTTTTTGAATCATTTGACCCCCCCCTCCAAGAGATGAAGGGGTTGTTGAGTGTTAGAGAATATGAGAAAAAAAATACTATTAAGGAGAGATGATATATAATGAACAAAAATTAAGAAAAACAGAAGATAACGATTGACAGTGATCTTCAAAAATTTAAATGAAAAATTGACTGGAAAGCAAGAAGCTGGAATAGAGCTCAACAAGTAAAAAATGAAATATGAGAAACTGTTATTATAGAACTTACGGCTACATCTAAACTATGTCTAGAGATTATATGCAAAAGAGGTATTGTCAAATATTTTATGTAAAATTCATAGATATGTGTTATCCAATGAAATAATTTGTACTATTATGTATAGCGAGTAAGCATGAAAGCAATTAAGTCCCAATTTTCAAATTCAGATTGATAATATCTAGTATTTTTTTAGTAATTACAGCAATTTGCAGTGTCAAGAGATTATTTGCAAGAACTAGAATTTAGTATTATGGCTTGTAAAAAAGAACTAACAATGAATGAAAAGAACTATATAATCAAAGAAATTAGCAAAGGAAAGTCTTTGCTTCAAACTTCTAAGGATTTGAAAAGGGATCATCCAACAATCAAGAAAATATGTCAAATGGGAATTCAACCAAGGAAAAAAAGTCTCAGGCTGAATTCAGGAATTTAACAAAGCGAGATCTATCACATATCCGAAGAGAATTAATAAGAAACCCAAATGCGTCAAGTGCGTTCATATTTGAGGCCACTGGAGCTCCTATGGTGTCAAGGGAAACAAGGTGTAAAGCATTAAGGAAGTTTGCTGATGTAAAAAATAAAATAAAGAAACCCATTTTAACAAAAAAAAACATAAGGAAAGAAGATTGCAGTGGGCAAAAAAATACATGAAAACCGATTTCAGTAACGTGCTTTTTACAGACGAATCAAGGATCACCCTTGATGGGCTCGAGGAGGGGTTTGCAAGCAACATGACTCAAGAAAATTTTTTAAATGCCAACAAGGCGGCAGTGGGATCATGATATGGGCTGGGATTATTGGTAATGAGCTCGTGGGTCCATTTAAACTGAAAGACGGGGTTAAAATGAATTCCAAAAGTTACTGTGATTTTCTAAGCAATATTTCTTTGAATGGCTTGATAACCAGTCTTTAACCAAGAGTAGATCTATGATCTTTATGCAAGACAATGCACCAAGTCATGCATCAAAGTTTACTAAATCCTGGTTGAAAGAAAAGGAATTTGCTGAAGATTCTCTTATGGACTGGCCTTCAAATAGCTGTGACTTGAATCCCATTAAGAACCTGTGGAACATCCTCAAGAGAGATATTTATTCTAATGGAAGGCAATTCAACAGCAAGTGTGACCTCTGGGAGGCAGTTAAAGTTGCTGCAAACAACTTACCAGCTGCTAAAATTGCAAATCTAACATCAGATGTTGACAATAGGCTGCTAAGAGTTATTGAAAAGAAAGGAGCATTTGTGCAATAAATTTTAGGAGGTTCTTATTTTTTTGTTAATATATCTTATTTTTAAAATAAAATGTTTTTTTTTTATGTTTTTCCTTTAAGAAATTGACGAATTTGTTCTAAAATCTTTTCATATTATTTTTTTACATTAGTTTTACAAGGTATAATAATGTAAAAGTATCAAAATAAATAGTTGCAAATAAACTACTGACAGTCAAATTAGTCTGTTTTGTTAACTTAGTAAAATTTTTTCCAACCAAAAACAATAGTTTTCTCTATCACTATATATCTAAGTTAATAATATTGAGTAGAATCTAAACATCATAATAGGTCTTTTAACATTAAAGATGCAACTCTTTATACCAATTCATAACTTGCATATAATCTCTAGATGCAGTTTAGCCATTTCAACTGTAAAATGGGGAGACCTGGCCACCAATCTACTACTGTGCTTAAATTCATAAAGTCTAGGTATCATAGGGGAAAGTTCATCAGAACAATTATCATGAAAATATTTCTAGAAAAGGCACAAGGAAGCTTAGAGTTCTCTAAGATGATTAATAGAGAGCAGTTTTGTTTTGGAGGTGTTAAAATTAACAAGCCATTCCTTCTACCAGTTAACAACAGCATTTTTGTAACCAGCTGCCAATTTGACCTTATTGAGTCAATCAGACATAGTACAATTATTTAATCTTGTCTCAATACTATCAGCATAAATAAAGAATCAGGAATCAAGAAGATTGTTTATGAAAATTAGGAACAATGTAGATTCAAGGATAGTCCTGGGGAACATGTGCATTAACACAAGAAGATCTAGAAGAGTGGCCATTCAAGGCAACTTTCATTTCACAATGACTGAATCAGTTCAAAAATTCACCCAGAAATACCATAACCTTTCAACTTTTGAAGAAGACCAGTATACTGTCAAATGCTTTCAATGTATCCAAATCAACAGCCCACGCTTCATCATTACTGTCTAAAGTTTGATAAACTTTTCAGAAATAATCATTAATACATCTGCAATTGACCTAGAGAAGAAAAAGTAATACTGCTTAGCTGAAAGAAGACTCTGTGAGATGAGACATTTAACATTATATATATATATATATATATATATATATATATATATATATATATATATAGCTTAGTGTAGGAAAAGAGCAGTAGATAATGTTTACCTACTTACAAAGTAAATAAAAAAATAACTACAAATAAAAAGGAAAAATACATAAAAATAAAAGTAAAACAAATTATTGTTGCTACTGGAAACATCAAATACATATACACACATAGGGGGGGGGTACTGAAAAGTTATCAGTTTAACAAAGGGATTCCAAAAGAAAATCTTGTGTGCTCTTTTGGACAGATTTTGGAAAGCGGGTTGGACTGAGAACTTTTCAGCAACCTTTCTTTGTAACTATTTCAGTCATCAGGTAGAACCAAGTTTTCTTTTATATTTCACAGACTATACACACATTGGTATGTAGTGGATAAAATGATAATCCTGTATTTGTTGCTAAATACTATTTTGAGTATTTAGTTTTAGTGAGCTTGATAAAAGAAATGCTTTTGACTGTCTTATGACTTTTGTCATATCTGTGTTGATTTCTCTAACATAATTACTTCTATATTAGATATACATTGATCAAAATAAGTAAGCCCTCTGTTCAGTACCACAAGACAGAAATTTAGTAACACATGGCTGCAAATATTTATATTGTCTTAAAACAATCAACTGGACACAATGTGCCTTGTGTGATAGTATGTTTAGTAAAGAATTTTGTCAAAATTAATTTAGAGTATTTTTTTATTTTAATACTGTAGATGAAAGAGCATTTTGGATATTGAAAAAGCAAAAGTGATTTTAGTTTATGGAGTCTGTACTGCAAATAAACCAATGTATCAAAAGTATTTTAGAAAGTTTCACAATGCTTCCATGTTGAAGTTGATAGCAACCAAAGACATTACTTGAGAATAAACATTATAAAACATGGGAGATAACCAACATATAAAAGGCAAATCAAATACTGAAAATTATTTGCACCATTATTGTTAATGTGTGACTGACTTCTCCAAGAAAATAAAAAAATTACTGAACTGTATTTAATGTTCTGCTTTTGAAACAACTTGAGATTGGCTATGAAAAGATTGGTCTTCATTCAAAGGTGATTATATATATTAATATAAAATATTGCAAATTGAGTACTGGTGTTAATAAAACAGTGCTTGATGTATAGGAGAGGTAAAATTTATATATATATATATATTATACCTTTACTCAGGTAGTGTAAAAAAACTCAGATAATTTGTAAATAAAAATATTAGACAAACTGATATCGGGGAAAAAATTCAAGAAAAGTAATTTTTAGTCTTCGCTTTTCTTTTTCCATGCTGCTTGAAAATCAGCCAGCACTGCAATGTCAAGCCAAAAGAAAAAAAACACTAACAGAGTAACATAAGTTAAAATGTAAAATGCTCAATGCATTAAGTAGAGCAAAAACTAAAAAACCTAACATGCCAGAACCTAATGGATTATCAGGATAACTCTGGCTAAAGAGGGTTGGTTCCCAAATGACATTTTATTGAAAAAACGGCCACCAGAAAGAGTAAAAAAATTATCATAAAAACAAATGAGGGTTGGCCCAAACGACACTTTATTGGTAAAAAAAAAGCGACTAGAAAAAAAAAAAAAAATTATTATTCAAGTAACCAGGCTTTTTTTTATGTCTACAACCATTAAGTATTTCAAATCTCTAGTTGAGTAATTCATTAGGGTCATTGTAAGAAGCTATAGCTAATTTTTCCTCCATACATAGGAGGCAATACCTATCACCAGCCTTATATTTGTGTCATTTTTACTATCAAGCAGACCCTGAATTTTCATCTATCATAATGAACAGGTATTCTCTCAGGGAGGCCCCATGCCTTGAGCACATATTGGGACGTAAGCTCAACAAAGACCTCAAGTACAGATGATCCATTGATAAATATGCTGGAAAAATGGTCAGTTCCCTGTACTGCACCAGTAAATACCTTAAGCTTCTTGCTATCTTGTACCTTTACAAGAGCTAAATCAGGCAGAAAATGAAGTATTACTACCATATATAAACAGGAGCTGCCCATTCTTCACTTTCCCATCTCTATAGAGTTCAAAAGCTTCTATGCTGTCTTGCAGGTGATGAATTATTTTCCATCCTACAATCCCTTTCCCATAGATAAAACATTGCAAGCCTCTCGCTACTCTATCACTATTTCCATGAAAAATGTTCAGGTAAACTAAATTCTAACCTTCTCATCAGAATGAAGCAAGCCACCCTCTTTCTCTTCATATTTCATGGTGAAATGTAAGGTCTGCTCGAACAGCTTCCCATGAATTGGTACTCTGTGGAAATGACTCCTAAGAGGATACTTCCCCGATCACTTAACCTGTTCATGTTTAGGGTTAACCATTATCCTGTTCATATGTCCTCATAAACTGTGCCTCTTACCTCTTACTCTATAACGCTCTACTTAAAGTAGTTCTTGAACCTTGTATATGATGAATATTATAAAAAAACAAAAAAACAAACAACAACTAAAACAAAACTATGCAGTTATATAGATATATGCTGAAAATTTCTCTACCTGACCCACTTCTGATCAAATGACTAAATATGAGTTTCGGGAATCCTTAGTCAGGTTTAGAAAATTTCAGTACCAACTTCATTATAAATAGATGTTAATTGATATAGTCTTATGAAACTCAGTTTTGGAGTGAAACTAAAAAGAATTTCTCTTGCATCAGATAAGAGTGTAAACATTTTTTCAAAGACATTTCTTGGATTGTTTGTAAAAATTTCCTTTTAGTTTACAAGTTAATAAGCAGCAACAATACAAATTAGTAAGAAGGTATATGAAATACTTAACTAGAACAGTTCCAGATGGAATGTGGTAATTGTTGCTCAAGAACTCACTTCTTAGCTTGTCAAGTACTAGCAAGTTGAAATTTTAGAACAAAAAAATTAAAAAAAATAGGAGTGGCAGTATGATCATAATTTGCCATAAAGATATGTTTTTATCATATGTGTTTGCTTAGGATTTACATGTAGAATTACAGTCATTGGCACAGAAAGTGGAATGAAACTCCAGTCAATTCCAGTCACTGAATTAATACTGTTAGAAAAGATATGAATCAATTTTCTTCCAGACACATGTTAAATAGCAGAACAGTGAAATGACATCATGAAATATGGCTTGCCATGAATCATATAAAATCAACCCCCAGAAACTGCCTTGGTATTGATAAGAGTGATGCATGAATTAAGCTGAATATAAAATATAAACCTTCAATTAAAACATTAGTAACAAAGATATAGTAACAAGTTTGTCATTATATTCAAGTTGGTTTTATATTCTATTTAAAATTCCATTGAAAATTTTTTAATAAAAATGACCTGGCAACTATAAAAGTTTGCCATCTCTGGTCTAGGAGGAGAAAAATTGAATTTAAACCAGGTCTTTCTGGGGAGGCTCATGTTTACATACATGTACCGTTATTAGATTTTGGAGAATTTTAGTCCTGTGGTAATAAAATATAAAAACTGGAAATTCCATGCACCATTTCTCTGTTATCCATTCTTCTGAAAAGTTCTACAAATGACTTCACCATCATAATCAAATCATCTGTGTAGATGTGGCAGTTCACTTCTAAACTGAACTGTTGGACCACATATGCCAAAAATTAATGGAAAAGTCAATTACATGCACACTCACACAGAGCTTTATATAAAATGTTTCATTAGAACTAAGATAGAAAAAATGTCACTTGTTCTAACGCCTAATTTCTATCATTTCCTTCAAAGTTTCATTTGTATACTGACTAGAAAATAACAGCGAAAATCTGTTACATTTGACTAATATGCACTGTTCAAATTCCTCAAACTTTCGTGTAATAACTCATAAATCAATGTTTGTATCTTAATGATGACAAAAGAACTAATCTACCAATTCACAGTAGTTCTGGCAGTCTCACAAAATAAATAAAAGTTGACATTCTTACTAATGAGACTTTTCTTTATACAAATAAAATCAAGAATATCTATGGTGGCAAAAAATAGAGTTATTTTTGTTTTCTTATCTGTATTAATTTCAGGCAAATTTATACTGTAGATTTTTTTTGTTTTGTTTTAGAACCCCAAATATTTTCCATGCCACAGTATACAAGAAAGCATATATGTAGTTCCAGGATTTTGGGATGTCCCAATTTTAAAGTGTTCCACAGAAACATTTTCAGATTTAAAAAAAAAAAAAAAAAAAGCATTACTTACAAGACATGAGCTATGAAGATATAAAAAAAATACATCTAAGGATATTGAAATGATCCGGATACCTTCTTCATTAACAGAACCACATTTAAGCATGTCATTAAATGTTGTTATACTAAATATAGAATCAGCTGTGCACAAACCAATTTCCATCTCACAATCTCAAATATATTGCAGTATGTTACTTTGACTGAAAATAGCATGAGGGAGAATAGAAAGGATTCTTGACAAACCCATTCCCAAAAATCAGTGACTCAATGACCAAATCCCAGAATTTTTGAAAGGTTAAAAAAAAAAAAATTTGAAAAAAAAAGGTCATTCTTAGTTAACTATTCAGCATCTTCTCATAAAGCAGTTATTATAATAGGCTACAAGATAAATACTCCAATAATATTGTAATTGCATTGTACTTATAAAATATCAAAAACTTTAAATGGCTTTACATTTTCTTGTTTATGTTTAATACTTCCTAAATATCAAACTAAAGATAAAGTTAAAATAACATTAATCTTTTACTCTTCTTGGTGTTACAAATGTAAAAAGTTGTAATATATATCACTCACACACAATGTCTGTTTTTAAACCTGGTTTTATATTCCTTAGATTTACTCCAAACTACAGTTAATATGAAAGTGACCCAACAAGTGCTATTTCAAGTTGGTGCATTTATGAGGGGTGCTGAAAAGTATTCAACCTAACCCACTAATCAGAATTTTTTTTGTAAGGGCTTCTTAGTTGGGATGTGAACATTTTCTGCATTCCCTTGATAAAAGAAAAAAAAACTAACCCATATATTTCAAACTTGAACATAGCCATTTATATTGTTTTAGAAAAACAAATTTGACCATTGCTGAAGGCTGGATAAAAAAAAAAAAGAGCATGAATTAGTGAAATGCTCATGTCTTGAAATCAAAACAATGTTTTTAATCTTGGGAAAGGATTTCCATTTTGTTTCTTCAATTGAATGAATTCCCAACACTTAGCATACATAAATTTATTAAGAGTGGCACAAAAATATCTAAAAGCAAAGTAGAGATACATAGTATACTAATATTTATTTGGATGCTGTAAACAAACATACTTGTAACTAGCCTTACATAATACTCTAATGACTAAAAATAGTGAGATCTTATATGTCATCAAATATATTAATTGGTTCAGTTAATCGTTTTGGAAACAATGTATTAAGTTCTAATTATTCCTGTTTATATCACTTATGCAATATCCTTCAGGCCAAGTGAATCCTGCTGTTTCTTATTCATGTTCACATAGTTCATTGTAGAGTATCCACTGTAGGACAATGACCAGCAAGCTTTCAGAACATTGCAAATTTAGAACATTTCATCCTTATTAGATATTTTTATGATTATTACTATTATGACTTTATTTTAGACTAAGCTAATCTTAATAAAGATCTACTTCCTATTGTTTAGATGTAATTGTATTAAAAAAATGTTTCTCCACAATATTTTGTTCATCAGTATTTTACCAAAAAAGAAACATTTTTAGTACAAGAGATGATATATCAGTCCTAATGATTTCACTCAAAGTTTGTTGGTTTTAAGGTAAACAAAGTGGTTATATTGAATCAACTGTTAGATCCATTGCTAGGAAAGTTGGTTCACTGTGACATGCCAGGCAATTTTTCTTATCAGAATCCATCTTGCACATTTATAAATCTACTATTCATCTATGTATTGAATACTGTTGCCATATCTTGTCTGGTGATCAAGATTCTTGACAAAATTCAAACAAGGGTCTGTAATGTAATTAATCTTGACCTGGCATCCTGGCTTCAGAACCTTTCTCATCAATATGATGTGGCTTCCCTCTGTGTTTTGTACAAATATTTTCATGGCAATTGTTCTGGTGAGCTTTCCTCCTTGATACCTCAACTACATGAATTTAAGTGTGATACTAAATTAGTAACTAGGTCTCGTCTTTTTACTGTTGAACTAGTTATATACAACCATATGTTATATTCTCAATTTCTTTTCACACATTTTTCACCTGTGGAACTCCCTTCCAAATGTTTTACTTGTCATAGAAGCTTCAAAAGTTTAAATGCAATGCCAATGACCATCTTCTGTCTTCCTAAAACACGTTCCTTTATTGATCTTCTCACTAAAATCTAATTCTCTTTCACACCCTATAACCCCTTGTGTCCTAGTGGTACTATCACCTTGCTTGAGGGAAAAGGAAAAAAAAAGAAGTAATTTTCATTTTAGTAAACTGTTACACTATATTTCTGAGCAAATGTTTTAGACACTTAAATATAATAGTAAAATAAGGAATTCACTTTTTATTCAATTTACACATTGTCAAATGCTATTTATTTCATTTGTAAGATGCTGAGAAGTTGTTGCTCTTTGTGAGGAGAGTAAACATCAAAAGGAAATTTCCTGTATCCTAGGAATATTCTGCCTATGTGTACAATAAATTTATAATTAGTATGCTGTAATGTTTTTCAGATAGACCAAAATTTGGTTGCAAAATGAAATAATCTCCACAAGACAAAAGCATAAAGATTATGTATGTACTCTTATTGTTTACAAAGGAAATTTCTTTGGTCAAATTTCAGGTTGGGGAAATAATAAAATATACAGTAAACCAAATGAAATGAAGGGAAAAAAAGTGTACTTTCGTGTGTAAGTGGGTCATCTGACTGGAAAAAGGAAAGAAAGATGTCTAACTCAACTTTTCTCAAGCACAAGATAATCTGCAAGATCCCCATATTCACAATTTAGCTGTAAAACAATGTGACAATTGCATTATGTGGAACAATTTTAAGCAATGAAAATTGCAATTCCTAATAATATCAACATATAATCAATAAAAGCATATCCCAAACATGGACATTTGTACATTTTGAAATTGGCCAAACTGGTCTCCCAATTTGAATATCATAGAAAATTACTGGAATGTACATTTACCTTGTACTGTCCTCTATACTAGAAAGGGCAGTACAAGATAAATATCCAGAAAATACTGATCAACTTTGGGAAAAATCAAAACGACTGAGTGGGCAAAAACTAGTGATATCTTTATTTAAAATTCCTCTTTACCAAAAAGAATCATGGCTGTTTTAAGTAACAGTAGAATTAGTATGAAGTACTAAGTAATCTTTATAATTGCTAGTTTAGTACCTGCCACTTTGCCGACAACAAGTTGATCTAAGTTCAAATCTAAGTTGTTTGTCCATTTAAAATACTATAATACATCCAGTTTAAATACAGAAAGCATCATAAAAATGACTTCAAAGGGATGACCACTGTCTCATGCTTTTACTGATGTTTTTTACAGCTTATCAACCTTTTTCAGATTATTTAAAGCTATAAAATATTCTTACATTGTAAGAATTTTTGAGATAATGAATTAATGATACAAGTCCTATTAATTAACCCATAGCTAGCAGGAGAAGAGATGGATTCATAACTTTCTCAAGGGCATTTGTGTGTAAGTAAATCTAATAAGCCTGAGTGGAATTGGAATTCAGTTCCACAATTTTCAATTCTGAGCTGTTATTCATTACACCATCCACATATCCATGTTTACAGTAACTGGTATTTCCAAACAGTCACCCATCTATGTACTAAACAGGCTTGGTGTTGCTTAACTTTGGTGGTCATACAAGAATCATTTTTCAACATGATATGAACATATCTTTTCCTAGGAGTTGTTGCCATGCAGAAAAGGATATTAATCTTTTCAACACATGCCCATTTCAATTTCCATTCAGTTGCACATGTACATTGTGTATATACATGCATAATTTAATGGCAGAGCTAACAATATTTCTATAAAATTTGAAAAAACAACTTTAAAAGAATAATTTTATTTATTATCAAATAATATCCTAAAAATTTGATAAAACTTATTTGATTTTTTTTAAAAATTAACTTTTTTCTATCTCCAACTTCATTTTACAACTCAGCCCAGATTAGGGATTGTTCAGATTGAGCGGAAATGCAATGTATTATTAGTTCAAACTTAGTCAAATTGTGCATGTGCATGCATGTACATCAGGGGTCGGCAACTCATTCGACCCCGTAGGCTGGATCGTGTTATAATGACCATTAATGAAAAGGAAAATTACATATGCAGACCCCTGCCAACCTAAATATTTAAAACCATAATGAAAATAAACATTGAGAAATCAGAAAAATAAAATAAAATCTAAAATTAAAAAACAAAAATTACTTTTCCTCAAGGAACGTCAAAATACTTCAAAGTGAAAAAAATCAACTGAAGTGAAATGGATGAAATTATGGCGTGTAGGTTTGAAACTGTTATTAAAAATTGTTCCACAAACGAACCACACACGTCAAACAAAAACAAAGCACATATACCCATACATATGAGTACAAATAGTTGCAAACATATACACTTACGTATGTACATATGCGGTATCGTCCACACATTCATGAGGCATGTATGTATAATGTGTGTATGTTTAACTGTCTTTAGATTTCTGCTACCTCGCATGTCAGTCCCTCCCTGGCCTCTTTCACTTTATCATTCCTTTCGCTTCTGTTTTTAATGTAGCCAATGGTCATAACAAATATGTATCCATTATTTGACATTAAACGTAGGCAATGCAACTTGGTAAAATAAGTCTTATGAAAGATAACTGGCAGATAGTCTAATTCGAAAGCCTTGTCTTTCATGTTAAAAATAGAGTCATTGGTAATCAGGCTCGTGGGCTGGTCAAAATGCCTTTGTGGGCTGGATCCGGCCTGCAGGCTGTAGGTTGCCGACCCTTGGTGTACATTATATGACATAAGCCCCTGTAAGTCACTTATGCACAATGCAGGTATGCACATATACAGGGTAAATTGTCACCATTTTATATTTTTAATTTTGTGCATGCATGTTGTTTGTTTTTGATTTTGTTGACTGCACAGTATAGTAGGGTTAGATGAGCACCATCTGTGAAAAAAAGTGCACCATGACACACAGCCAAAAATTTGAAAATGGCATGCTCTACTGCTTGGCATTCACACCAAAAGCTTTAATACAAACATTTCGGAGTGTTTGGGTGCCATCAGAGGACAGTGTAGAGGATTCAGAAAGTGTCAGATGAGTCGAATGGTGATTACAAGGTATGGCAGCTTGGAAAGTTCACTGATCATTCTGATAAGGAAAGAACTGCCAAATTTGTTGGTGAGGGCCTCAGACTCAACACAGAGGCCTACACCAAGTGCCTTGAAGAGGTGGTGCTGCTCTGGGTCAAGACGGTGTCTGCTAGAAGACCCTATGTCTGGCAAACAGGACTCTGCACCATGTCACACAAGCAGGAGAACTCAGTCATAGCTGTCAGACAATTTCTGCAACCACATCACCCCTTACATCTGGCCACCTAACTCTCCACATTGCAACCCCCTTGATTATTATGTTTGGGTTGAAGATGAGTGAGAGACCAACAAAACTCCTTGTAACACCAAAGATGAACTGATGGCAAGGATTATGGTAGCATTTACCAACTTAAACAAGGAGACCGTCCAAAAGAGATGCAGGAGATTCTGAAGTCATCTGGAGGCCATGATTGAAGCCAATAGCGATTATATTGAATAAATTTACTCTTTAGTATTTCAAAATATTTTTGCGCAATTTTGGTAAATATATCTGTTAAAATGTAATGTCAGTGTTATTTCCATTTTTGCATAATTTAGACAATTTATTCATTGGGCCCTGTATATACATGCACATAAAGACAGTGTGATGGACAAAAAAATCAGCTCTTTTATAATATAGATAATTTATGGCTTTAAAACTGGTTTAATATTTTTTTTGTTTAATTTCCCAAAAATACTTGCTCACTTAAAGTCTTATAGCTCTTGTTAAAATTTATTACCTGCTATATATTCAAAATATATATAAAAAAAAAATTGGATTAATATGTTCTTTTATCTGTAGTTTACTCTTGACACTATGTGTCAAAAACATTTGCTTGAGACTATTTAAAGATGATAAAAATCTAATTGTGAAAGTTAATCTGCCATCCATAGATAATCTTTTTTTTTTTTTATTTATTCATTTTAATCATTTCACCCCAAGCAAGGCAACAATGCCACAGGATTAAAAGGTTAGAAGAAGTTAAATTGAAAGAAAATGAGAAGACTGAGAATGAGGAGGATTGAGGAAAGGACAAAAAAAAAAAAAAAAAAAAAAAAAAAAAAAATAGGAAATGGGTTCAAGAAGACAGAAGATGGCAATTGACATTACATTTAATTTTTGAAGATTGTTGTTATCAAGGAAGCAAGAAATGTGCTGTGTCCTTTCAGGACATAGGCGATCATGGCTCTCCACTTTCCCCTATCCCTTGTGGCTCTCAACAGGTTTCGTGTTTCTGCCAACTCCCCCAAGACCTCACTCTGCCATCCACCTGCCCACTCCAGCCACGTATGTCATGTACTGCTTTCCCGTCTCTTTTTCCCTTTATTTATCCCATGAGTATCAGATTCTCCAGGCCCTCCTTTCTCATCACGTGTCCCAGAAATTTCATCTGCCTCTACCTTATGTTAAGCATAAGCTTCCTCCTTGTTTGCATCCTCTCCAAGACCTCATTGTTGCTCCCATGCTCAGTCCATGATATCCTCAGCATCCTTCAGTAGAACCGCATCTCCGTCACCTTGAGTCTCTTCTTCATCCTTGAGGGTACTGTCCAACATTCACTGCCATATAGGAGGACAGATGTCACTTAGCAGCTCAGTACTCTTTTCTTTGTCTCCATAGAAATCCTCCTGTTTCACAGTACTCTGCCCAGCTTTTGGAATGCATCCTTGGTCATCCCAATCAGCTTTCGGATCTCAGCATCACACCTACTGTCTTCCATCAGAACACTTCCCAGATACTTAAACTTCTGTACATGTTTTAGATTTTAGTGTTCCCAACCTGCAAATCACATTTTGGGCTCATCCTTTTACCGATGACCATGCATTCTGTCTTGTAGTTTATGGTTAGTCCTTTCTTCTCACTCTCTCTTGCTACCTTCTGTAGAAGGTTTTGTAGTTTCTTTTCTGTGTCTGCTATCAGTACTGTGTCATCTGCATATCTTATGTTGCTAAGGTTGTGGCCACCAATGATGAATCCTAGTAGGATCTCCAATTGAATAAATCTGGTGAGAAGACGCATCCTTGCCTTACGCCTCTATTTTTGTATATTCGCCAAGCTCATTCTTGATGCAAATGCATACCATTTGCTGCCAGTATAGGTTCTTGATTATTCTGATATCTTTCTTGAATATATCAAGGTTGCTGAGCAGTTCTAGCAGGTCCTTGTGGTGGACTTTGTGGCATAGTCTATAAAACATAGATACACGTCATTCTGCATCTGTATTGCTCTTTCTGATAACATTCTAAGCACAAATATCGTATTCCTTGTTCTGATGTCTTTGACGAACATGTACTGTTCTTGTCCTATCTCTGGCCTGATTCTGCTGTGTGCTCTATTCATCTGAATACAGATGAGATTTGTGACATGGCTCATTAGGCTGATTGTTCAGTGGACTTTTATGACATGCCTCACTGTAAAGATTTGTCTCAGATTTTGAGGATAATGAAATATAGATATCAATTATCTACCCTTGGCAGAAGGAACAGTTATTTCCTTACCCTTAGGTGGCAGCTCTTTGGTAGTGAAAAGGATAGTTCTTTTTGTCCACCATCATGTAAAGAAGACATGACTTATTTCTCCTCACATCCCTTTCAAGAATTAATTTCTGTAACAGTCTTAAAAAAAAATAGGTAGGGACTATGATATCCATTTTCCAAGGAATATTTCTATGTTTGGTCCTTTGTGTACAATTATATTGTCTGGACAATTTTTAATAACCTTTACTAGCAAACTAAACTACTTCTAGGTAAATAAGGAGTGTTTCAATTTTCAAGTGTTCATTGCTTATTATATAGTGGGGACATCTTGAAACAGACATATGCTCTTCACATATTGTGGGCTTTTATAAGTTAACCAGATAATTGGTAACTTAGCCAATACACAGAGTATTTATGTTTGTATAAATTGTACTGTAAAAACATTCCCTTTATAAATGTAAAAAACATCTTAAAAGAAGCAAAGCATAATATTTTGGTATATATTTTAGATGTGGTGCATGTCTACATATGATAAACAAGCATACAAACTTTAGTTTCAACCACATTATATATATATATATATATATATATATATATATATATATATATATATATATATATATAGAGAGAGAGAGAGAGAGAGAGAGAGAGAGAGCGCGCGCGCATGGTGGGGTAATGGATAGCAGTTCAGATTGAGGAATCAGAGAGCAGGGTTCAAATCCATTATATTCACTTATGTGTTAATACCCTTGGGAAAGGTATGAATCGTCTTCTCCACCAGCTATGGACTGGGTTCTATAGCCTTGGATGACAACTGGCCTAAGAGAAGGACAACTCTGAATTCAAAACCTGTGGAGGGTCATTTGGGGACCTTGTGGCATGTAGTGCACCAGGTCTCTGTATTTGGCTCTTCAAAAAAATGTGATTAGTTCTGCACAAAGCCTTCACCACTATATTAAAATCATGTGTGCTGGTGTCTGGATGTTGGTTCCTAGGAACTGAGTTGTTCGAGAGTCCAGCATATATATATATATATATATATATATATATATATATATATATATAGATAGAGAGAGAGAGATAATAAAAACTGTAGTTAAAATTGTCAGTGTCTTTTGGTTATACCCATTTTCCTTTTGATCCAGAAGCTAGAGTAAGTACTTATTCTCCATTGTATTAATAGTTGAACTCAAGTCAGACTTGTGGAGAGTTAGAACAACCAAAGAGAAAGCTTTATTTTCTTCATAGGTGGAGGTTTTTAGAAGGCACATGTGAGTGACATGCATTGGAAAGTGTTGTAACCTAGGAAGGATTACTGAATGAAGAATAACCAAAACAGATGTTGGAAATGAAATGGTAATCTTTATATCAACAACAAAATACAATACTCACCAGTGACATGAAGTAGGTAAGCCACTGCTAGTGGTGAACTACTTAGACACCATATTACCCCCACTTATAATAGTGTCCAACGTATTTAGGAGGATTGGGACATGCCCATTAGTGTTCATAGGTACGGTAATAACAGAAAGTGAAAAGAGTTGAGCAGTCAGTGGACTGGAATAACTAACATTCCCAAGTGGGAATGTAATTACCACATGGTTTTACATCTTTGAGCAAAATGAGTAGAAAGAGAATGAGGCAGGAAATGTTTGCCTTTTTGATAAACTTCAACTGAACCACCTGACAATTTTTGATGAAAGTATCTTTATTCTTAGCATTATAGGAAAATGTTTGTTTTTTTTTTTTTTTTTGCTATGCATTATTATCATTATTTTATTTTCCCACAAAACCATTACTCAAACATAAGTCAGCCCTTGATCTTAAAGTAGTTATTGAAGATTTTTATGTATAAATATAATATAAATCACCTATCAAATACTGACATTTAATTAAAAATAACTTTTAGACTGGGTCAAATATTGAACATTAATGGATTGAAGTTCCAGTAACATCTGATGTACCACCCAACAATTTTTTCTTCACTAACAGATAGCTCTTTCTAATATTGATGAGAGTCCCCCTTCACAAATCCTTTTTTTTTTAGTCACATATGCTATCCCTTTTGTTATTGTTGGAAGTCTTCAAGTGATGTGATTTTATTTGGTGAAGTTCCTCAATTTGTGGTGTCAGTCTATAGTATAAATTATTTTTTTTAATAAAAACGATATTAAAGTTCCAATGTTTTGATTATTTTTTTCCTCATACAATTTTAATATCATTTTTATAACACAGAAACTATTTTTTTTTAGTAATAAAGATTAAATCGTATTCAAAATTAAGAAAATTAGAAATTTAATACCATACCATCATTTAAAGGAGTTACTTTGAAAAAGAAACTTACTAAAAAAAAACAAAAAAAAACACACACACACACACATATATATATATATATATATATATATATATATGTATGTATGTATGTATGTGTATGTATGTATCTCAATGGGATAAAATGTATATGCCCCTAAGAGATTTGTTTACAAGTTAGTTTTGATCCAGGTGTTTACTATATAAGAGGGAGAATTTTGACTTCAAAGCAGAAAATGATAAACCAGAAAGGGTGTAGACCACACTCAGACATGTAAAGTCTGCTGCTGTGAAAAGAAATAGACCACATGATGACCTAGGATGATAAAAAAACTACTTCAGCTGTTGCTATTGATGAAAAAGATAGAACCTTCTAAATTCTCATAATGACTCATAAATGACTTTCATAGACTTGTGTGAGTGCGTGTCAAATTTGAGGATACCTGCTCCAAAAGTGAACATTTGTCAAAAAGGACCCTGAAAAGCAGCTTTGCCAGGGTTTTTAATGTTCCATGTCTCTTTAGGACATAAGTGATCATGACTCTCCACCTGCTCCTGTCCCTTGTAGCTCGTTTTTGTCTTTTTTTTTTTTTTTATTTCTCCCAGACCCTGTTGCACCATCCACTTGTTCAAGCCCATTAAGTATGTCTTGCATTGCTTTCCCGTGTCCCTCTTTAACTTCTATCCATTCTGTGAGTATCAGATTTTCCAAGCCTTCCTTCCTCATTACATGTCACCGAAATTTCAGCTGCCTCTTCCTGATGTTAAGTATGTTTCCTCTTTGTTTCCATTCTCTCCAAAACCTTGTTGCTTACATGTTTGGCCCATGGTATTCTTAGTATGGTATTCTATAGAACCACATTTCTGTTGCTTCAAGTCTCTTCATCATCTGCAAGGAGATTGTCCAGCATTTGCTGCATTACAGGAGGACAGATATCATGTAAACAGTTCAGTACTCTGAAGAACTTTCCGGTCTTGTAATACTCTGTTTAGCTTTTAGAATGCATCTTTGGCCACCCCAATACACCTTTGGATCATAGTGTCACACTTTTCATCCTATATTAGAACACTTTCCAGATATTTAAATTTCTGTATCCACTTGATTTTAGTATCCATGACCTGTAAATTGCATTTTGGTCTCATCTTTTTGCTGATGATCATGTATTCTGTCTTGATGTAATTTATGCTTTAGTCCCTTCTCACTCTTCTTCGCTACCTTCTGTAGGGGTTTTGTAGTTTCCTTTCTGTGTCTGCTATCAGCACTGTGTCATCTGCATATCTTACGTTACGATTGTGACCACCAGTGATGAATCCTGGTAGGATTTCCAGTTCTACCAGAATTGCCTCGCCTTATAGGTTGAATTAATTCAGTGAGAAAATGCATCCTTGCTTTACACCCCTTCCTATTTTTGCATATCTGCTGAACTCATTTTTTATCTGTATGCAGGCAGTTTGCTGCCAGTAGAGTTTTTTTAATTATTCTAACATCTTTCCCAAATATGTCAAGGTTGCTAAGCAGCTCTAACAGATCTTTGTGGCGTACTTTGTTGAATGACTGTGTAGTCTATAAAACACAGGTACATGCACTTCTGTATTTGTATTGCTCTTTCTGATAGCATTCCAAGCATAAATATCACATTCTTTGTTCTGGTGTCTGACTAACCCACACCGTTCTTGTCCTATCTCTGGCCTGATTCTGCTGTACTCTGTTCATCAGAATTTAGATGATGAGTTTTGTTATGTGGCTCATTAGGTTGATTGTTTGTGGAGTTCATATTTGTTTGCACCTAGGCAGTGCTATGAAAGTAAATCTACTGAGATCTTTTGGTATATCACCACTGTTGTGGATTTCATGAATTATTTCTGTAATCTTGTCTATGCAAAAATCATCTAAGACTGCCAGCATCTCTATTACAATTCTGTCTGGCCCTGCCACTTTTTTCTGTTCAATTTGGCCATTGCAGTTTCCACTTCAGTTTTTTAGTATTTCCAAACCTTTTCTCACTCCTTCAAATTTCAAACTTTGAACCAGCAACATCTTTAATTGTTAACTTATTGAAGAAAGTAAATTTCTTTTGCTAAGAAATTGATTTATATAAACTTTTACTCTAAAAACAAAGTTGTTAAAATCCCTTTGTTGTTAAGGAAAATATTTGCTTTAAACAAACTCTAGTTTTCTAAGAGAAAACGGATTACCTGCCTTGATAATTTGAGGCACTCAACAGAAAGTTTGTGCAAGGCACATATTGTAGTTTGTATATTGTGAAAAATAGTTTTGTCATTGTAAAAAAAAAAAAAAAAAAAAAAAAAAAATAGTTTGTTCCTCTGTAAATTTCTCACCAGAGTAAGAGTCATACTTTTTTGTTTGCACCATTCAAAATACTAGGGATAAAAGATTTGACATTCTCTTTTCCCAATAAATCTTTTTTAATAAGGGTCTAATGAAAGATTGTCTTAACATTTATGGTATTTACTTGTTTGAAGCTATATAACAGATAGTATGTGTGTATTGTAGCTCACCAACTCTTCTATAAAAGGTCACCTAGTATCTTCAAATATATATTTTTTTTATCCAGTCATATCAGAAGCTAGCTCATGTCACAGTTATCTGAGAAAACTCTAAAAGATGAAGTATTTAACTTTGACAATTTTTTTTTTAGATAAATTAGTAAAATGAAATCTTGACATTAAGAGTTTATCAGAATATAAGGTAAAGTATATCCTTTAAAAATATACTTTACCTTATAATTCTAATAAACTTAAACATTTTCTGCAAGCACTTAAACCTTGAAAAAAATTGAGACTTCTTTTTTTTGTCATCTACAAAATGTATACTGATGCCATTAGACTAGCTTCATTGTCTTAGATTTCATAACACAAACTGATAAAAAACAGTAATGAATATTCATACAAATCAGCTGAAGGATATTTCTGTGTTACCTATGCATTTTAGGTCTGAAAGACAACCCTATTATTAAAACTGGTAACTATATTGAAACAAGTCTAAATATTTCTATAAAAAAAAAAAAAAAAAAAAAAAAAAAAAAAAAAAAAATGGAGCCACTATACTATCACTTTACATCTTCAGTCATTACTTACTAGATCCTGATAGACCAAAAAATAACTTAGTAAAAGTAACAGTCTATAATCAGTTGCGACTCATCCAAAAGCCTTTTGCACTTGTGATAGACAGAGGGGGTTATCAATTGTAATTACATTCTGTTGAATGTTTCAACATTTTTAAGATGAACAAATTTAACATGTCCATGGATTTTATATAATCTGGTGTAATACAGCTCAGAAAAGAAGGGGAATATATGTTTATATGATTAGTTGCAGTGGAGATATTGTATGCAACATATGTCGTCCAGTATAAACTAAAATGTTGGGTCATCTGGGGACCAAGAAGTCTCCTTGAAGAGGAAACAAGACAAGTTTTATTACTATGGCATCCTGTGGTGGAAGAGCAAAAGGGAGAGTGTTTGCAGTTTTTTTTGTTTTTTTTATCTGCTGTATACATTGTTACCTAGTGGGCAGTGAGAAACCCCTGCAAATAAGTGGGGGTATATATGGTGTTCCTGAAATTATGCTGTACCATATTAAACTAGCTTTTCGCAAATTTATAACATCTGAATTTTTCATTTGAATTTCTAGAATGAAGAGTTATTTACATTCTGCCTAATTTTCTCTTTACTAATCAATATTTCAGCCATTGTACACTTTGGCTTTCTTCAGTGAATTACAAACTGAACCCTGCAATCTGATGTGCAACACCACTGTATCTAGGTGTATCTATATATTACCTGCATTCACAGCCATTTATTTCAGGGTGCACTTGTAGAATAACAAAACTCTGGGGCACACTTTAAATTTAATATGAAAAAATGAGTTATGAAATTTAAAAATATGAAATTTTGGTTTAGCATTCCCAAAGAAGATTAGCAGTACAGTTTTCATTTAAACGGATTTATGAAAAATCTATTGCTTTTTAGAGGGTTGATAATGACCAATTTAAATCTCCTGAAGAAGGCAAAGGAAAAGGATTATTCACACCTTAAGAATTATGGAATTTAGCATCCAGTTTAAAATATCAAATGACAAGAACTAGACTTAGACATGGAAGCCATGTACTTGATAGTCTAACTTTTTAAAAATAAAGTTTTTTTTTTTTTTTTTTAAATGTCAAAATAATTCATAAATTACGTTGTTAATTAGGGATGCACCCGACTACCTTTCAGGGGACATTAGTACATCCAGGCACACCAGTTGAGAAATGCTAGTCTAAAGGATTGAAGTGTTGGTTAGTGAATTGAATGACAGTAATTGTGAGTTTAATCACTGGGGAAGGTAATATATAAATACACCCAGATACAGTGGTGTTGCACACATTGGGTGTCACCACTTGTTGCGGATGGTGAGAAGGAGAGAAAAGCAGAAATTTGGTCTGTATAAATATCAGGATTTGATTGAAATGTATTCCTCCTTTCTACCATGCAACATAAATGATGCGAGGAAAGACATGACGAAGATTAACTATTATTTACAGAAATAAAATGCAACAACTTAAGTGTTTTTATTCACAGTAGATATGAATGCAATGTTAATAGATATAAAGAGTGTTCTTGTTTTACTTAGCTGCATGATCATTTGTCTTCAGTGGGTTGAAGTTTTCAGGGTTCATACTGATGGTTTTAGAAATGATGCTCAGATTTAATCTTTTGTTGTTTCAAGCGTGATTACTTAGTTTCATGAAGTTGTTGATCAGCTTCATATTCCATTGTGTATTTCTATAGTGTGTTAATTCATATGCATTCAATTGTCTGTGAGATGATCTCTCAGTTTGATCGTAAATATGGCAACAGCATAGTGTGTGCATTTTCCACTGCCTGGGCCTGTTCCTTAAATAACCATGAGTAGGCTCCAGGACAACATTTTGGATTTAAGCAGGAAGTTATTTGTTAGTCAGTATGGACCAATGGGGAGGTTTAAAGATATTGGTGCTATGCAGATGTGTAGGCATTTGCATGCATAGGCAGGTAGTGACAGTGGAATAATGAGCAGAATAATCTCCCTTTCTAGATTAAATAAAATGTCCAGTGGCATGGGGCTTAGGGGTTAAAATGAACAGTTGATTTACTCATGCCAAGAAGATAAATGAAGGATGATAATGATGAGGAAATGTAATTTTAACAAAAAAAAAAAAAAAAAAAAGATAAGGAATTGATATGCTTGAAGTTGCTCGTTGCAGGAAAATAAATCAAATTTTTAAATTTCATAGTTTTAATGAATTATCATAAAGAGAAAATGTTCATACAACAGATTAAATGATCTGCTACAAAATAACATTCAAAAATGTTTAAACAAAGGGAAGAGAGTTTGTTCACTGAAGGGATATATGCTTTCATATAATCAAAAGTAGATGAAGGGAGATAGTTTGAAATACTTAACTTTTTGGGATTGTTGAAAGAAAATACTTTGAAGAGCTTCTTGCCAATTAGAGGCCAATAATATAATTGGTGAGTAATTTTACACTGGTGAGTACTTCAAAGATGGTCATGAGCAACTGAAATGAAACCTTTCACATGACTTCAGACTCCCTAATTAAATTTTTCTCATTTTATATCAAAAGGAATTTTGCATAGGCTGGCTGCTTTCTTTCCTTCTTGGCTCACTGGACAATTTCTGTGAAGGTAAAATTTTCATTGGCCCAAAATCAATTTCATATAGGCTAGTGAATTTCTTTCCTTTTTCTTCAGTCCTGCAAATTTGAAGGGAGTGGGTGAAGGGAGTTATTTCGAACTCACTACAAAGGATATCTAGATTGACAGACTCCTGAAGAAGAGCAGAACGGATGAAATATTGTGGTAGTAATGAAGATGAGGACATTAGTCTGACTAAATAATGCAATTAATTATAACATTTCAATCTGTATGCTTGTCATGTCAAAAAGTCAAAGAATATTTTACCAAAATAGAAAAGTTAAAAATTTATCTGAAATGTAAGTCATGTAACATGAAGAAATAATTTGCATCATTTACATTCAGACTAATATCATCTTTATTATTATCACAACATTTTGTCTATTGCACTCTTTGACCTTTGTCAATTTTTTGGGGGGATCCAGATAACCATAAGAGAATTTTGAAATGAACTCTTAATCTATCACAGAGATTATTCTCATTCCACCATCCATATCTCAGGATATCTTGTCCTGTTCTTATTTAGTATTGCTCAGTTATTGCTTGCTCCGTTTCCAATGAGTCTAAGTCTCTACTAACCGGACCAGGGATTGAACTCACAATTACTATACCACTAAATTCATGAACCAATGCTTTGATTCACTTGCTTCATGAGGGGGCACAACAGCCAATTTGCTTTAAGGCTCCTAGTTCGATAGCTTAGGATTGTCCCAGTAGCTTAGTGTATTAATGTGTGCATTTGTGAATTTGATAACATAGTAATCATGTGTCCAATCCCCAGGCTAGCTAGTATAGGCTCAGATGTAGCCCCAGTGGAAAAAAAATACTATAACTGAGCAGTTATTAAAAAAAAAAAAAAAAAAAAAAAAAAATACAAAACCGGACAAGATATCCCTACACATGGACAGTGGAATTAGAACAATCTGCCCTCCTAAATTAAATGAAGGGTTCAGTTTTATATTCACTTAGGGTTACCTAGCTTGATAAGCACCTGAAAAGGCAGAAACATTGCAATAAAGAAAATAGTAAGTTCAGATGAGGACATTTTAGTCTGACTCTAAATAATATAAATGATCATAAGTCCTTATCCAGAAATTCAGGCAGCCACATCAATGTAATTTTGAGACTAACAATTTACCAATATGAATGCCAACATTATCATTCAGTATTCGTTAAATTTTTTATCTAAATACACATATTAATCAAAAGAATACCATAAAAATAAATTTCCTTTTTTTTTTTTTTTTTTTTTTTTTTAAAGAACCAGTTTTACTTAAAAAGTTAAATGTGCAGACAATCCCTTGCTGACAAGTAATTTTTCATGTCATGAGATTTTAATTAATTACCTATTTTTTTTTACAAACTACAATATTCACGCTAATCTTACAACACTGTTTATGTTAATAAAAAAAAAAGTGGGTAAGAATTCAGCTGGTAAAGCGTGTAGGGAGCAGACCAAGAAGCGCGAGGGTGATGTTACAGAACAGGTGTTTATATTCGCCAACTTGAAACCATCAATTTTATAATCAAAGCAGCAAGAAGCACGAGGCTCCACTCGGTTGAGCCACAACTATGGCGTTCTTCTGTTACTAAGTGATAGTGATCATAATTGTTGTCGCTTCTTAAGTTCTTACCCAAAATACCATAGAGTCCAAAAATAAATATAATTTGCTCAGACACCAAAATCACTGTTAGTGTTACTGTTAGTGTTAAGCATGAAGTTATTTCACGAAAATAAATTCCTTTTTATCTCTTCTGATATCATCCGGCTATAACTAACAGCAGAAATTGAACCTAGATCGCAGCTCTACCAAAAAGAGTTAAATTATTAATTACGAACCGAGCAGTCTTACCAAGAATCCTATGAGAAAATAAGATTAAGAATCAATTTAGACCACAGTGATATATTGAAATGCACATTTTTAGAATTATCGACTATCTAAGTGTGTGAAGTTTCCCTACGCAACTACAAAATAAGAAAAATAAACTTAGTAAGTAAAAAAAAAGACTAGTCACTTAACACGACTCAGACAATAATAATACGGATCTGTTGCAAATTTGAAATGACAAGGGTTCTTTTGGATACTTTCTTTTTCTGAAACATTTCATAGTTTCGGTGAATGTTTTTAAAAAAATTTAATTCGGGCTAATGCTAAAACTTTTCAACTTTTAATATAAACTTATCAATTGTTGGGTCGAGGATGAAAATATTCATTAACAAAAAAAAAAAAAAGCATTAAGAAAACTTCTTGAAACAAATGCAAATCAATTTATTTTTACTCAATTTTATTTGTTTTTATTCTCTAAAGTCTAAACTGGATTATATTTTTTGTTAGAAAAAAAAAAAAAAAAAAAAATAAAGAATGAGATTTTTAACAGTAGTATTTCGTATGTGCATAAAGGACTTTTCAAAGCAAACTGAAAGTTTTTCAAACAAAACCTGCTTAACCAGTCTAAGCAACGAGTGGTACGTCTTTCCCTTTTTAACCAATTTGGGAAGAGTTCCTTGCCCTCCCTTACAAAAAAACTAAGTAAGCAATTGTGGCAGATTATCTTTTCTCTACGTACGCACGAAAAATCTGCAACGAAAGAAAAAAAAACCCACGTTCGTAGTCACATCTACCTTAATGACTTCCCCCCACACACGAACCTCTAGACTCTAGAGTCTAGATTAGAAAGTCATCATACATAAGTTTTTTTTTTTTTTTTTTCGTCAAAGACTTTTGTGTAAGGTAGGTAAGGAAGGAGACCAGGAAAGATTTTAGAGATCAAAAATTCACAACGTGTCGGTTTCGTTTATTTTCCTTAGGACCTTCAGTCATTTTTTTTCGGGTTAATAAGGAATGTCAAAAAAGTAATAATCTATTCTATTCCCTGGTCCAGGAGACGGGGGGGGGAGAAATCATGTTAGGCCAGGAACAATTTGAATTGTTGTTAATCGAAGCTATTTTTTTTTTTTACGGAATGTACAGCGACTAGAGAGTCGAACACCCACAGAAATCAATAAATACCTATTTATTACTGCTGCAGCGATTAGAGACGATATCGTCTAATAGATTCCATAGAGAGACATAAGTAGAAAGAAAGAGTGGGAGGAGGAAGAAAGAAGGTACCGACTACGACTTTTGCTTCGTTACAACAAATAATGTTATGTGAGCCGGTCGATTGTGGAAAGAGTCACATGCCCAATAATAATAATTATTATTGTTAATAAATAACGTGATAATTCTTGCTTGAATATAGTCGCTAGTCGCTGGCAGTTGGACATTTTTTTAAAAGTGGTCAACGATTTTTTTAATTTTATTCCCACATCAAAAATTTTGAAAATAATTTTAACTCGAATTTTTTGTTTTTAATTATATATATATATATATATATATATATTTAAAAAAAATATTTTCTCTAACTGAGGTTTTTTTGTTTCGTTGTAAGTGAATTGAATTATTAGTCGTATTAATTGCTGTTGGGCGTGTGTGTGTTGTAATGGTATCGCCCATCGAAGGGGCCGACGGTTGGAAACTGCTACTAGTCCTCCTCCTGACCGACTCTAAGGAAATGTAACAAAGTGGTCCACACTTCCTGGATTTAATTTCGCGGAGGGTACCTTTGATCGGTGCCAGCCTGGGATTTTCGAAATGGGTGAGTCACTTGTCCATCTATCAGTTTAATAATGGCTACAAACAAAAAGTAAAGCAGAAAGAACAGAACGAAGACAATTGATGACTGCAGTGATGCAATGCGTGTGTGCAGTTTTTTTTTTTTTTTTTTTTGCAACTGTGTCCAATTGACTTTAGTAATGATAGCAACTATTTACCGCGCCATCGTAATTGTTACAAAATTACCTTAATTCACGATTTGAATCTGTTTTATTTATTCAATAAATGATTTATCATCGTTTAAATTGGAAGAATAATTCACGTTTCTCTAGAGATTTTTAGGGTTTCAAGAAAGAGTAGGGGGGGAAGGCTAGGCTGAAACTGAAACATGAAATGTGCATGTTCCTTTTTTTTAAACAAATTTAGATATGCAAATTTATACATATGTTACCTTTGCATTGCGTGTATAATTATAAATTAAAAATATATTGCGATTGCCGAACATAAAATTATCATTAAAAATATAGTAGTTTGTACGTGCAAAAGAAAATATTTTCTTGGTTTCCAGTTCCACATTCAGAGGAATGTCAAATATTGTAAGCAAAATTCAAAGATGAATGTGTATTTAATTTGCAATATTTTTTTGCTCTTAAGTACGAGATTACAAAAAAAAAAAAATAAATAAAAAGGAAGTTATAGAACAGCTGCAATATAAAGTCTGAAGAGTTAAAAATACTAAAAAAAAAAAAAAAAAAAAAAAAAAAAAGGATAAAAACTAGAGACTAGGAATGATGCCTTTTAAAGTGAGAATCAAAGAAAAGCAGAAAAAACAAAAAAACAAAAACGTTTTTCTTCAATATAAAACGTGAAAACATTTTCTCTCCTAAAAAAAAAAATAATAAAAATATCGATACAATTTTTTACCGATCAAAAAATATTATGGAAAAAAAAAATGCTCTCGATGGCATCAATTAGAGAAAAGAAAAGTGACTATTTAGTACAAAAATCTATTTTTCTATCATTAGCTTCTATCGTTTTATTTGATTGATTATAATTTTAACTACAAGTTGTACAAAAAATTAACTGAACTTTTTTTTTTGACGGTCGACTCAATTTTAGTATTTTTTTTAAAACTTAAAGAAAAAGTTAAATCTTTGTCATTGCGACTATTTTTCCCTCCTTTTTAAAATACGATAAAATGAAAGGAAAAAAAAAAGTAAACGGCCCGGGTTATTTTGGTTGGACCCTCACGTCATAACGGGACTCATAAATAAAACTTTATAAAAAACACATGATAGTAACTAATATTACAATTTTACCAACGAAATCTCTAGATGCAGGACTTTCATTCATGTTTAATATTCACCTTCTACAATTTTTTGACTTCAATGCAAACCAGTGTTACGCCTCATTAGGCGTGAAACTAGTTTGCGTCCCCACGGCAATTACTTGTTTTGCCCAACCCCAGGTGTCCTTGGGTTTTAGTTTCAAAGGGTCAGCCGCCAAGGCGGGTTTTTCGCTTTCAGACGGACAGGTGTTTAAAGAGATATCATAATACCACCAATAATAATGTTGATCAAGAAGTGTGTTTTACATGCAAATAAAGTTAGAAATAGCATTCCTTCTTAGTCTCCTCCCGCTCTTATTTAAAGCTGTCAGATGTATTCAAGATGGCGGAGAACGGACACAAGATTTATTATCGGCTTCTTAAAATCATTTCTTTTGTATTTTTTAAAAGAATTTAAGCACAGTCTGACTTTTAATTTATTAAGTAAAATTATGTACAATATTGATAGATATATACATGGACAAAAATGTGAAAATCCATAAAATTGAAAATGTATACACCTGCTCCTTCCACATTTTTTTTTAACAAGGTTCAAGGTATACTTATTTATGTGTGGCGTGTGTGTGTGGGGGGGGGAGGGAGCGAGTGATAATGGTTGACTACACCCCCCCAGAAAACGTCGCTTCATATTTTCTATTTTTTTTTACTGCAAGATAAACATAAACTACTAAAACAACAATTAATATTATTACTTGATTTATGTAATTAGTAGCACTCATAACAATAACTTGTCTGTTGAATATATAATTTAAAAAAAAAAGAAAGAGATTGCCTTCTCTTTTTACCTTTGATCATGTATTGTAATCTTTGAAAAAAAAAAAAAAAACCCAGCTTCTGAGAAACGTCATACCCGGTGAAAATGCAAGACAGTTTAGATTTAAAATAAGCTTAGACTGGCCCAAACTTTCCAACTGAATATTCAATTTGTTGATTTAAGAATAATTTGCATAAAGAATAAGCATTGACAAAAATTTGCATTATTGTTTTTCTCTTCTTAACCAGTATTCAATTTTTGGATCTTACGTGGGAGTGATAAGGATAGCTAACGAATAGAAAGTACTTACTATGTTATTGTTATTTAATTTAAAAGAATAAACATTTTAACCCCCCCCCCAAAAAAAAACCCTCAACTTAGGTTTTTTTTTTTTTTTTTTTTTTTATTCCAATGTACAAAAAAATTAAAGGTAGTTGCTCTTCTTGTTTGATTATATTGCTAATTTATTAATAGGCTAACCAGACCGGTTAAAAAAATTGGAGGTCTCCAGATAGAGAATCTCAATCTATCCTTGGCTCTCTAAACAAATCTTAATTAAAAATTTGTTTCACTAGAGAGTGTTGATGTAATAATCGGAGTGATTTCTGATCAGAATTTGTATGTCTGTCCGTAACTAAACCAAAAATAGTCATTAATTTTTGGCAGTGTAAATGAAAATTTTTCATTTCTCTAGAATAGATATTGGCTTCATTTATATTTTATGACGCATAATAACTTATAACATTTATTCACTGTAATATTTTTTCAATTATGTCAGACGTGGCATTTTGACTATGCTGTCTGTGGCCCATATTTTTTTTTTAGTCCTTAAAGCGAGATACTTTTTTTTTTGGTTTGGCACTTATAAATGCTCTCAATTGCATAAGATTAGACAACCTTTCTATTTCTATTTTTACTTTTTTTTTTAATTGTATTGCCACGATTTGTTGACATTTTGACCCTCTTTTTAGAAAATTGTCTGTTTCTTGTCTAAATGCTAAATACTTGATTGTTGTTGAGTAAATTAAATCCAAGAGTATAGTGTCAATCTATGAATGAAACTGCTAAATTATTACTTTCGTTCTAGGAAAAACAAAATAATTAAATAAAATAAAAACGTACTAATTAACTAATTTCAGTGAAATGTCAGTGTTTTTAAGTACTTCTTTCTATTTTTATTTGCTGTCGACGGATTTTTAATGAATATTTCAAAAACACAATTCGTTCTAAAAGCATTAAAAAGTTGTTACACATTCTAAATTTAAAATCTATTTTAATAATTATTGCATCATTTTAATTTTATAATTCTTCAAAGCTGAACAAAAAGCTACTTGTGTTGATTATTATTCGTGCCAAGCAAAAAAATTAAAAAATGAAGCTTTATTTTTCACTGACAATTGACTGTGTTGAGTAACCGTGTAAAAATGTTATAACTACTTTTATCTCCAACCAAAGCAATTTTTCTAGTTTAAACAGTTATCTAATATATTTTTTATTTTTTCTAAACTATCAATTGCTTTTTAGTTTTTACTATTTTATTTTCATAAAAGTAAAAACGGTTTATCAGTTCCTCATGAATTTGGATTTCGAGTATTAACAACAACAAAATACTTCAAGTATGAATCGAACCCGCATTTTAACGATTGAAGCTTTCAATTTGATGCTTCAGCTTCAATCATTGTTTATTTTTTAGTTTTATTTCGTGCATAATTTGTCAGTAAATAAATATATTTTAAATTAATCATAATTACTCGTGTTGCAATGATTGTACAATCGACTCAGTCTTTCTTGGTGAGGGTGGGGGATGATCAGTAACATTTTTTTTTTTTTTTTTAAGCAGCTACTTTTCATGTTTGGCCTTCTTTTTAAACCTTTTTCTCGTTTTTTTTCTTTCTTCCTTATGTCCTTGCAAATGTCATCTATTTTTTCCTGTTACTACTCAACTTTATCGTAGCATTGACTAATTGGCACTTAAGAAATTTTTCGGTTAGTAAAATAAAATGTGTGAAGTTCTGATGCATTTTTAGTCGTGTAAATCTTGGGCGACTGTTAAAGAATTTAAGAACATCAGTTTGTGTTTCATGTTTATAACTGAAAAATATTTGGGATAAAATTTAAGATTAAGTAAGAATATGAGAAATACACAGAAGAAAAAAGATTGTGTAATTTAAAAATTTACCGTTTTGTTTTTTCATTTGAACACATTTTTATTCATAAATGATTTCATTGCATTTTTAAATTGAATAATTCTAAGAGAGTTGCTTAATCACTAATTTTTGTTCACTTTTCAATTTTTATGACTAAAAAAATATGAAATTATTTTGAATTTGCTGGAAATTATTCTCTAGCTTCTTTCGATGAGAAATTGAATTCTACTTCTCTAAGTAACAAAAAGACAATTGTTGTAACAGAAAATTACTGATTTGGTTTATGCTGCGAATTAATTATTGAAATTGTATCGTTCAAATGAAAGTTTTCAAAATTAGCATCTTTCAATCAGCTGGCCTATGTCCAATAAAAATAACACATGTACGGTGTTGAATCCAAATATATATCTGCTGTATTTTTTATTTGATGCTATTGAATACGGATCACGATTATTAAAAAATGCATTCTTTACTAACTACGCTGTTCTTTAATGGAATAAGGTTGCGTGCTTATCCCCACTCCCAAAAAGTAAGCAAGAAAAGAAAGAAAAAAAAGCACAAATTATATATCACTATGCGAAATTTGACTCTTTCAAACGTACAAATTCTTTCGCGTCTACTAATGCAACCATTCATACAAAGAATGATGCTAAATGAAATCTGGGATATTTTTAATTCCTATATTTCATATCTTGTAAAAAGTGTTTCTATGATTTTTAAGAATTTAAGAAAGTAGTTTTGAACTAAAAAAAAAAAATGAAGTCAACGGAAAAAATTGTTTTAGGGCCAGGTTAAGAGTACATTAGATGGGTGTGGATTATTGTGTGTGCGTGCTGTAAGACAATAAAAACTACAATCTGTATAGAACGAAAATGAGTGGAAAAACGCAACCAGTTCCATTTTCTTTACCTTTTTAGGCAGATATAGTCAAAATACCATGCCCTTACCCACCAGAAAGATTGTCGTATCTAACCTTTCTATCCCCTTTTGGCCTTGTGTCGTACTATGCAAAGCTTAGTAATCGAAATACTTTCCTCTCTTCATTCCTCTTCTTTCAATACGAAAGGGATATGTTTGGGGCGGGGATGATTCACTTCTTATTCTCCCTCTTCTCTCGCTACTGTAACTGGAGTTGGCAGAAAGTAGAATTGTCACCATTATTATTATTACCATATCATTAACGCTAAAGGATCAACAACCCATAAAAAAAATCTGTAATTTTTTGTTTGCCTCCACGTGTACCAGTAAGTGAAAAGAACAGGGTGAAATAAATAATTTGTTTAGGTCATCGTAGACTGATATACAACACAAAAAAACAAACATGTTTTTTTAGAATTGCTTACTGACCTACTCATTAAAAAAATAGAAAACATTCTTTTGAAAGAATCTTTTTAGATTAGCATTCTTTCTTTAGGTTTTCTTTCCTTAGGGAACAACACTTGCCAAAATCGAAAAAATATTGATTAGTTGTCAAATTAGAAGGGGGTCCTGTTCATAATATTGATGGAGTGTAAAATTGAACCCTGACTTTTGGAATGAACAGTTTGTTTACAAATGTGACGTTTGAAACTGTTTGTCATTGATACCGGCGTACTGTTTTTTATTTTTTTTATTTATTTTTTAATTTTCAGGATCTTTAAGAGTTTTTAAGTTTTTGGTGAGGGTTGTTTCTGGAAGCACATTGAGGCATAATAATTATTTTAAATGAATAAATAAATAGATGTATACTTTTAAATTTTAGTTTTATTAATTTATGGAAATTTGAAAATTCACCGATTTTTGATATCAACTATTTTCTTTTAAAAATAGTTGAAGAATTTACCCTTCTGGAAGCGCAATAGGAAAAATCTGTTATTTAATTAAAAAATGTGCATATTTGTTTGTTCTTTAATAACAAATCTTTGTAAAAAAAATCTGTAAAAAAAAAAATAACAATATGATTTTTGCCACACAATTCATTTCGTTTTAAAATATTTTTTTTTTAAAAAAGAAAGGTAAAATAAAAATGTACATATCTATTTGTTCTTTTGTGAAATATCTTTTAAGAAAAAAATACATACATACATAAATTATTTATGAATGTATGTATTTTTTCTTGTACATACATATTGTTATTGTAGTACACAGAAGAGTTTCAAACATGACAGTTGAGTTGCAACCAGTCCCGATAACTCTTCAATTAAATAGTTAATATTTTTAATGCTAATCAAAAAAAAACATTAAAAAAAAATTTCCCTATTTTTTTTGAGTGCTCATGTTTTTTTATTAATATTTCCCTTATTGTGAATAGAAGAATGTTAGCAGTTGTTCTGTTTGCTAGTCTAGATATTCTTTTTTGTTCATCTTTTTGAAAATAAGAATCTTTGATATCCACAATGAGAAAGAAAAAGTAAAGCAGTTTCCCCAAGCCCGTTTTAACTTTTGTTACTAAGCATGACTTCTTCATCGAAGTTCTCTCCAAAAAATAGGTTATTCTCTTGATTTTATGGTGAAGGGAATTCCCTTTAATACTCGTCTCACCCAGAATACCTGAAATTAAACCATGGGTTTGTTAATTAGTTATTGTTGGTTTGTACTGCACAAAGAACCCATTAATTCTGAAGATAAATGTCATGTATTTTAGAGTTTAAACAATTTTATATCTGCTATTATTCACCAAAAAGTCTTTACAACATAAATTGAATGCAGTAGAATGAAATTCTCAGTTTTGCTTTTTTTCTCTTTTGCATGTCAGAAAACATTTAAATCTATATAACTTAGGTGGGCAACAAGTAGCCTGTTGAAATAAAAATAAGTGCCAAATTTGAAACAAGTTAAACCATCCTAATTAGATTACAGCAAACAATTTAATAAGCTTTTAACCTTTCTTGACTAACGAAAGAGTACCTGATGTCCTTTGTAATTATTCTTAATTTAATTCATCATGAAATTAATTAAAATAACAATGTTTCTATTTTAAAGAGTTTTGTCTGTTTTATTCTAGATACATCTGAGCATTATATATTGAACAAAATGAAATTTAGAGATACCAAATAGCAAACAAGCTTATGTGTTCTTTGTCAGTACAAAACTGTATGTTTCATGTTATGGAATTTATATTTTTATATTTAGATTTGATATGCAGGTAGCATGAAAATTATCAGCATAGATCGTGGAATTGTCATACTGAGCTCAAATTATTATGGAGTATGTTTTGCTTACATTTAGGAAAAAGCATAAACCCAACCTCATCTAGCTATGGGTTAAATAACAGTCAAAAACTCTTTAACCTTAATAGAGTAACCAGTCTTGGAGAAAAACAACACTGAATTCAAAGCCAGTCTGAAGTGAGATTGGGTCTATCTGGTTATCTTGCCTTAGATGCACCCACTACTGTTACAGCTGCAGTACATGTACCCCAACAAACGTAATATGTTTGAGGACTCATGATTATGAATTTAGATTGGATAAGTGATTCAAAATTCAAAATATTTTCATTTTCTGTTGAAAAAGTTGATTGATTTTTACTCAACAAAGATGAAAGTAATTATTTTAGATTGGATGTATTTTATTACTGAGATAGAATTTAGATATGAAACCTGATAAATAGCTTAAATTTCTTTGGTGATTGATTCTCTTATAATTGTGAAAATTTTCTGGAACTATGAAAGATTCAACATTGCTTGCCTTAATTTTTATGTTTCTTTCACATAAGAAACATTATTTTATTTATTTTTTAGATATTTTTTCATGTTGTAGCCCATAGTTGGAATAGAAATTACTTCAACCATTTTAAATTTGTTTGATCAGAATGTAAACTGCCAAGTTTTGGGCTTTGCCATGCTTCATCTTTAAATAAAAACAAAAAAGATAATCTGATCTAGTTTTGTCATGTGTGTTTATTAGTTGATAAAATGTTGATATGAAATGTTTTTTATATAATGATGACAATAGTTTATTACTTAACATGAAAATTGCAAAAATTGCGCTCATATTACCTCTAGATATAATGAAATAATTCGTTACAGGCAGTCTAAATTGTTACAGTTGCCCATTGGGTGGGAATAAATTCCTTTTGGATTTTTTCTCTCTTCATAGAGTAAAATTCTTTTGGAATTGGCCTTAAAATGATGTATGACTTCCAGCTGATAATCATGTACTACTTGTTGGCAATGTAATTCTAATGAGCAAAAAAAAAAAAAAATCTGGACATTTATATAAAAAAACGCATATAAAAACAGCAAGTTATTATTTGGGAAAGCAGCCAAATTACATCAACAAGACTAATGTTTCATTAGATTTCTGTATTTATGACACTTATGTTTTACAGAAGGGACATAAGTGGCATAACTGTTGAAAAATCAGAAAAACTTGGATTTTTTTTTTTTTTTTTTTTTTCTTGAACATTTGTTAGTTAACTTTGTGTAAATTTATCAAAGTCTTATTCAATTTTTCCATGTATTATATTCATAATGTCAAAGCATTCATGTTCTTGTAAAATCTGCATTTATCATAAATATTGAATATTCCTGTTGATCTGGTAATGAATAATTTTTTCCTTCTTTTCCAACCCCAATATACATGTATATTCTTGTGAAAATTATAACATTAAAAAATATACAACTTAGTGAAACATTTGGGTCAATATCAAGTTTACCAGTTTCTCTACATGTCATAGATTTCTTGTTTTTATTGTTCATTTTCAAATTTTTCTTAGAGGATTAAAAGTAAATTATGAAATCACTTACCAAATTTTTCCTACAAATGTCAGTTTTAGGTAGCCAAGATACATCATTTTATACTTACCTTTATTTTTAATTTATACTTCATTAACACTACAATGATTAATCTTTAATTGTGCTAAAAATGATTTAAAAAAGACTTAATGTTTAATCCAAGTTGTCTTATGATTATCATGAAAGCATATGAAAACCTTTTTATACAGCATTTTTTTAATTTTATATATTTAGTTGTTAATTTCAATTAGAAAGTGATTAGTTTCCTTTTTCTTATTTTTGTAGTGTTATTTTTTAACAATCAACCAGAAAAAAAACATTTTGGTGTAGTTAGACTTAGTTTTGAATTTTCTATAAAAAATGCAACCTTTGTATACTTTGTTACTATTGTTGAAAGATCCAATAATTTTTCTGGTCAATTAAAAAGAATCTAGTAGATATTGAATATATGTATGATACTTAATTTTGGACTCACACCAAACTTTATAAGTGCCATTGAATCCTTGCAACCTTGAAAATCTATTGATTACAAAATGTTTTCAACCTGGTAGTATATTCATATTTCCTCTGATTCATTCTATTTATGACAGTAACAAATGCTTTCCATCAGTTTTTACTGTTCATAGCAACTACTATTATAAATGTACTTGAAATCAATATTTTGAAAAGCAATTTCCTACCCTACAACTTTAAAGGAATTTTAAATACAAGTTAATAAGATATTTTGATACTGATGTTCAAGTTACTCTAGAGGCATCCATAAATTTGCTTGACTGACATTCTAACAACTAAGATACTACCATGCACATATGTGCATACACACATGCACAGACACACACACACATTTGGTGGAAAAGTGTACTAATTGTACTATTTTATGTTCTTACTGTATATTATAGCAGTTGCAAATGTCTTGTAATATCTGGAGAAATTATCTGGTTGTTCATTCACAAAATAGATATTGAAATCTTTTTTTTTTTTTTTTTTTTTTTTTACATGTCACCTCTTCTGAAATTTGCATACCACTTTGTCTCAATTTTTCTATTAATTTGTCTTTTTCTTCATATGTCTCTGTATATTACTTTCTTTTATATAGAGGATATACTAATTTGTTGTTTTCAAAAGTCATCATACAGTTCAATATACATTAAATTTACTATATGTGATTAACACTTAATTTTGTGAGACTTTGTGGTTTAAGTTATGACTTTTTTTTTTTTTTTTTACTAATGTTTCACAGAAGTTAATGTTTGTACTGGACAATTTTCAAGTTAAACCAGTAACAAATCTACTCGTAGGTAGAAGCCAGTGTAGTGTATTTTTCATATGTATCAAAACAATTGAAATATGTTGTCACTTTCGTTTTCAAAACTTTTGACTGATTCAGTTTCTTCAAAATGTAAATATTTCAAAAGATACATTCTGATTGCATTATATTTCAGAGGATATGACCTCATATGACATTTTTAATCAATCCGTTTTCTGCCATATTGCACACTGCAAATGATCTTTTTCAAGTGATTCTCTAAGGAAATAAATTGAATGTAATAAAGCTTGTTTCTAGTTACTATTTTGAATATCGTTAATGTATATTGGTAGTATACTCTAGTGTTGTACTGCCATAAAGTAAAAAATACCCAAGGCATATCTAACTATATATTTCAATTCTGTTAGGTGCTCTAAGGAACAAAAAAATAAAAATTTCAAATAATACATAAATAAAAATAAAAGTAGCAAGATGGTAATTTAAAAAAATAGCCTTTTTTTGTAATTGCCTTAATGAAGAACTTAATTCTGTGTAACAGTACTGTGCAAAGGTCATAGTTAATTTTAAACTATTGTAAATTTCTAAGTGTCGTCTTATAAGTGGATTTTTTTATTGTGCTGTCTAAAGATGAAACTTTGGCCATATTGGGGTCATTTTTACACCTAATTATCATATTTTTTAGCAAGGATTCTGAATGTGGAGAGAAGAGGCAAAATTCTTCAGCACTTGACCTTTTTTTTTTTTTTCTGTTCCACCGCTAAAAGTCAAATGTTTTTTCGGAACAGGTTCAATTTTTTTTTTTTTTCTATATGTAGGGTATATTCTGACATCAAATTCATGCATTCTTTCATTACTAGAAATCATGGTGAAATTTCCAAAGAAACCAAGATGGTGAAGATGGCCAAGAATATGAACCAGTGAACAATTGCTAAGGAACTTGGAATGTCAATAAGCAACATTTCAGAAATCCTCTTAAAGTTTCAAAGCAATGGAAGTGTTTTGAATCAGCCAAACTATGGTTGCCTTTGAAAGTTGCAGCTTAGGATAATATGGAGATGAATCCGGACAGCAAAAAGCACAACAAATTACGACTGATAGACAAGTGATGGATGAGTGCGACTTCTTCCATTTGGTGTCAGTAGATAACAATAAGTACATCCTTCAAGAACATGGATTGAATAGATCCATTTCAATGAAGAAAGCCTCTTTTAAATACAAAACATTTGAAGGAAATATTAAGTAGGTCAAAATAGTATGAACTATTGGATGCTTGGGATAATATCACATTCTGCAATGAAATGACAATGGAGCTGCATTCTAATAGGTATGAATTTATCAGAAGGCCATAAGGAAAGTGAAATATTCCACATTACACAGCAAAAACTGAAGTTTTAGGGATGTCTGATATTTTAATGCTGCATAAGAAGGGTTTGTTCAAGAAAATTGGTTAAAATTAACAATACTTTGAATAGTACCTAATACATTCTGTTGTTGAAGGAACATTTGATACCAGACTTGGATGAAGGTGAGATATTTTTGCATTATGAAGCTCCATATCACAGTCTGCATGCAACACAACAGAAACTGATTGATGAATGTTTCATCACATTGAAATATTGGCCAGATTAGAGCAGTGTCTGAAATCATTGATCAGATGTTGAGTAGAATTCATCAGAAGAATTCAGACAATCTTGAGTTGTGGGAGCTCAACCACAGGGAATGGTATCTAGTATCTGAGGATGAAGGATTCGTATGCATCCTATCCAAGGTGCAGTGAAACAATTATTCAAGCCACAGGAAGCCTTACAATATATTAATGTGCATTAACTTCTTGAAATCAATATTATATAAATTTTTGTTAGATATTTTTTGGGTTTTGAAACACAGCATCCAACTTGGTTTATATATGGTGGCTGAAATCTTTTGCACAGCCATTTTTGAGAGTTGTCTCATCTTCCACACTTCTATAGAACCCTTGCTAAAAATGTGATAATTAGGTGTTAAAATATCTCCAGTAATGCCAAAGCTTCATCTGTAGACAGCACAATGAAAAAAAAAACAATTATAAGATGGCAATTATTAGAAAATTACTGTAGTTTAAAATGTCTGACAACTTTTGCATGGTACTCTAGAACCTCAGATTTGGTATAATGTAATAACACTGATTAAAATTTCTAGATACAAAAAAGTATTGATATAATTAAACAAAAGTTGTTAGTGGATTGCTCAATTGGTAAAATTGGAGCTTAGACATTAGTTTTTATTTGTATTATTATAAAACTAAATTATTAAACTTTACTGTATAACAAGTAAACCAATTTAGTAACAATTTTTTTATATTTTATTATTAACCACTGAATGCAATTAAATAAATTAGTAAAATATGAAAAGCTTTGTTCTAGACATTGTTATAATAACTTAGTCTATGACTAGAATCTTTGATAGTTATATTTACTCTAATTTGCTTGCGGAAAAATATTAGTAACTAATATTTTTAGATTGACATATTCCAATTTAATAGTGTTATACTTGATCATTATTAAGTATGTAGATTTGGTTGCACAGTTTATAATCAGTAATTTAATTACTCTCAATAAAAATTGGCAAAAAGTAAATAATAATATTTAAGTTCATTCTATGTCTAAGATAACTGATAATTCTTAAACCAGGGATGAAAAGCAATTAACTTATGAGGGGACAGCCACTGGTCAATTGTTGATATCACTGATTATCAGTTGACTAATTGGTGCGACTATAATTTGGTGTAAAACAATCAGCACTACAATTCACTAGTATCCCCTTATCTGTAGGCGATACGTTCAAAGACAACCCCCTCATTGAACCACAGATAGTACTGAACTGCATATATACCATATTTTTCCTATGCATATACAGCTATAATAAAGCCTAATTTATAAATTAGGCACAATAAGCAAATAGCATCACTAATTAAATAGAATAATTATAATTGTAATAAAAGATGTGATGGATAGATTTGTTCTTACTGCAGATTTTAGCAACTTCAACATACAATTTCTTTTTCAAGAGCTTATATGTTTTTATTTAAAGGAACCACTTTAAAGCTTCTGTTTGTCATATCTAAATTGCCAGTATCACTACACTGGTAGTTTTGCACTATTATGAAGTAAAACCTACGAATTGTTTCAATGTATGGTTGACTGAAGAAAGTAAAATTGTGGATAAGGGATGACTAATTGACCATTGTATTTGAAAGTGCAGATAGTTTTTACCTTTTGATTAATTTTGTAATTTGAGAGAATTGACTAGGTTAACAACAAGTAAATTAATACTAATACAATTCATCTTTGTGTTTTAATTGTTTGTGTGATAGAATTAAACATTAATAATGGATAGAAAATTTATCTTGTGAATGTTTGCTTCTGTTTTATGAAAATGCCTGCACTAATGATCCAATTCCAAATGATTATCCAAGTGTTTCACTTTAAATAGCCATTGTCCTTTTTTATTATGAAATAGTCATTGTTGAAAAATATTACTTTATCTAAATTAATTGTATGCTTTTAATATGCTCTATCTAAATTAATTGTATTTCTAATATTCTGAAAGACATGAGCAACTACTTTAATCAGTATTATCCTGAATAACAGTTTAAATTAATTGTTTGCTTAAGAAGTAATGCAGATTTTATCAGCTTATAGAGATTGCAAATATATAGTAATAAAATAACATGCAATAGATAAAATATAACAATAACATCTATCATTGAGATGATGTCTAAGTCATATTTGGGACTTAAAGATCATTTCATAGATATATCAGATACTTAACTATGTAATATATTAAAGTATAATTGTTGGTAACTATTTGATTTCAAGTTGATCTTTTACTTATATAGCTTCAGGTGGTTTTGATTAGTATTATACATATTATTTGATATAATAAAAATATTGAATATATTATTCAATAATAATTGGTTACTGTATAATCTTACCTGTAGTTTACAATAAAGTAGTCAGACACTTGTTACAATGGTTTATAATTTGATGGAATATGGTGTATGTGTCTCACCCCAGATCATACCAGAATATACTTTGCACTCAGTGTGATATCAGAGAAGCCAGGCACATTGACAGGTTGGCTTGACAGATAACCTCCTGGCTACCAAGTGCAGATCTGTGCCTTACAGGATGTCAGTGGATGTTCTCACATGAGAACATATGATGGCACACATGGGGAAAAAAACTGTGTCAGACAGATATATAAATACCCAGCACCCCAGCAAGAAGAGTAACTCAGACATTGCACATGATAAAGTAAGGTTCATATTTGGACCCAGGAACCACCCACTCATTGGCTGCTGGTAATTGACAAAGTCTGGTGTTGAATAAAATGCAATGTTATGTATGAGATGCAATCTTGTATTTTCATTTGTAATACACAACAATACTTTATTACAGGAGAGTGGTAGACGTGAAAACATATTAGCTTCAAATTGTGGCATGAACCTCTTCCTCCAAACTTCTTTATTTCTGTATATGTTTGTGAAGTAAAAGTTGTCTTCACAACCAAATCTAAACTCATGCTCTGGTTCAGATTCATTTGTCTGTTTCATTTTCTTTGATTATAAATCTAAACCAATTGAAATTAACAATTTTTCAAATGAAAAACTTGATATTGAAAATTGAAGTTGCTGCTGAATCTGTAATACCAGTGTTGAGAAAATTGGATTATAATATGAATTTATTTTAAAAGTAGCAAAAATAGTTCAGTTTGGCTATAACTTCAAAATTTGATGCATTAGTGATTAAAAAAAAAAATACAAAAAAAATGAATAAATGTATGTAATATCTGAAATGCTTACAATCATGCTCAAATAAATCAGCCCAATCAAAATTGTGCAAAAAATGTATATATCTGGTGCCTTTTATTGCAAATAGGTTTACCGTTAGCAATGACTCAATAAACAGACCATAACCAAAGTAGATAAACTGAATGAGTGTATAATGAGTCATTTGATAAAAATGTTTGCTAGACAAATAGATTATCAAAGTTATTATTTTAATGTCTATCATTTTATTCTTCATTCAGTTGTACTCCTAAATTCTTTAATATCCAACTGGTCTAAAAATGTATTGCTCTGAATCTAGCAAAAGAAACAAGTATTTTGTCTCCTCAGCAAAGGATAAGTGGCTATTGATCACTTAATTAGAAGCAGGTTTTGTGTAATACCATCTACTTTGTTGTTGTACTTGTAAAATTTGTAATATAATGTATAAGCAAATAAATGATACAAGTTAAGTTGCAAATGAGGAATTGTTATAATTGTATATAATATTCAATTAGTATTCTTAAATATTTTCTAAAAATTGATTCTCTTAAATAAAAAAATATTTTTTTGTATATCTTTATTAGGTAGTTAATTTTGTCATATTTAATTATTCAGCTTGTCTAACAAAATAAAATAAAAATTGATAATCTGTTTCGATAATATTTGAGAATTTAGTTAACACAGCATATTCATTTGTTAGAAATGATATAACTTATAGTTGAAATTGTAGTCAATGTGTGAACAGTTTCAAATGCAGATTTTCAAGGCAAGAACCTCTGGTATTCTCCACTCTAATGATTCGTGCATCACATTCTTCCTCTCCATTTCTCACTGTCATGCTAAACTAACCAAATACAGTAATGATATTTTAAAAATATCTAACAATTCTACAAAAGCAATAAAATTTTAGTTTTAAAATATGAACATGGGCATGATTTTTTCTAAACATCTTTCTGAAGTATCTGAATAATTAAAGATAATTTGTTTTCTTCTTCTATTTCAATAATTTCTAATATTCTTCTCTCTTTATTCAGAATCTAAAGTTTGTGAGACCAACATTTTAAAGATAGTTACTTATTATAATTCAGGACATATTTGGCACTTTTGTTGATACTTTTGTTAGTATTTAGGGCACACAAGAATTTTATGCATTTTCCTATAATGAGCAGTAACTTCACTTTACTACTACTACTATATATATATATATATATATATATATATATATATATATATATATATATATATCATTGTTGTTGCATTGATTTGTATGTGATATCAATTGAGAGGAAAAATATCTGACGTAATTTCAAGGAACAAAAAAATCACAAATATTTCAGTGGTCTGAGTAATTCAATAGTCATCTCCATGGAACTTGTTTTAGCTTGCAGAACATTCATGTTGTCTCCTTTTTTCTCTTTGCAAATCACAAACTACCAATTACAAAGAATGGTACGAGCTAACAATTACTGCTTATATCTACAAGTAGATACCCTGTTTAGTGCACATGTTGTGCCCAAGACTACAAACCTGTTGTTATGACTACCACTCTGATGACATCATTCATTGATTGTTCTGTAGAACATCCATCACTGTACCAGCTGTTGTTACTATGGTAACACAGGTTTACCAACTTGTGCTTGATGCTTTGTCACATGGTCTTTAAGAAAGGATAAAATGGAATCTTTTATTGAAAGGAAAATCTTTTTTTGATTGACTGTGTATGTTTGAGGTATACAATAATAGTAAAATACTCAAGTTTATGTAAAAACAGTGTTGTTATAATCACCATAATTAGATACAAATGTAGAAAATATTACCCCTGTATTTATTTTAAGACACTTGTATTAAAGTATATACTACTTCTTAAAGACAACATTTTTTTTATTGGAATACTGATGATAGAAGAATGTCCTATCAAAGTATATGCAAGTACAATATATAATTTAAAATTTGACATGTTTGGTTATGTTGTTAGATTTAGCCAAGATTAAAAATTTAAAGCAATTTTTTCTTAGGAATTCAGATAAAACTAACATTTCATGCTTTTCTTAAACTAATACACAACTTTTCTCAAAACAGATTTAAGCAAAATGAAAGTTCTAACACTATGACAGTAACTTGTTGAGACTAAATGACAACAGTTTATTTTAATAATTTTCAGGGCATGAATGGAAGAGACATGTTTGTTTATAAGAACACAGAAATTGAATAAAATAGAATAAAATGTACAAATAGATAAAAGTTAGACTTGTAAACCTATATGGAATTATGTTGGGTATTGGTTTGTTCATCAGATATCTAAATATATTTTTTGGAGTGAATTTCAATCAACTAAATTTATATCTATCTGATTATTTTGTTATTTGAATATCTGTTTTATTTAAAGACTCATAGTTTTGAACTGTCAAATGTGCTTATCAGTTCATTTGGAACTGCAACATGAATGTTGAATTTAAATGTCTAAAGTAATCAATCTCAGATTTTAACAAATCATTCTTTTGTTTGAATTTTTGAGATGTGAATTCTTATTATATACTGATTTGTTCAGACTAGTGTTCACATCAAGTAAAACTCCTAAGTGACAATCTAGACACTATCAACAGGAAATGGGCAGGGTTAGAAACACCCTTCACATTAACAAATATTCTGCAAGAATAACTTCAGTTTCCATTAATAGAGATATACTGTATATACTTGTGTATAAGCTGACTTTATGTATAATGGGACCCCTGAATTTCTTGCATGAATTTTACCCCTTTCTCCAGAACAGATTTAACTGTGTAGTGCAACCGGTTGCCAAAAATGCATGATTTTTAAACTCTTTGAAAAAATTACTTGTGTATAGTGTGAGACTTTTTTTTCTTTTTTCTTTTTTTTTTTTTTTTTTTTTTGCATAAAAAACTGATCATAAAAACTCACACTATACTTGAGTATATATGGTAACAGATTTTTCCCATTGCTCCTCTTTCAGCAGGGCAAATTCTTCAACTATTTCTAAAAAAATAGTTAATATTAAAAGGGGGTTAATTTTCATAAATGAATAAAAGTATATATCCACTTAGTCCTCATTTGACGTTGTAAATGAGCAGAATAAAAAAAATAACTGGAAAAAATTATTTAAAAATTCATATGTGAAAATCTGGTAACAGTAAAGATTTAACAGAATATCAATTTCATATATATTGCCATTTTTTTTGTGTGGGGAAATAAATAATAAATACTGATATTGAATTTCCCAAATGCATTCACCAACCTGAATTCTGCAATTTCTGTAACCTTTTGAAGACTTCTAAAAAAAACATTCTTCTCATGACTTCAACTTTTTTGTGGTATAAACTCATGCGCTGGTTCAGACACATTTGTCTGTTTCATTTTCTTTGATTATAAATCTAAACCAATTGAAATTAGCAATTTTTCAAATGAAAAACTTGATATTAAAAATTGAAGTTCCTGCTGGATCTGTAATGCCAGTGTTGAGAAAATTGAATTAATTATATGAATTTATTTTAAAAGTAGGTAAAATAGTTCAGTTTGGCTAAAACCTCAAAGTTTGATGCACTAGTGATTTAAAAAAAAATCTGACGTTTATCCAGACTTTAATGCCAAATTTGTAATTTTGACTATACTGACACCCTGGAAGATAATTTTTAAAGTTAATTGATCCATAACTTTTTTTATGTCTGTTAGTGTTATAAATGAATTTACTGATATATTAAAATATTAGATTGAAAGATGTGAACGCATAAAACAAAATGAATACTTGAACACCACTTTGTTTCAGTTGTGGAAATGTTCATTATAGATTTTAGTAGCTAATTTTCTTTATCATAAGATAATTTATAGTGTGCTTACTTCTGGACATGATACTATAACTAACAATCTACTTGTTCTGTTTTTGATAAAATGGGTTTAGTGAAATCTCTGTAGACTTGAAAGTGACCTTAGCAGGGTTTAGGTCTTAACAAGTTTAGATTCTAAAAGCTGTTATTCTTTCTGTTTGTGTTCATTTGAGAATTCTACTTGTGGAATGTTGTGTATTTGATTGCTCTATACACCCATTTTGATTCCCTTGTTGATCAACATTCCAGCTACATGATTTTCTCCCCTATTGTTCTTGACAGTGTGCCATAAAATAAAAAAAATGAAAAATGTGGTAGGCTGGTAAATTACTTGTGAAACAATTTGCTTTCTCTTGTTTCATCTTTATTGATATTCTGTACATATTCAATGTTTATAATAAAAAGCTTAAGAAGAAGGGTCATCAGTGATAATTTGTGATATTACATACTTGATTTATATATTCAGATTCTTACCAAAACTCTTTCAAAAGGAAAAAAAAGAAGCTACATTTCTACTGAGAGATGCTTTTAGTGTATGTTGCAAAGACAAGATATTGAACAATTAAAAAACAAATTTCTAAAATTTTTGGCACTACAAGAATGCTATTAGTCTGTTTCTTCTTTGGAATCCTTTATATGATGCAGAAATAAAGCTTGGTAAAAATACAAATTATATATACTACTATTTGGAAGTGAGGAAATTTAAGAAAAAAACTTTCAATTTTTTGGCAGATAGACTACATCTTGTCAAAAATTATATCTTGTATATGGCAAGTACAGAATAAAGTGTTCCAAAATTAAATTATATAAATAAATTTATTACATCTGTTAGTTTAAGTGATTTTAAGTTAGGTATGGTCTACCACACATGCACACACACACTTGTGTAGTGGGGTTACATCCTCAGACCAAACCCTCTTCAAAATTATACTAAATAAGCAAACATTTTTTTTTAATACTTTCTTGGTCAAGAACTTTTCTCCTCCCTTCTCATATGTGTGCATGTAGTGCAGAGATGGCTATCTGCATAATTGAGTGGCCAGCTGCCAAACACACACACACACACTTTTACCTACTGGTTCTAAATCTGTGCTCAGAATTGTTCTAGTGTGTCGGTATTTTGTTATTTGTATACATATGATTGAGGATACATTTATGTTAGTCTTTTGGGACTAATAGATCTGAAAACTATGCTAACAGTATATTAAAGAATGGGATGCTGGAAGTGTTTTAAAATACACTTCTTGCTTTTACATCTCCATTTTTTTCTCAATGGATCTGGATGCTATAAGTGATAATCATGGTGAGAGATACCATTAGGACATATCTGAGATGGAATTTGGGTATCAAGACTGATTCAACCGATACATGAGTGACTAGTGCTGCTCCCTATAGTGGGAAACCAGTTCAATATACAACAGCAAATATCTCAAACATTTCTGAAGATACTAGAAATAATATATAATGATAGATAGAATAAACTAATTGAAAGAGAAAGGGAAAGCACAAAAACAAATTCTAGTCCATAAAATTCCTGAAAATGGAACAAAACCAAGTGCTCAATGACTATAGTATAAATGAACCAAAAATGGGGAAAGTAAATCAACATGAAACTGTAATATTAGGTTGGTGCAAAAATAATGACGTAATAATGTTGTTTTTTGACGTTAAAAAATACGTCAAAAAACATTATTATTAGGTTGGTGCAAAAATAATGTCGTTTTCTCACATGTGAGAAAACGACATTATTTTTGCACCAACCTAATAACATCCAGATTATTATGATTAAGTGTAGGAGTGACTGTTTACCTAAAATTTAAAATGCATGGGGGAGGGGTAAAAAAAGTGTAAGCATTCTGAAAGCAAAGAAAATGTTTATCGCAGATTAATTCCACAACACAGAGAACAAATCACTGTAAGTTCAGGCTCAAATATCGGGGGCAGGCAGAAATGCCGAAAACTCAATTCGCAAGTACTATTTCACAAGTCCCAATGCATGTAACCAGTCAGAAAAATAACTCACTTGCCGACGAACACGGTAGCCAAAATACATCAGTTATTCCTCTCGATTCGAGAACACCAATTGCTTTTATTGCCTGAGCAGTTTTTTCATTTGTCAACAACTGGGAGAGGATGCCAAGTATTTTGCATAACAAAATACTTTTATAGAGACTCCTGTGACTGACTTGTTTTTAATCTAAATATTCCGTCTTCGGCATGTCATGCGGAATACGTGCCCCCTTTTTTTTTTTTTTTTTTTTTGGTAAGTAATTTTCTTTTCTGTCATAGGATACACGCGATGTGCTGTCGCTTGGTTTGACAAGGTAAGTCGCCATTTTCTTCGCTATACTCCCCCCTGATCTCATTATCACAAATCGAACAGCTTGGAGCAGCTCTCTTTATCCTGGTGCTTTGTTGTAATGGAACTATTTCCCTTACATGTGTTGGAGAGTCGTCTCCTGAGGAGTCATCAGACGTATCTAGAGATTCCAGAATCTGTGCGTCTGTGGAAGCATCGGATTATCCGATCACTGTCAGACGATGAACCATCATCAAATTCGCTCAGCGATGTATCAGAATCAACAAAAAGGCAAAGATCTTTTACATGCAATGGCATCCCATCAATTATTATTGTTTGTGGACTTACAATGTCCGTCATGCGACCCACTTGATACCTGGAGGTACGCCGGCCATGGGGAGCTTTCACCCATACTCTGTTCCCAATTTTGTATATATCGTGATTCTTACAATGATTAGGTGGTAATATTGTAGTAATTCCCTTCACTTTCAGTTGGTAACCGTGAATCATATTGGCAGGCACATAGGTTGATGATATATCATCTTTTGGCATGATATTATGCCAGTATACTGCCTCCATTATCGAACACTGTTTTCTTGCTGCAATTCTCTTTATGCTCCAATGAGATCTTTCCACTATACCGTTTCCTGCAGGAACATAGGCACAGTGAAAATGAAGTTGGACTCCCCAGTCATCCAAGAACTCTTTAAAGGACTTACTGCAAAATGCAGTGTCATTGTCGGTCAGGATTTCTGATGGTGGGCCTGGTTCAAAAAAATATTTTCCAACTGTCGAATGACGCTTCTTGAGTCTTGTTGAAGCAGGCGTTGCCATATCACAAATCGAATGTGACTGCAATCAATTAACGTAATGTAGTGTTGCCCACTGTAATACGTAATATCCATTCATAAGCGGGTCCAGATCTCAGTCACACTTAGGTTGCCATGAGGCCAACGACTTGAGGCTGGGTCAATTGACTGGCATTCTTTACATTTTCTGACCACTGCCTTGACTGTTGTAGGGTAGGCTCATCTCACAAAATACAGCGTCCGCCTGATGCCAGGATGTCCACTCTGGCAATGTATGGCACGTATCTGATCAGGAGAGGTTTTGTTCAACATGGAAGCTCATATCGGCCGTGTTGGTTCGATTTCCTTCTTGATCTCATCATACCATTGTTGCGGTACTCTGGTGAGCTTATCCGCTCGATTCTCACTCGACATTACCAAACTTATTGTAATCAATAAGTTATACTCTTGAATCAGCTTTTCAAGAGTACTCAAACGCCTCTGGATTAGAATCTCACTTGCGGCCTTAGTTCGTATTCTGGCTTTGCGAATGAGCATGTTAGATACCCACCAGTGCACATACGTGGAGTCTGTGAAGAGGTTTTGCTCCATTGCGCCCCACTGTAGTGCTAAATTGACACCCTTTAGAATAGCATCCAGTTCTGATAAATTGATATGTTGGGTGTCCTTTGCAGGCCGCAGCCAACATGCATCTTCTACAACACTTCTGTCAACCTCCAACAAAACCCCTCTGGCAAGAGAACTTGCATCGACCCATACCTCATAAGCATGTCCGTTTGTGCACCACTTACCATGTGCAGGGTCATTCTGTTGTATTCTTTCCGCGATGTCTTCAGTCATGTTCTTAAAGGGAGCATCTGTCACTTTGTCGTCGCAACCAGACGTGATTGACACTGTCCTGCGTTTTACAAATGATGCAGCAACATGATGCCACCCATACACAAAAACATGACCCACCAGTTTTCCACACCACGAGAAGACATTACATCGTGTCAGGACCTCAAGAACAGATGGAATGCCATTTCCACGTTTCCACTTAAGCATGTTATCTTGCTCGACATGCAAACCCAGCACACACGTGCCGTCCCATAACCGCTCTGGATCCTTGCAGGTCAAACCAAACGCAGCCAAGTGCTCCTTCACGTGAGCTGCTGAAATCATGCTCTCATCAACATAAATATCATCAATATATGATGAGGTTGCCTGTCTAACTGACTCGTCTTTCAACAGCGCAGCATCCACAATGGCCTTCATTATGGCTGGTGCAACATTCAACCCAAAACCCATTCAGGTCAAGCAATATCTTTGCCCTTTGAAGATTACCGTTTGAAGGGGCTAAAGTGTTTTATGGATATGTACTTGTAGCTAGGCCTACCGTTGGTCAAGGATAGCAACATCTGGTCCTTTTTTACGCCACTCCCTCAGTTTCTGTGTGCACACATCAGCATTGGCTGTGTGTGCATCAAGACACTCATTCAGCTCTCGACAGTCTAATACTGGCTGCACTTTATTTTTGTTTTTCTGCACCACCACCATGAACGGAATTAAACCTTTTGGGGGACCAAGTTCCTTTTCAGGAAAAGGCTGCAACCAACCATTATCAAGCCAGGTCTGCAGCTCATGTTTGTATTCCTCCTTGACTCCCGTTGGTATTGGGTACTCTGGCATCTAATTTCACAAACTCTCCAGTGATCGACCATTAGACCACTTCCATGATGCAACCCATGTCTTCTGGTTTGGATCAAATTCGGCACAGAAATCAGGTTCTTATTTTAATAGTGGCGCAGCAGACTATCCCATGCTTGGGAAACCGTACATCGCCATACTCTGTTATTTGGAGTTTGCCAAACTTTTTAATGGTGTGTTTGACACCATTAAAAAGTTTGGCAGACTCCAAGCAACAAGTCAAAACCCAATAACTCTCCATCCACTACCAAGACCTCGATTTTAAGGGGGCTTGCATTGTCCATGTCAAGCTTAATACTTCCAACTTCACAACATTTGGATGTTTATCAGCTCTGCCTGGTGAAATGGTAACCGCAACCATTTTCTCAGTTGCAATTTGATCTTTCATTACGGCCTGAGGTCGGTCCAACAGTTGGTTTGTATTCATGTCTTCCATCCCGGAAGACGCATGCAGTAGTTGCTTGATGTGCGCTAGTAACCCTGCTATGAACCCACATGCTAGTCCTTGCTCAGATATCCCGCCAAATAGACCTGCTGGCTTCTTCAAGTTGGCTAGAAACATGTCGACGGATTCGTCCGGATGCAATTGGCGTTCCGTGAATTGCTTGTAAGCCAGGAAACAATCCAGTGCAAAGGCAATCCGCAGGGCTTGTTTTATCTGCTCAACATCTGATATTTGCTTTGAGTTTAACTGTTGGTAAACAGCAAACGCTCCACCTGTCAACCTTAGAGGAAGAACACGTTCAACCTTTTTAATTCCACACAGGTCACAAACAAGTTCTGCCTTATCAATCCATTCCGTTACTGCTTGTTCAGTCACTGAACCATCAAACTCAGGTATCAACTTGACGTCAAATGTCTTGTCCGTCATAGTGCCGAAATAACTTGTAAGCGTTCTGAAAGCAAAGGAAATGTTTGTCGCAGATTAATTCCACAACACAGAGAACAAATCACAGTAAGTTCAGGCTCAAATATCGGGGGCAGACTGAAATGCCGAAAACTCAATTCGCAGGTACTATCTCACAAATCCCAATGCATGTAACCAGTCAGAAAAATAACTCACTCTTCGACAAACACGGTAGCCAAAATACATCAGTTATTCTTCTCGATTCGAGAACACCAATTGCTTTTATTGGCTGAGCAGTATTTTCATTCGTCGAAAACTGGGAGAGGATGCCAAATATTTTGCATAACAAAATACTTTTATAGAGACTCCTGTGACTGACTTGTTTTTAATCTAAATATTCCATCTTCAGCATGTCATGCGGAATACGTGCCCTATTTTTTCTTTTTTTTGGTAAGTAACTTTCTTTTCCGTCATAGGATACACATGATGCGCTGTCGCTTGGTTTGATAAGGTAAGTCACCGTTTTCTTCACTATAAAAAGACAACCACCTGGTAGTTTTAAAATATTAATGATGCAAGTTGTTTATATATGTTAATTTTTTTTTTATTAGGTTGGTGCAAAAATAATATGTTACAATGTGAGAAAACTACATTATTTTTGCACCAACCTAAAAATTATTAGATATCTTTTAATATTCCAAATAGTTCTTTTTTTTTTTTGTTGTCAATATTTGATATTCACTTTAATAAGACCTTATTTTATAACTGAGTCAATGAATTGTTTTAAGAATCATTCCAGGCTAATGAAACTTTTTGGGGCAATGGTTTTTTTGTATAAGCTACTAAATTCCTGTTTTAAGTTTGCAACATTACAAAACAACTTTGATAATTCAGTCTAAATCCTGCTATATAATTCTTCAAATATTTGATGCTAACTTTTTGCTTTGTGTTTTTGCTGTGTCCTTGTCATCAAAAAGGTCACATTAGGCTTTTGGTGCATAATGGCTGCCATTGTGACCTTACATAAACAGGTCAGCTGAGGGGAAGGGTGTTTGCTAAGAATGGGTAAATAGAAATACTTGGTAGAAAACAAGAATGTTTTGTGGCCTGATATAGATATTTATGGATTTAATGGGATTTCGAACATGGTTTATTTGTAATGTTATCCCTATTCTTTTACATTTGACTTTCTAAACTTGGCCATTGTTAATTTAAAAAGATAATGCAACATTTACTTTGGCCTTTATATAAAAGGCAGGTACTTAGAAGAATTAATATTGCTACCATTTTCATAAAATCTTTTGTAGGACTACAATTTTGTGTATAGAGGACAAGCACCATGCCATTTAATTTGCATCAAGAAAAGATTAACAGAACCAGATTCATGTTGTGGAAAATGTAAATATTGCATTGGAATGTTTGACAAAAAGCAGAGTAAATCTGCAACAAAATTTGAAACTACTACTAAAGAAAAGAAAATTTATTTAGCTTTAATCATTTCATGATAGCATTTTAATAAAAGTTGTGCAGATGTTCTTTTCTTGTCTGTTTTTATATGTGATTAGTCATAAAAATTGTGGAGCTTTCATAGCAACACCAAATACATGAAGTTAATTTATTATTTTCTGAATTACTATGAATACAGAAAAGTTCTGATAGTGTATAGAAAAATATGCTTAAATACCATCAGATTCTAATTTATTTGCAATTTACGTAGATGAGAGATATGTAAAAAGAAAAAAAACTTGAGTAACTACAAAATACTTTTATATATTTAATGGATATGTTTTAGTAGTTAGCCTGTCAAATAGTTTTAAGTGTCTCACTTCACAAATAATTTTTACAGTTTTATTTAAAAAGAGAATGCAACATCTAACTCAATGATAAGTTTACAGTAGAAAACAGTTGTTGGAAACAGTATAATCTGACATTTTGAAACCTATATAGATAAGGAATTTGGTAATCCTAATTTTGAATGTGGGTAGTAAACAGAGGAAAAGTGTGGCTTGTAAAAGAAATAGTGGTAAAACAAAAATGACAAACAAAATTTATATTGTTAGGTCTTTAATGTTATTAGGTTATAACATGTAAATCTTTAACTATATATTTTCCAATTGTGCTATGCTCTTTTTATAGAGTCTGTTAATCTTTACATCTCCCACCTTTATAGACATCTTTGAACAGTCTGTCATTTTCATAAGAAACATTACTCTCTAGTGTTGTCAGAGCAAAGGAGATAACTTTGGTACAACAAAAAGTTACAGACAAAAAATGGGTAAATACATATGGCATATTTATTGAGGTTATAGATTATAGTGTTAATTTCACTGGTAAGAAAACAGAAAATTCAATGGTAGGCTAGGAAAATATGCACCTCCCAGACAAACATGAATGAAGATTAATAGAATAGTCATTTTTATTATGAAAAAAATCTTTGGAAGTGAACTGCATATTCAGATACTTGGCATATTGTTTGTAGAGTGCATAGAATTACTTGAACTTGATCATGATTTATCAATCAAAATATTTATCAATTTGAATTTTAAAATTCAAGTATTTCAAATTGTTAAACATTGTTTATGTGAGCTATTTGAGTGATTTTAGATGTATTTTTTGTTTTTCAGTAAAACTCTAATTTTTTAAAAGTAACTCTTAAGATTATATCCTTAACTTATCCATATGATTTTTGTTTGTATAATTATTAGAATAATAAAAATAAGTTTATATTTTGCATATTTTTATTCTGTAAACATATAGTTCTTTTATTAATTAATTTCACCTAATTATCAGGTTTTAACATAAAACTGATTTATTTAAACAAGATTAATACAAAACTGAAAAATTTATTTCAACTTGGCAGTAAGTTGTCAGCTCCCTTAAAGAATTATTAATTAAAAAATCTAATAAATACATTTTAGTCTTTATCTTGATCTGGATAGAAAAAAAGTTCTTGCCTGGAACGAAAGAATTCAGATATTTAAAAAAAATATAAGTAAAGAAGAAATAAGAGAGATGTTATATATTTAGACAGCAATCCTTCATTTAAACATGTTTTATTAAATAGAATGGACAAGGAGTGTCAGTTAAGCCTTTTAGTGAGTTTTTTCTGATGTCAAATTTGTTTGATGTCGGGTGAGAAGTTGTTAAAATTTTGTGTACTCTTCAAAGTACTTTTGACTATCTGTAGCAGGTTTCTTTACAAGTTGCCACCTGACATCAAGCAACTTTTTCAACAGTAGGAGAAACTTACCAAAGAGCTTAACAGACATTTTTTTTTTTGTCAGTTCTGTTTAATAAAATTAAATGTTTAAAATTTTCTAAATTTATGGGGGAAGAGTGTTCAACATCAGGGATAGTGTTTATAGATATAAACAGTGTTCTCATAGAAATCAACATTGTGTGGTGGGTGGAAGTTTCATACTGCAAGTAATCATTATACTGTATTACTCCTCTTTACAAAAGCTCTCTGTATATGGGTCACTGGGAGCTTATGGGAAGTGAGAAAAGTGGGAAAACAGTTTTTCCCAGTTTTTTTTGTTTTTTTTTTTTGTTTAGGGCTAATAATTTTAGATTATTTATAGTCCTGACCTTGACTTTGATTATTTTATTTAAAATTTATTATTTCATTTTATTTATTTTGAGTTCTAAAGTTGCTTTGAAAGAAAGTTCATCAGTTTTATTGTTTATTAGTTGTTTAGTCTTTGGAGTTGAAATGTGGTTGTAGATAGCATAGTAGAAAATTCTTTTCATGTCTGCATTTCGAAATGCTCTTATTTTTTTGTTTGATATGTTAACAACTTAAGCATTTAAATCACAGTTTAGAACTAAAAGGAAGTAAGCAATATTAATATTTTTAATGGTATATTTTGAAAAACTAACATATCTACATTTCCATTTCTGCAGCATTTATTTCATTTTGTTTATAAAAAATGCTTGGTACTTTTTTTGTTTTGCTTAATAATGGATTTTTTTTATCTTTGAGCTTAAAGAAAAGACATTTTATTGTTAAAATGAATGTGACAGACTTGAATAAACATTTTGTATTTCCTAAGTTTCATTTAATATTTTGCATTTTTATGTTAAATAAATTAAAATAATCTAACATAAAGCTTAGTTTGTGTATGCATCTGCTCAAAACTGTGAAAATGAAAGAAATGGGAGTAAAGCAAAAGTTTGATTATAAGATTTGAACCTGTGCCTCCAAAGAGAATAGAACCTAAACCTACCAACTTAGAACAGCCACCACACTGTTTAAGATGGCTGTGTGTTTAGTTTGCGTTTATATTTGAAGGAAGCTAAATCTCTTAAAAAAATGATTACATCGTGCAGTTGCACAAAAGAAAAGGGGGATATATATATATATATAGGATAACAATATATAAATTTTTATATATCAAGAACAGTTTTGGATGAAAGATGTATGGCAAAGTGAGAAAAGTTTTCATGTGATGCATTTCATCCCTTAGGACTTCATTAGACTAGGTTTGTTTATGTTGATGCAACTACACATATGCACAAATGAGAAATGCTGGGAATTTTAAATTTAGAAAATAATCTTTTTTTTTTTTTTTTTTAAATGTGTTTTGAGTACCTAATCTGGCCAATTTAATTTAGATTCTTGTGTGTGAAATGAGTCCTATGTTGGATCTGAAGAGATGTCTGCATCCACTGCATGGTAGGGTAGGAGGGTTCAGGGGATAGAGAGCTCTGGCTTTTGGGGGGGGGGGCTCTCTTTGTTTCTTCTATTTTGTTTTCTGGTGTTTTTGAAGGATGTTTTTTCCTGGACTGCTCTCCTCCAATTGGTTCTTTTTGCAGCTTTTGTTTTCCAATTGACCAGATTGATTTCTGTCCTTAGCAATGTGTTTTTGAGCTGATTCTTGAATCAACAATATGGTGCTCCATGTGGTCTCTTGTCAGATGCAAGCTCCAAGAAGAGGATTTGTTTGAGTAGGTGGATGTCTGACATAAGGCAAGGTGCCTGGCTCATTGAAGTCAGTGGTAAGTCATGATGGTTTCTACACTTTCCATCTTTGTGTGGAGGAGAACTTTGTTGTTCATCATCCGGTTCTGCCATGTGTTTGCAGGATTTTATGAAGTTTCATTTGATAGAATCTTTCAAATTTGTGGATATCTCTTCGGTAGAGTACCCAGATCTCACATGTGTACAGGAGAGTTGAGATTACAACAGCTCAGTAGACCATTAGCTTGGTGGTTTGTGATAGACCAGGAATGCTGAAGAATCTTTTGAATAGCTTCCCATATGCTGTGTGGGTGGCCTATTTCAGCAGATGCATTTGATGTTAGTATGCTACTAAGATATGGAAATCATTTGATTCCCAAAGTCCAGTCCTTTGATGTTGATTTTGACTCCAGGTGATGTTTGATGTCCCAGTCATGGTGGTGTGTCTGTAGTGCTCTGGAGAAGTTGTCTGCTGAGTTCTGGAGCTCTTTAAATTCATAGGCCAGGGTGAAGTTGTCATTGGCATATTGGAGCTCTGTGACTCATGTGTTTTTTGTTCAAGTTTTAGACCATAGTCATGCTATGTTGAAGAGGCTGCCATCAGTGTAGTATCAACGTTTAATTCCAGGGTTGTCATCTGGAATCTTCTGAGGCATTCCCACCAAGATGGAAAAGAGCATAGGAGCAAGTACATACACTTGTTTCAAACCCCCTGTGATGGGAGAAGTGTCTGAAAGGACAGTTTGATGTTGGATGGACACAACCCATCATTCCATTGTGTAGAGCTTAGATGAGCACTGTGAATTTCTCATGGCATCCTTAGTCTCTAAGGACCTGCCACATGGCTTGTCTTGGAACACTGTCAAATGTTTTTTTTTAAGATTGTAGAAAATCATTCCCAGAGATTTTTGCTGCTCTCTGTACTTTTCCTGGATTTATGTCATGGTGAAAATCATATCAGTGGTTCCTCTATTGGCTCAGAAACCATATTGACTTTCAGGGAGGATGTCCTCTGACAAGGTCAGGTGATTAAGTGAGATCCTGGCAGGATCTTCTGGAAAGGGAAACTAGATCCAGAATACTGGATACATGGAGTAGGTTTTGCAATCAGAATATCCCTGGTGCATGCCTACAATCCTTTTCCCAGAGCTATCAGTTAACACCTGATGTCCCTTCACATTTCTCTACCTCATGACAACTTCCTGACCTTCATCTTAGTCTATGCTCCAAATCTTGACTTTGATATACCTGTGAAAAATGAGTTCTATTGACAACTGAATGACCTCATCTCCTCCATTATATCAAGGGACAAACTGATCATCCTCAGCAACTTCAATACCCAAGTGGGGAATGACACCGCAATATAGAGTCCAGTGATTAGAAACGGGCCATGGGAACTGCAGTGACAATGGGCTTCACCTTCTTGGCATATATGCTGAGCACAGGCTTCTCATAACCAATGTAATATTCCAGCTCCCTATCTGACAGAAAACCACCTAGAGGCATCCTCAATTGAAACAATGGCACACCTTGGACTATTCCATCACCCAACAGAGAGGCCACAGAGACATCCTCATCACACAGTCCCCCAGGGCTGATGACTGCTGGATTTGTTGCTTATGTTCAAACTCAAGATCCCAAAATTTAATATGGGTTTAGTAATTTTGCTGTTACACCTGGTGTGCATGTATGTATGTGTGTCTGTGTCTTTCTGTATGTATATATATATATATATATATATATATATTGTAAAATATTTATTTTTAAAACATCTTTTAACAAGTATCACATTCATTTTCGTCTTGGAATTTTACCTGAAATTGAGAAAAAAATAACATCTATGCCTGATGATGGTAAGTGTTTTTACCAAAAGTACTTGCATATGGACCGAACATCTGATCTATTGTACAATTAATAAAAATGTGGCTCATGCCATTCAACAAGTGGTTAGCAAGTTAATGCCACCTTAATATGTTACCAAAGTGAGTTTGGCCATTAATTACATTAACTTTATTGATTTATTCTTTGAATGACTATTTTTTAATATTAATTAAGCTGCATTATATTATATATATATATATATATATATATATATATATATATATATATATATATATATATATATATATACTCTGAAGATCCATTAGGTGAAATTTTGTTAGGTAGATTCTGGCTCACTATGCTTTTTAGATTTTGGTCTACTTAATGTGTTGAGCACTTTTACATTTTTGCTTAATTTACTCTGCTGGTGTTTTTTCTTTTGACTAGGCATTGCGGTGCCAATTGATTATTTTCAACCAACACAAATGTCTTGAGTTTTTTTTTTTTTTTTACTGAATATTTTTCCCCTGATATCGGTTTGTTCAAATATATTTTAATTTACAAATTGTATTATCCGGGGTTTTTTTTTTTTTTTTTTTTTTTTTTCATATATAATGATTGTATATATGAAGTATATGATTGGTGTATACAGAATGAATTCCAATAACCAACAATTACTATTAAAAGAGTGCTCAATACAAAGTAGAGCAGATATAATTATTTATTTAAAACCATTTATTTTACATTCAATATCATCACTTGATAAGACACCAGGGATGTTGAAACAAAATGGCTATTTTTGTAGTGATTTTATAACATATTTATGTTATAAACTTTTTTAAATAAATACTTGTGTGTATATATATATATATATATATATATATATATATATATATATATATATATATATATATATATATATGTGTGTGTGTATACACACACTTGTAATATTTATAGGCTGATAGTACAGTTTTAGTTGCCTTCTCATCTATATTCATAACTTTAACCTCTGTTTTTTATACAAAATCTCTTTTTCAAAACAAATGATTGATACAAAAGCTTGAGAGATAACCAAAATACTCAAAATATTTAAATCAGATGTTTAAAATTATTTGTAGCAAATTTATGTTGAGTGACAGAACTAATTTCAACTCGATTTAAAATCAGTTATCAATTTCTGTGAATTCTTAAACAAAATGCAATGTGTTGGTGTTAATTTTTCAATTTACCATTAAAAATCCTTAGTAGATAATTCAGAATTCATCTTTTCTGCAACTTTCATTCTTTTTTGTTGCAAATGAATAAAGTGGTACTGCTTTATTTACTTTTATTCATTTAACTAATTTCAACTTGGAACTTGAAATTAGTACCAAATTGAAATTAATTCTGCACTTCTTTATGCTACTTGCTTTGATGTGTAGCTTCCATATAATCCATGTGAAAAAAATTCCTACTTGACCATTTTAAAATTTACATTTACTTTTTAAATAACTTGTGATGTCAATGAAAAATGGCTATTTTACGACAGTATATAGATTACAAGAGATTATTTGGCAAGTAAAATGAGCCATCAGTGAACATACTAAAGCTTTTTTTATCTGAAGAAAGTAATACTATGTATATAGTAAAATTATAGTAGAATCCTCTGTTATGAGCTCCTTCCAAATGACTTAACAATTGAATCAAACAAGTACTCCATTTACTTAGTCCAGCTGAAAGCAGCAATCAGTGAAATATGTCAGTCGGGAATTAGTTAAGAGAAAGGATATATTGGGTTGGTGCAAAAATAATGACGTAATAATGTCGTTTGTTGACGTATTTTTAACATCAAAAAACGACATTATTACGTCATTATTTTTGTATCAACCTAATAATATCTTATGAGGATGTGGCTCTACTGGAGAACTGGCAGAAATTGTCACCAGATATTGGACCTTCAGGTTATCATTTATCCTGGCCTTTATGGAGTTCTCTTAATGAAAAAAGATTACTTGGAAAACTGCAGAAAGCTATATGATGCAGGTAAAACATTGAGGGAGGATGAAACTATTAAAATTAAAAAAAAAAAAAAAATATTACTGGTCATCTCATATCAGTTGATAATGACAGAAGGCTATCTTTAATTGAAAACTAGATCTCAGGTAAAAGAAAATATGTTGGTTTGGGTTAACATTAATCTTGTCCAATTTCAGTTACATGATGTACAATATTATTATTATTATTATTATTATTATTATTATTATTATTATTATTAATTTTTTTTTTTTTTTTTTTTTTAATTTTTTTTTTTACTGTTGGCTACTTCTTAATTCTCTAGTTATCATGATCTCTATCATGTGTTGAAAATTTCCAACTCCAAAGAGATCATTCATTATATAATATATTAGAGATTTCAAGAATTCTGTTGAGGTACTTGCTTTTCTTCATTTTATAATTTGAGAAAAGTTATTTTTTTCAACCTATACAAGATTACAGAATCTAATAGTTTATAATTTTCCTTTTAGTATTCTAGTGAATATTCAAGTCCAATGTGTATCCATAGCTGGAAGATTAAACTGTAAAATTTTAAGGTTTAGCAATTTACAATATCTATGGTCCATTTTTTTTTTTCTTTTTTTCTTTTTATTTTAAATACCACTTATATCAACTATGAATAAAAGACAATTTTTACTTGAAAATGCATAAGTGTTGTAACTCTTTTTCTATTTAATTTAATGCTAACTAAAATTTTGAGCATTGATTTCTGCACATTACAGTTGTTAACATTTCTGTTATTCCCACCTTCTTAATTTTAAAAATAAATATTAAGCTTTATGATACTTCATGAATAATATTTTTTGTCAAAAGTATTTCCACTATTAAAAGTAATTCTCTTTTGAACAAATAAAAGTTGATATATTAGGAAAATATTTTTTACTGGCACTTAAACTCTGTAATATCACACACACAGTTTTTATCTTCTCAGCTTTGTAGTCTGCAGAATATATAATTACATTCTGTTTCTGTTTTGTAATCTTTTATCTTTTACTGATAAAATCAGTTTCTACTGTTTCTCTGGGTCCAGTTTATAGGAGGCCAACAGATTATTGTTGCTGATGATAATATTCTAACAGCTGTGATAACTATTTGCTACTATTGTATATTCTAGTCATTTTTGTTATAGGGACTGAAAATGAATGCAATACTTTCTTGCCTTATACCATAGTCATATAGTGTATGGATGCTGTTGCTAGTCATTTCATTATTTCCAGACTATTTAATAATCTTTCTTATTCAACAGCTAGAAATTATCTTTCTTTTGTATTAAATTGATTTCTTCTCCCCTAAAATATCCATATTCTTTCTATTATAAAAGTCTTTAGGTTGTTTACTGGTGCAGATATTATTGTTGGATGGATAATATATATTTTTGGTAGTATACTTACTTTTTTTTTATTAATATTTTTTAAAGTTGTTAATAATTTAGCATTAATCAGTTCTTGAAGATTGAAAGAAATAATTTTATAGGTGCAAAATTCTACTTTTACTTTTGAAAAGAGAGTTATAATGTTATACACTAATTCAACATTCATATGAATAGAATTGTGAATAAATGAAAATGAAACTATTTTCTCATGTAGTTATATTATATTTTCCACTGACATAATCAAATTTTTTAACATTTATTTCCAGTAATAAGGAAAAGACTATTGATAATATGGGAATTATTGTTTTGTTTATTGTTTTTTTTAACAATTCTTGGCATAAATTCAAAAGTAGTTTTTAATTTTCATCCAAGTTTTTCTTCAGATTACTAAACATAAGGGTAACAGTTGTGCAGAACTTTGTGTGGGTTTAAAAATAAAAAAAATAACTTTTATTATCATCTTTTGTTCCTTAACGTGTACACATGCATATTCAAGTTTTGTTAATATTGTAATTATGTATGTGTTTGTGAAAAATAACCAAGTTGATAGATGAGAATAATTGTAGGATTACTTTGAAGTACAATTACCAATTTTGTTTGAAAGCAAGTGATATAGACAGCAAAGACAAAAGTAGTAAGAAAGAATGTTACTTAACATTGAAACCTCCTTATTTATTGGCCCATTAAATTTTGACTAAGAATCTCTTTATCTTATTCAGCTTTTGGCAAAATACCAACTTGAGTCATTGCCAACAACTCATTCCATCCTCTTGACTGGATTAATTTTTTTTTCCTCCCTAAATTCTTTTACTTAAGTAAAATTGGTTTTACTTTACTTTATAGAGAAATCCTTTCTTCCATAATCATCTTTTTACTTTTTAATTAATTTTTCTTTTTATTGTGTAAACTTAAATTTGTTTTATCAAGCTTTTTTTTTTCTTAAGAATGATAACACCCAGTAATGATGAGGACATAATAATAATGGAACATTGCTATCATCCTTCAATCTTCACATATTCAAGATTGTCATTCCATCTATCAGCAACAATCTCAAAACTCTTTCTTCTTCTAACAGAGTTTCTTTGTCTTTTTCTTATTTCCTGCCTATCTTTTCTCTGATGCTATAAAAATAAAATCTTTTGATAAGTACAAACAATTCTGCTTTATCAAAAATGAGTTGAGTTGATGAACACAGCTGTTTACAGTTTTCTTGATTGAATTTCTTGTTTCTTTGGTTGAATCTTTAAGAACATTAACTCCAACTGACATATGCTTTGGCTACAATACTTTTTGCATTTCACTGTTTATTTTTTTTTATATTATCAGAAAAAGAGATTATAATTTGATGCAAATTTCATGGAGTTGTTGGGATATGGAAAAACATTTAATAGAGACTGAATCCCAATTCGATGTGCTGACCCTTCATAAGGCCATTGTACATTTTAGAAAGAAGAGCTGTCATGTAAAGATCATAAACTTTTGATTGGTTTTGAGGATTAACCTTTTACAGTTGTCTGTCCTTGCTTATAACAAATTGCTTTGGTATAAATACCAAATTATAAGCTTTTTGTTTTTTTTTTTTATTTTGGTTTTATTTCTGATTAATGGCCTATCAACCACTATAGTGTTATTTAAGGCCAGGATAGTTTGAATTTGAATTGTGGTCTCAGTGATTGGGTTAAGGTTTAATTGCTACTTGGTCTGCAATTCAATTCTATTTTCTATACACATTCACAGTAAAAATAATTTGAATGCAGAGCTTAAAAAAGCTTTTTCTCTAATAGATCACTCTTGTATTGTTTACAACTTCCTCACATTATACATAATTACACATGATTGAAATCAGTATTCCATTCAGTACTCTAAACGTGAAACTCATTGAAGAATCTTGCCTTTCTATTAGACATGATTCATTCAAGCTATGATGATTTATGAACTTACTGTAATGTTGCGGGTGTGACAAGTTTAAAAGGACTAAAGTTATAGTTTTATCAGTTTCCTTTGTCTTTTAAAGTGCTCTTTTACATAATGTTTTCAGAGACATGTCAATTTTTTACATTATCATTGAGGCTTGTACTCAATATATTTTTTATTAATATAGTAGACAACAAAAGTTCAATATAAAAAGTATATTGTAAAAATAATACAGTTAAAAATAAAGAATAAACTTCTCCATATACATAATTAAACAAGACTGAAACTGTGAAATTGAAAAAAAAGAGCAAATGCTAGTAATCCTGTGTGCATGTAAATAATTCTGGACATTTTTCTTTTTAATTTTCCATGGAAAAAAATGTGAACTGTCAATAAGTATTACCTCTGTTATTATATTTGTGCACACATTTCCTATACTAAATATAACAACTATTATGGGACAAAAATAGTATTAAACAAACTTGACTTATTTTTTTATCCTGGAAGCTATATGAATGTTAGAGAATGAATGAAATAAACTAATATCTCAGTAAGCCTGTAGCATGAAGGAAATGAGAAGAGACTGCAGTAAGGGGAGTTTACTGTGAGTTGGCAATCAATAATAGGAATTGGGTCAGACAGATTGAAGGGAGTCTATATTTGTTGGCTCACTTGGAGGTATAATAGAGAAGGAAAATCCAATCCAATTGAACTAAATTTTTATCAAAAAAGGTTTTTTTTTCTTTAGTTATACTTTATCCACATAAGCTGCACAAACTCAGTATCATGAAATACAAAAAAAATTCTACATGTTTTCACATATGTATTGACAAATACATATGTGCCTGCAAAATTTAGATTTATTTTTATGTATTACACATTATTTATTGTTACATACTGATAAATATTTGCATATACCCAAATAGCTCAAATATTGGTTGGTATTTATTTTAATTATAATATTTTTTGAATCTAAATGTGTATGTCTTTTGACTTGCACATATTCTAATTATTAATGTTAGTATATCTCTGTAAAAATGTGCTATTTCAAGTTACTCTTCTATTTTTGTTCTTCAAATATCCCCATTATTGAAAGTTTAATACTAAACTTTAGGGAGAGCTTGTCTTGCTCTGATTGTGATGGCAAGTTGTCAATAACCAAGTAACAAAGCAAATTATTGCAAACTTGGCAGTTAATTCAAAACAAATATAATTGTTAACAACTATACAAATACTGGCCTTAAATAGTTAGAATCAATTTTATTTTTAGTTGGTCTTACTATTTTATCCTTGTCTTTTATATAAAAAAACCTCTAAGATATTATCAATAATAAAAGTATATATCTTGTTGATATCAAATGATTTAAACTGATTTAAAGTATGCACTCTTTTTTTGAAAAACAAGCAGCACATGTTATATACATCAGATAGAAACTGTCTGAAAATAATTCTTTACATCCTGTTTGTTCAGTTTTTTTCTAAGATTTTGCTGTTCAGAAACCTTTTTATATTTCCTTCTTCCTCAATTATTCTTGCTAACCCTTTGTGAAATATGTTTTTTGATAGTCATATATTTATGCAAGATTACAAACATTAGTGGTCTCTTCTTCCTGCAAGTTAGTCCATTGGTTAATAAGTTACAAGATAAAAGCATGAATTAGCACAAATATAAATAATTATCATGAAAAATATTATTGTCACTAAAACTATCCTGACCTGTAAATCTAGAATATAAAGATTTAATCTAATAGACTTCAAAATTGCTATATTTTTCAAACATTTTTGGTTTGGTTTGAGTCTTTTAAATTGTTGCATTCTACAACTTCATAAAAACTTTGTCAAAATGGTTAAAAAAGTGCTTATAGAATGTCATATTAAATTGGTTTACTCTCAAAATCTTTTGTTTTGGAAGTTTATTTATGCTGCAATCTATAATCCAACCATCTGTTTTAAATATTTATTGTATTAGTTTCACCTACCAACTAAACAGCTGTCTGCTTTATTCAATAAGGAAAAAGTTAACATATATAAACAGTATATTGTGGAGCAAATATATTATATATACTCAGTACTTGTATTATACAGCAGTGGCTGAGTATGTATGTGTTGCTTGTATGAGGGTTGCTCTAAAAGTAATACCTCCCATTTTATTATGCTAACCTAGTAAATCGAGGCAGATCTTATTGGTATGGCAGTAGGAGTTGTAACTTTCTGCCAATGACTTGTAATTTCTTTTGCCTTGTTACAAATAGCAGATGTGTGGGTGGTGTAATTGTTAGTGGCTTGGAATGACAAATTGGTAAGCCTAGTTGAATTTGTTATAGTCAAGCAAATACCCTTCGGAAAGGTATGAATTCATTGCCCCCATCCCAGCCATGGTTTAAATAATAGGACAGGCTGCAATGTTCTGCCTTTGTTGGCAATCACTCTAGGAGAAGGACAACTCGGAATTTAAAACTGGCTGGCATGAAGCTAGCAACTCCATTCTGTAAAAACTTACTTTCTATGGAAACCACAACAGCAATGCCTAGTGTGTTGAGAACTGTTGCCTCAGTGGAGTATACATGAGTTGAGTCAGTGAGTCTTGCAGAAAGCAACTGATTGTCAGTCTGGCAAATGGTGTCTAATGAAAGTGCATACAAAACAGGAGTATGTTTTGAATGCCTCAATATGGGGATAAAATTGCACCCATTGAATTACACTTGCTGAATGTTTATGAGGACTAAATAGTGGATGTGAGCACAGTTAGGTAGTAGGTAATTTCAATGATAGTAATATGTATAAGCCACATTTCAGGTGATCCTAAACAGCTGTCAACCCTTCAATTGATGACTTGTTAGTCACTGTCAAAATTATATAGCTAAAAGTGGTGACTGGAAAATAGTGTTTTGTAACTGAAAACTTGCTTTACTCACATGTGTTACTCTGCACTCTGTTGTAATTTCTGTGAAAATAATTATGTGGCATTACATTTGGAGCATCACTTATAATTTTAAAACTTTTCTAGAGAGATGCTCAGCCAATGTATTAAAATAAAAATTTCCAAAGTCAAAAAAACACTTACAAAAAGCAGTTTTAGCTTTCAATTAATTTAGTCATTTAATACTTACAACTTAGTTTCAATCTCTTTAATTGGCTTTAGATTAACCACTAATTTTTTCTCGTCTCAGCTTTAAGTCTCAGCAACTAGTTTAATATGAATAAATCTGAAAGTCTTGAGGCTTCAATTTGAAGATGTGTTAATGTTGGCAATAAGATTACATTCATTTTAATAATCTCCTATCTATCTTAAAATATGATCCATTGGTTCAGTTTTAATGGTATATGTAAAAAGCTTATAAATACTTAGTTCTTCAAAGTAAAAAATACAAATATAAAATAGTTTCATAAATATTGAATAATAGAAAAATCAGGTGGTGCTATATATCAATTTTAAAATTTTTTTGTAAAATCCTCATGAGAAACTAAAATATAAATGATCATAATGACTACAAATTAATAGGCAACCTTGGACATTTGCACCCACAAAAAACACGGTGAAAAGGACGGTTTTTCCCTTGACACTGCTATTACTTTAATTACCTTCACTCATTTGGCAATGTTTGTTTTAAAAAGCAATGATTAGAATTTTAATAAAAGCTAAACATGAAAGTAAATTTATACATTTGTTTTATTCTTGAGAATTGACAACAAAAATAATAAATACTATTAGATTGTTTATTTATACTATTTATTAGATTGTTTATTTGAATGGTTGGCAAGACATCAGCTAATTGCCAATCAACTTTATAAAATGGTTAATAAGGATTTCATTATAGTTGGTTCATATATTTTAATAATTTAGTAAATGTTTATAAATCTATGAATAAAAAATAGTTTTCCTATCTATTTCTTTATAAATTGATAAATGATGAATATTGCATTGCATTACTTTTAATGCAATTGTATGAGTTTTTATAATGTTGTAAATATAAAATTATTCTTGTAAATAAACAATCTAATAAACAGTGTTCAATATTTTTGTTGTAAATCTTCAAGAACAAAAAGTATATAAATTCATTTTCATCATATGTTTAGGTTTTATTACATTTTTAATCACCACTTTTTAAAATGCTAAACATTACCTGAGGAATGTAAGAAGGTAGTTGTAATATAGCAACAATTCTAAATAAAGGTTTATAAAGTTTTATTTGACTAATTTAGCTTTAGTGCTGAAAACGTTTATTTTATTATAGTAGATGATTACAACCAAGAGGGGTGATGGCGTGTGCTTATTTTATTATCACAGTAGTTAAAATAATAGCAGTGTCAAGGGAAAAAAGTCCTTTTGACACTCAGGGCACGAATGACCAAATTTGCCAGTTAATATATCTGATAACATGTTTAATGTGATTTAACTATTATTTATATCTAAATGATCATTAGCTCAGAAAATTGGGATATAAAATAATCATATATATTTCATCTTGTCAGTCAATGATATTCATTACAATTAACAAGACATGAAAATCAGTATAGTTTTCCTATGATAACTTATTGGTTAAAATGTGAATGATTTTCTCAAACTGATTAACCTGTGATAAAAAAAAAATGAAACATGATGTGTACTAAATCATTCAATAAATGATCTTTTCTTGGTTTTAGATTATAAGAAAATGAATATGGAACATTTTCCTTCATTCCTGGTTGCATTATAATATAAAATATGAAATTCTTTTAGAATTCTACCTTTTATGAAATGACTTGACAATCATTCAGACTGTTTTTTTTTTTGATAAGTTGACTTTAGGAAAATGAAATGGATATTTGATTATACAAATGATGAATAACGTTAAAAATAGTTCATTAAAAACATTTTTACTGACAACACAATTTTATTGAAACTAAAGTCTTTATAAATTTGTATTGTCAGTAAAAATATGTTTTTAATGAACTATTCAACAATTTTGTTGAATATAAAGTCTAAACTTGGCCCTTTCTGTTAGTTAATCAATAACTGCAAGGTTTGTCTGGAATGTGCAGACTGTTTTGGAAAGTGGAATGGATGCTGCTGGGATATGTGTGGAGTACCAAATAAAGTGCCAATATGCCATTACTCCCAGCAGACTTGATGTTACTTGGTAACCAGAAACCTTGCTGCACATTTATGAAGAGTGGAGTTACTTGGTCATCAGTGAAACAGCTATCATAATGACCAAGCAAGTACGTTCACTGTCATGTGGAGGGTGTGTTTTTTTTTTTTTTTTTTTTTTTTAGAAAACATTGTATCACTCAGTCCCTCTACAGCTCATATTTGGTGACTTGTGAGTTTTGGCTTTTAAGGGGCTAAAATTGATGCTGAAATACTATGGATGAGATTAAGGGGAATATAACAATTCTGATAAAGATTTCTGCAGAATATTTTGTAAAGTGGAAGGGATGCTGAGATAAATGTGATATTCCAAGGGAAGTATTTTCAAGAGTGCTAAAGTGCCATTATGTTCAGAATATTTGTGAACAGAAATTGTATATCTTTTCAGATTTAAACCTATATTGACATTCAAGCAAAATTATATTTTTTTTTAGGGATTAGTCATTATTTTTCTTTTCTTCACAAGACACAGGTTTTGCTGTAAAATTGGAGTTTCATTAAACATAAAAGTAATATATATTGAAAGCTATTTTTACCTGAAGAAATAGATTATAGAATAAATGGGATTGTATTCAATAATCCAAACAATTTTGAAAATAATTTGTTACCAGGTATTTGTTTATAAGTGAAAATTGAGAATAATATGAAATAATCACAGATAAAAGTATTTAATTGAAAAAAACGCCAGTTTAAACAATTGTTATTCATAGAAAATTAAACAAATATTTATTTTCTATTGTATTTAATAACATAGGTTAGTAGCTGTTAATTTACAAAAAAAAAAAAAAATGAACTGTAACTGTATTAACTGTTAATTTAGATGCATGTCCAACAGTTTGATATATTTAAAAAAAACAAAAGAATCTTGTCTCATTGTTGATATTTATTAACAATAAAATGTTTGGCTCAGTACAACCACAACCAAGCTAATTTTTCCTTTAGTGATTTGGTGACTTTATTATATATTATTTTAATTGTCTTATATGTTTTTGTATTTTCCTTTTGTTATTTAATATTCATCATATAATGGTCCATGCTTATCTTTCAATCTATTGTAAGTATAATCCACACTGGAACTAACCTTGTCTTTTGTATGATTTTAGAAACATTAATTTTGTGAACTCTACAATAAAGAAGATAATAAAAATTATTATTTATAAAGTATGTGATAAAAAAGGAGTGTAGCTGAGGGATTTCTGGGTGAACTTTTTAAATAGAAAGGAACATTTTATATTCATGTGATACTTTTTTAGTATACCACCAAACCTACTTGCAATTATTGCAGTTATTATTATTATTAAATTTCTGGCTTTTGCAGGACTTCATAATAATTTCCCCATCACTTCATGAACATCAATTTTGAATACTAAACTCCTCTTATTTTTATAATGCATGAAAAAATTGATGCTAAACAAATCTGCAATTCTCATGTTCATAGATAAATATTATTTTAAAAACTGATGATCTATATTCATGACATTTCTGCAGATTTTGTTTATAAATAACAAAAACTGTATTAAATCTCTTTCTTATTTTGTAATTGTTTTATTTGACTAATAATTAATAAGTAATCTTTCATTTCTAATGTTTTTTCACAGAATTCTTTCCTTTTCTTATATCTATTATCTGTTCTCTATTTTTGGAAAATGTTTCATTTATTAGTGTTTCTTCTATTTCTTTCTTTATTTTTCAGAAACTCCTTACTTTTCATGTTCACCTATTTCCCATCTTGTTTCTATTCTTTTTCTCTCTATCCATCTTTTTAAGGAAATTTTGATTGTCTTCATTCTACTTAAAAATGAGAGCTGACATAAAAGTAAAAAATAATCCTACATAAGCTTACTATTTTTATTTTTTTTACTAAGAACATGAATTCTATTGATTGATTTGTATTATTTCTGATTAGTCTCTAACAATTTTAGGCTTGAAACTTTAATAAGTCTACATATATATTGATTGCCATTAGAGTACATACTTTACTAAAAGAATGGATATGTAATATGATATACAATTTTGGTGTTTTAACTTTCTTTATTATCATCTTTAATCATTTTCATAAACTGGGGTTAAGCCATACATGCAGAATTATTAAGGTCTCAGTTTTTTTATTAGTCAACATCGATCCAGTTTTAAGTATATCTGCTATCTGCTTGGCCAGCATTAAGTGGTTTACTCAATACAAAATTTAAAGAAGAAAAGGTTTATTGATCTTTTCTTAATTAGCACACAACTACCATTTTTACTAAAAATATTTAGCTAAGTTATAACAACTTCTAATATATGTCTAGAAGACTAATTCTATCAGGACTTGTTATATCTTTCATAGAGTATTACTACTGCAGTCCTTCTATTTTTGTGAAATCTATCAAATTCATGAATCTGTTTCAAATGAATTATCATGATTTATTAGAAAGATGATTATTTTATGTTCATTATGTGCATTAGCTTTAATGCCATGCTGAGATCATATGAAAGTTGTATTTACATTCAAAATTCTAAAATGTAGAAATATCTATAAATTGGACATTTGTACAAATGATTATTGCTGGCCAAGATAGGTGTATGAATAAATGATATAACTACAGAAAAGTTTATAAAAAAACTTTTGATTTACTAGCCTAATGGTAATTTACTGTTTGTTTATCAACAATAAATTTATCAGGCATTATTCTTCTTACATATATAAACTTGGCCCCTCTAAATCCAATCTTCTGTATTTAGTTTTCGGAGTGCAGAGTGATGTTCCTTCTATTTAAATGAGTATATATATATATATATATATATATATATATATATATATATATATATATACATACACCCAAGTGTAGGATTGGTGTATACGGAATAAAATCCAATAACCAAAAATACTATTTTTAAAAGAGTGCTCAATACAAAGTAGAGCAAATATAATTATTTATTCGAAAATTATAACATAAGTAGGTTATAATTTTCAAATAACTATATATATATATATATATATATATATATATATATATATATACTTTTTTATTCACATATACTCTATCTCTGATATATATATATATATATATATATATATATACTGTTGCAACTGCTGAGCTATCATTTGAAAATATTTTTAAACTTCATTATTTTTAATTTATATATTTCCAAGTAAGTTTAATTTATTTATTTTTATTTTTTTTAATTTTTTTTATACTTGTGATTCAACAGATTTTGGTATTATGTGTCCAATACTGTAACCATTGGAATTGTACCATTATCATAGGATAGAAGATGTGTTGGCCATTGTGATAGACATAGCAAATTTATAGTCTTTCAAAAGTCCAAATATTTTTATGCAGTCAGTTCCAGTCTGCTACTGTTGTTTTATAAGTTTTATTGAGTGAATATCAGAATATTTTTAAACATCTCTCAACAAATGAAATATCTGCAAGTGATAATTCATTTAAAGTGAGATTCATGTTTCTTATAAAACAAAAGCTACTTTTGACATTCATTAAAAAGAAAAAAAAAAGAAGGCTTCTATGTGGAATGAAATAGAATATCTTGAATCCAGTTATTTACAATGTCAAAATGGTGTATGTGTATTCATAAATGAAAGGTCAATCTAACAAAGAGCTTTATATGAAATGTTCTTGTTTCTGAATGACTCAAATATAAACTTTACATTCCAAAACTGATCCTTGTCATTCATTTTGACTATTTTCTGACTTGTTTGGTCTCAGCAAGAGATTGCTGAGATTGCATTCAAACCAAAAAGAAAACATTACATATTAAACCATTTCAAACCCCATTAATTGGACATCTGAACATTTCTTTCTGTTTAAGATTGTCTTTGATTAGGCAGGAAAAACATCTGTAAATGAAATGAAAAATTTAGGAAAAAAAGTTAATGATTTTTGTCACTAGACTTCAATTTTTATATCTTTGATATTCTTCTAAGGAACCATTATCATTGTATAAATGACCTTCAAATTTTACAAGTATACAATTGTATGAGTACCTGTAACTTTTAAATGCGGAAGTACTTATATATATATTTAACAGCAGATTCTTGTCTGATTTTTTTTTTTTAATTTTTGTCTTAATTATTGTATGTAGGTTAGTTTGGACTAAGTTCTTTGTCTTTGTTGTTTTTATCTCATCGTTTTGACCAATCATAACTTTTCAGATGTAGAAAATACTGAAGATGGATTTCTACAAACAGGAAACATTGATTGGAATTTGTCATGACTTCAGTCATGTTTCTGTGGTTACAAAATTATCTTGTTATCTGTAGTATTTGAGGTTCTAGAATAGTGACCTAAGAATTGGAATGTTGGTGAATTTCAATGGATTCTTTGTGAAGTCATGGGTTCAGTATCTATATCAGAAGACAATTCCAAGAACACATATATGTAGGCACCAGCTATTATGAGTATGAGAGGAGAAGAACACACCTCCTCAGTAACATTCAACATTCCAGAATACAACACATACATGTGAAGGGTTGGATTGTTGATAAAAGAACAAAGATGATAAAATTAGCCCAAATTAACCTATATACAATGGGCAGATTTTTTGTTTGGCATACTTAAGAAAACCTATCCTAATGTTTCTTGCTTTCAGAAGATAAATTTTAATTCACTATTTTCTTTTGCAGATTAGTATTATTGATTTAATTTCAAAATTTCAACTTGTGCACTGCTTTCAATGTGTCCTCTTAGGTTGAGATTTTAAAAGAAAAATGTTTTGTTTTTGTAACCTAAACTTTCAGCTAGGTCAGATGATTTGGAGAATACTCATTAAAATAGGGATCACCAATATAGATAATGGAAATCAACTTTTTCTTTCAAACATATTAATAATTCTTTTACTGATTGCTTTAGTTTGAAGCAGAATGTTGCAAATGTTGTAACAAATTGTTATGCTGAATATGAAAAAAAAAAGACCCTCAAATCACTAAATTACATTTGTGCTGCAATGCATACATTAAAGTTTCTAAGTTCATTTCTGATTACTAAGTTTGTTTTTTACTGTTCATTTTGAGTCTTTTATATTTAAAAATTATCAATAAAAAATAATTTCCTTTGATTAAATTTTTTGTTGAACAAGTTTAATTTGTCATGTTTTGATCACTGTTATTTAAATACTTACGGTTAAAGAAAATAGGTAATAATTTTTAGTCTGCTTGCTATGTTGTTTTATATATATATATATATATATATATATATATATTATATGGCAATAATTTATTTTAAGATCATAGTTTTGATTATTTTTGGTAAATTTATGGTAATTCACAATTGATTCAACTCCATAGTTTGTTTTGTATTATAACTTTTTTTTTTTTTTTTTTTGTAATCATTTCACCCCTAGCAAGGTAATAATGCCATTAAGATACAAGGGGTTACTGAAAGTGAAAAGCAATGAGAAAACATTAGAGAGGAGAAAGGACAATAAAAGAACAGATTCAGAAAGACAGAAAATTGCAATTGATGTTGCATTTAAATTTTTGAAGATTGTAGATGACAGGGACACAAGAAACTGGAAGGCAGTTTCATAGAGATGAAGTGTGAGAAAAGAAATTATTTGAATAGAACTTAGTTATATCTAGCAATTCCAACACTAAAATGATGAGACCTAGTTGCCAATCTAGTATTATTCTTAAATTTATGCAGTTGAGATACTTTAAGTAAATGCTCAGTTTATAATAAACAGTAATAACAACATTTACTAGCCTGAATGTCTGAGAGATTTCATAGAATATATGTGTCCTCTGTTAATACTGTTTTATAAACAGAACATTTACTTAAATATTTGTATCTATATAAATAACGTATAACCTATAAATATATTAAAATAATTGTCAGACTTAGTCCATTTCATAATATATGACGTCATTTGTTCACATTAAGATAAGCTTCAAGCTGATATGAGTGTTTGAGAGAAATCATGGGAAATTTGTAGTTTAAAAGCAGTAATTTGGCCTTGCTAACCAGACGCTTTCTCTGTAGCTAAATGGTATAGCACGTCAGGCTATATGACGGTTCTGTGTGGGATACAGGTTTGAGTTCTGTTGAAGGACACACATTTTCTATGAAATTTCTTGAATATTGAGGCTGGTAAATGTTGTTAATACTGTTTATTATAAACTGCATTTACTTATATATTTGTATCTATAAAAATAATGGTTAATGTTTACTCAGATCCCATAGACTATCAGTACTTGTACCTTGTCTAACTTCATAACACTAATATTAAATGTAAACTAAGTGGTCTTATATACCATAAATGTGGTATTAACTTTTTAATGCATAAATAGCATTAAAATCTTTAAAGACCTATCAAGCCATGATCATTAAACTTACATATTTCCCACATTTTTGTTGATATCTTATCTGCTGCTAATTCATATTTAAAACATATGAATTTTAGTTTTTTTTTTTTTTATGTATCAGAAATGTTCCTATTGCTAGTAAATTTACTTGCTGCCTAATCTCACCTCTGAATCTATTAAATACCATTTCCTTTTCCTCTTTCTGCCTACTTAGCTTTGCCAAAACTCCTGCTTCTGTTTAAATCTTGTTCTTTAGTCATATGATGATGTATCTACTCATACTGAGTTGGCCAGTCAAGTTGTTACCCTAATGTCATTTGATAAGTTATCAAAAGCCCACTTGGGAAAATCAGCTTACCAAATTCTTTTGGCTTATTTGAAATGTTAACGCTGCAAACTTTCATTGTTTTGACAATGTCCTTTGGTCTTTTAATTATAAGTTGGGATAACTGCTGATATTTTTAAGGCAGCTTAACAAGGGGAACAAATGTCAATTATTGTCTCAATCTGTAAAATGTTAATCACTTCAAACCAAATCTTTAATATATGCCCCTTTTTACTATTATTATTTGAGATTCCTAAGGTTTTCTGTTGTTGCAAGAATACATTGTGAAAACTCTATAGAATTTAATTTGTGTTTCTTTTCTCTATGCAAATTTGTGCATAGAGGAAACAAATTTATTTGTTTAAATTTTAATGTGAATAATTGAGTCTACAATCTAACACAGCTGAATTTTGATCTGTGTTATATTTGATAGAAACTTTTTGACTAGTGACATGATAGTCATTGTAAATTCTGCAAATTACCTACCTTGAGAAGAATAACTTTGGGAGCCACTTGCATATATTACTTTGTAAAGACTCAGGTGTTTATTAAATAAACCTTTAAACCCTAAATACTTTAAAAAATAATTATTGATCAAGAAACAATGAAGAAATGTTTTTATTTTCTTATTAATATTAATTTTTCTTTTTCTCTACTCTTCTTCCTATCTTTCCTTTTTGTTTTTTGTTTTTTTCTAGCTTACTTATATTCTTTTTTCTTGTTTCTATTTCACCTGATCAATTAGATCCTACCGCCTTTTTTTCACATCTCACCCTCTTTAACCTTTCCTGCTTATTGTAAAATATTTCATTACCTCTATTCTTAGCACTTATTTTAATATTTTCTTGTTATTAATCTCTTGTTTACTTTTCTCTTAATTTAAAAAAAAAAACTTTTATATTCATAAAAATTTTATGTAACATTTGTTGAATTCAAAAAATGTTTTCATCTAAATAAACATACTTCCTTTAGGGCTTGTTCTTATTTCAGACAAAAAAAAATTCAGCTAGGATAATTAAATTTGCTAGTGTATGAACTTAACACCTATTAATTTTTAAAATAAAAGTAAAACTATATTCTATCCAGAAATTATTAAAATACTGAAGATGATTGATCTATTGAAAAAGTATTTATTCTCTGAAGATTGGTGTTTTATCTCATGATTAATAGTCATATATGATAAAATTTGTAAGTAAAAATCATTTCTCAATGCCCAGCAACTATAAAAACACTTGTGAACTTGATGCCTTTTCTATAATTCTAAAGCTGAAAATTTCATTAAAAGATTATCTGAAAATGTTGAAAAGTTCCTAGCTTGCATCAGATGGAGAAGCATTCATACTTAGAGAAAAAATTGGCTGATGATGGTAATTGAGGATACCTCTAGGTGCTGCAAAACTTTCTACAAAATTTAGGAAAATTTCAATTTATAACTGTTTTTCAACTTTTTGAAGAATCCTGAAGCAAAGTGGGGAAATGAGTTGTCAAGAAATTAAAATTTCTTGCCACCTGATTTCCTTGAATTGTAAAAGATGCTATAGAAAATTTATCTGAAAGTTTTCTGAAAGACTGTACAAATAATAAGCCATGTTCAGCTAATATTGAAATCTTCCATTCTTAACATCTTGGCAATAACTCGTGTAGTATGAGCTAAGCTGAAACCATATTTACATCAAATATCATAAAGAAATCAGATGCTTGTGGGTAAAGATTATCCTCAATGACCACTTTAATCTGAAAATTTAAAATTTCTTGCCACCTGATTTCCTTGAATTGTAAAAGATGCTATAGAAAATTTATCAAAATGTTTTCTGAAAGACTGTATGAGCTAAGCTGAAACCATGTTTACATCAAATATCATAAAGAAATCAGATGCTTGTGGGTAAAGATTATCCTCAATGACCACTTTAATCTGAAGAATGTGATTTAGACAAATGTTTTTCTCTGTGATCTACAATAAGAAACGGAAAATGGTTGCTGGTAGGTTTGAAAGTAGAGAAATTATAGTTTGGGATGGCTTTACTGGCTTTGTGCTACTCTGTCTAGTTATTGTTAATGGAATTTTGTCAGCACTCAAGAACCAAGAGATGCTAGAACACAGATTGATATCAAAGCTATCAATAGAAGTTAAAGGAAAAAGTTGATTTTTCAGCAAGACAATGCAAGTTGACATTCTTCAGAGATAATTGCTTTATACTTCACTGATTACTTTTATCTGTAATCACATAGCTTGATTTGTATCCCGCCTCAGTCACATAGAAAAATATTTGGGGAATGATAGCAAGAGATGTGTGCATGTCCAATATTCCACTTCAGGAACTGAAACTGGATGCATGGAAGAAACTCACTCTACACTCTCTAAATTGGAAAATTTACTGACAGATCATACTATTCAGATTTTGAAGGCTAAAAGGTGCTGCCATAAACTTTTTGCTAAATAAGGTTTTGTTAATAAAAACTATTGTCATTTTTACTGTTTGTATAAGTACTGCACACCAGTTTTTTTCATGTTTTTAAAATAAAGAAAATATAAAATATATTCTCTTAAAATGAGGAATGAAAATTGCTATTTATAACCATACAGGAGAATAACTGAACATTTTAAAAATATCTGGATTCACTTTTAAACAAATTTCACTAAAAAAATTTTTAAATTTTCTATATTCTTTACAATTTTTGGATGGAGTATACTCAAAGCCAAATATATCTAAATGCATTTTGCAGTGTTTGTAACACTTTTTTGTTTCTCTTTTTAAGAACTGAGAGTAGTATTGGATTTTTTTCCAAATAAAGTTTTAGAGCATGATTATCTTTCTATTTTATTGGGAGAAAGAATAGGGTTTTTTTTTATCAATCATTAGCTGATTTGGGGATAGATGAAGATGGACTTGTAAGATTAAAATTATAGTTAAGTTACTCCTTTAGTTTTAGTATTGAAATTAAAAAAATGTTCTTAATGTTTTTGATTCACTTTGTGAAACACTTATTTGAAATGAAAAGAAATCACTGAAGTAAATTAATCCTATAAATAAGGAATAATTTACTTCACAGTGATTTCTTCTTTTTTTTTTCTGTACATAAAATGCTCAAAGCAATATCAACATTGAAAAGTGGATTCAGTTACTGATTTGCTTTTTTGATTTTATTAATATAGACATATTCTGTTTCTTTGTTAAATCAAAATAAGCCTTGTAGTAATTTAGAACTTCTGGAATAAGATTTGATTGTTAATCTGATCTCTAAAAATGTAATATTTTGAATAAGAGAGTAAAGTGATTGTAAAACTGTCAACGCTATAATTCCTATAACTGAATTTATTATCATAATTTTATTTTCATATCACTGTATAAAAAATAATTTTCACTTATGTTTTCTCTCTTCATACTAGAGAAATTCTTGAGTATTTGTGTAACTAGTATTCTGTAGAGTAGAGAATCTTTTGTAATTTCTTCAACGTCCTTCAGCCCTTGCAGGTCTCAAAGAAATGAAATCCAGGCTTATACATGCTAAGGGATTATTTTAATTCCATCAACATTGAAAGGTGGATTCAGTTACTGATTTGCTTCTTTGATTTTATTAATATAGACATATTCTGTTTCTTTGTTAAATCATCTCCACTTAGGCCAAAGTTGCTTCTGCAGAGCCAATGGTAAAAGTCAAAGCATCATTTCTGGCTGTTTTTCAGAATTGTTTTGGCTTTAGGCCATATAACAGCTGAGATATGGGGATGTATGTTTTCACATGGCTTGAGTTGAAGGTCAAGAAGACAATTCAAAACCTACGTATTTGGCAACATGACTCTTGTGCTCAACTCTTGTTTTTTAGAATTTATATATTTTTATATTTGTAACAGGATTTTAACCAAGTTAATCATTTGTTTTAACTAACTACAAAATTAACTGAATCTTTTTTCTTTCAACATTTATCTTTAAGTAATCACAAATGTAGGCTATTTTTATGAATTCCAGTAGTGGAAAAACTTCAAGCATTGTTGTAATTCAACTGATGAGTGATCTGATATACAAGCGAAAAAATATAAATTAAAAGGTTTTAAACTTAACATCCATGGAAATGTTTTATCTCTCAATTGCTTCACAAAGTTTGAAAATATATATAAAAAATTGTTTATACAATACCCTGGTAATAATTACTGCCACTGTATTTTCATTCAAAATTTTATAGAACAGGTTAGCAATTTTGGCTTTTTTTTTTTTTGTACCACATTTGAAAGTATTGATTGAAAAGTGTTGGTTGATTATAATTTGAATTTATTCATCATTTGGAACATTAAAATGAACTAATAAAATTATTTTTAAAACTTGTCATGCACATATTCTCAATTTTGAGTTATTACAGGACAGAATATACATAAGAAAAATGGAAATATGTTTACACTATTCTAATGAAATATATAAACAACATGATTTTGTCAAGAAACATTTCATGTGAAAAATGTATAAAAATAATTTTAAGCCTTTCAGTGACTGAGAAAGATGTTAAATATGATTAGTGATTGGTTAAGGTTAAGTAATTGCTTAATAAGTATAAGAGGAAAGTATATTACTTCCATCTCTAACCTTCATTTCAAAATTGGTTTTGAATTATTAGACATTTTTCAAAAAAATGCTGCCAAGTTTCAAAAAAAGTAAAAAAAAAAAAATAACCATATTGTATCAACTATTCAGGCAGTTGACTGTCAGATTTGGATTACTTTTTTTATATAGGGTTTCAGTATTTCATTGTTTTTCAAAAACAGCTGCACAACAGTAGCCATATAATGAGTGAATATCCATCAACTTGCTGCTAAATGACAAATTCTATTTGAAAAGAAAACTCTGTATAGCTTGTTCTACATAACCATGAAATGCTCACATTGATCTTTCTAATGGGATTGATTATAAATTTCAAACTCATTTTCAGTTGATAATTCTTTTAAAACTCACTTGTAAACTAGGCTGTTTTGTTAAGCTTGATATATCCCACTTTATAGGATGTGTGTATATATTTATTCCTTTTATCTATATCAAAAATGATCACTTGCACAAATACAGAAATCTTACACCAAATATGAGTATTAGTCACTATGATTTTTATTGCTTTCATATTAAACTTTGTCAAATTGTTTATTAGTTAACTTTTTTCTACAAATGTTTGACAATAACTGATTATCATACTTAAAAAGCTAAATGATACTCTGCAAAGAGTGTCAGTACCTTAAATACCTTGATATTGATTCATTTGAAGGATAATATTTTAATGTCCTGAGTGTCCTATCTTTTTTTCAGTGGTAGTTTTGCAGAGAAATTTTCTTGTTTTTGTATATATTAAAATTCTTAAAAGTGTAGGCACTCCTTACAATTTGTCATTATTCTGTTCTATAAAACAGCATTTTCCTATAAAAAAAAGTATGTTTTGTGTTATGTTAAGAAGACTTATCTAGCAATCTTGAATTTTTGACTTTGACATCTGAGCTACTATCCAGTAATTTGCTTGTAATTTAGTTTGTATTGGGATGAACATACATAATGTTCAATTTTTCTCCATCTTTTTCTTTTTTCAACTACCTTGTTTCAAATCTTTGTAACATAATCTCTTGTACTGTTTTCTTTCCTCTTTTCTCTCTCTGTTTGAACTTATTTCAATCATACCAATTATTCCAATTTAGATAAGAATGTTACAGTATCTTAATTTTGCTCTGTAGCCTGCTTGAGAATTATGCTTACTGTATCCTTCTCTTGAGTCATGATTTGTTTGATTAATGTCATACTTGATGTGCAATAAAATGCTGATAAAGATTGAGTTTTGAAAGAGATGTTGGTTCACTGATAAAATCCAGAAAATAAGTTTTACCTTTTTGAAGCCTCTTGAATTAAATAGGACCAGATTGGGGGCAAAGATTAGTATAGGAAATTATAGCATCTTTTTTGTGGTAAAAAAAAAAAAAAAACACATTGAATTGGATATTCTTGTAAAAATCAAATAATTGTTGGATTTTAATGAAACTTTCAGGACTTATTCACAAATGAATTAAATTATTTTAGAATTTTTTTTTTCTGTTACTCCCCACTTATTTAATTTTATGAAATTTCAAGAAAATTAAATTTTCACCAACTTAATATTTATATTAAAAGCAGAATTCATTGGAGAATTTAAATCCTCAATTTTTTTAATTTTTTTTTGTAAAACTAAGACATCATTTACTGAAAATCTGCTCTGAATTGTAAAATAAAAAAGACAATAAAACTAAGACATTATTTAATTAAAGCTTTTAATTGCTTTTATAAATAAGATATATTAAAGACACTATTTTCTTAAAATTTTTTTTTTATGAATAATGAATTTTTACAAGAATTGTTTTAATTTGTTTTTTAATTGGAATAATTTATTAAGTTTTAAATCTTTTAAAATTCTGTATTAATTTCACCCTTTTAGATATTATTTTTAAGTAAAAACTATATTTACTTTTCATAAATTGAAAAACTTTGAATTTTATTCGTGTGTGTATAAATGTACATGACATTATCAGAAAACAAGCACGATAACTATAGTAAATTTAAAGCCAAAGTATCTAAAATTCAATAAAACATTAGATTATGGTGAATATTTTTCTAAATTTTTAAGATTACTGAGTACTTAAAAATTATATATAAAAGGCACATGTTATATTCTTCAATTATATTTTTATATATAAAGTGCCCCCACTACCACTCCATAGAATAACATTAGCTAAACATTGATCTATCTTCAAGCTGTCAACATCTCAACAGCTTAAATAAACAGCTACCACTGTGTTAAAAAAAAATGCATTTCTGCAATATTTTAAACTTAAAGTAAATAATATTTGTTTTAAATCAGCTAATATTTCTCAAATAAAGTTTCAAAAAAGTATCTTTTATTTTTGGAAATTTTTTTAATAAAAAGAATTACATTCTGTTGACAGGTGGCTAAAAATGGTGTTAAAATCAACAATTTCAGCAATTTCAAAACAAAAAAAATCTTCCAATCAATTTAAATTAGTTTTGAAATAGAGCAAAGTATTTTGCTCATTGGAAATATTAAATTTAATCTATTAGCTTGAAATTAAAACTAGAATAAAAACTTGAAAGATTTTTTCATTAAGAATTCATTTTAAACCTTAGTTATTGCGAATCTGGAGGTACCTAACTTAGTGTAATAAATTGAGTGAAAATCACTTCTTTGGGAGTTTTAAGAGATAATTTTTTACTTTGGCCAAAGACTGTTGTTTACATAAAAGAACTATCCATCAGATTTGTATGAATTCTTAGGAAGAAAAATTTCAGAAATGGATTTACAAAAAACAAGTCCTGTCAACCAATGGGCCATGTGGTTTTGTTTGTTTACATAAAGACCTACTCATTGGTATTAGGGAGAATAGTCTGGGAAACTGGGTCATCTGAATTTGGTCAAGTGAGGAACTGTCCATATACTTTTCAAACAAAGAATACCTTTATAAAGCATAAATTAATGGGCAGATTATAGTAGTAGCAGCAGTGAATGAACAGACCGCTAGATAATCATCCCAACCTTTGAAAAGATGGGGGAAACAAGCAAACATGGGGAATTTTGTAAACATCTCGCTATGGTATTTCAGATCATTGTCCTAAAACTTTGATCCATGTCTGAACTTTATCAACTTTGGTCTTGTGTGATACATAGTTGGCTTGGGCTTATGTTTCAACCTTGGACTTGGGCCTTCTTCAGATCTTATCTAAGCAATGTGGATAGAGGAATTCCCTATACAAAAATTTATCAGGATAATAAATCCATTCCCAGGAAATAGCCCACTTTCATGACAGTTATTGACCATAAAAAGTCATTCAGCCATAATATTATAATAAAAATCTTTTTAAGTTTGTCCAAGTTTTAAAGCTTTGTTGCTAACCATATTAGAATTGTCATTGAATGTGACAGAAACTAAAAAGAAGAGTTAAACCTTTATGTGTCAAGTATTTTACTTTTGAAATAATGAATAAATTTGAATAGAAAGCATTAACTCTTTCTCTTGCAAAGTGTTTGATGGCAACAATCACTTAAAAATCAACACAAAAGCCTTGATAACGGGTTGTAAAAGGTTATCAGTTGTACCTCATCTACCTTCAGAGATCATGAGAATGATAGGAATGTGAGAGGGTATCAACCAGAGAGAATCTTACTTGACTGATCAAATGGAAAATGATGTTACCAAAAATTGATTTAAAAAAATATCAGGAATTGTATCATACCTCATATAAATCCATAATGCACAAAGATCAAGTCAAAGTTTAATGAAATTTGCTCAGTTATAAACATTTGCTGTGGTTGTTACTCTGTAATAAGGTAAGATGATACTTTGATTGAGATTTCTTTCTTAATCTTTTAACCTAAATTATATATTTTTCTTTTTACCTCATTTTTTAGTGACATTAATCTAATTTTTTTAAAAAAAAATAACTTTTTGTTCTATCTGATCCTTTCTGTAATAAATTAACTTTCTGGATGACCAGCTTGATGAACTTTTAATTGTTAATAAAGTCAGGCAATTATTTAATCAGATTTCATTACCCATGAAAAGCTGAAGCTACACTTGGTTTATCTTCAGATTCTGCTGCTGTGGCATAAAATACAGGCTCTTTATTATTCATTAGAATACTAAGATTTCCAAAAAATTTGAAATATTTTTCTCTCTTAACCCTTTTTAAATTTGTAGCTTACAAATTCCAAACTCTCTTTTATTCTACCTTCCTTTGCATTTTTTTATCCTTTTATTGAAATATGAGATCAACTAATAAAGTTAATTTTCCAGTCTTTTCCTTTAATGACATTGACAGTGATACAGAGTTTCTATTGGATATGTCTTTCCAAGCAGATCATCTCTCAGCTGATTTCTCCCTCTCTACAAATTAATTGGCTTTTTATGACCTTATACTCTACTTAATTATCTTGATTCCTGATGATAATCTTCCTGCATTTGAGCTAGATGCAGGAATAGACTGGAGTGGGGAATAGTGGGAAGAGTTACTACTTAAGAGAGTGGACTTTTCCTTTCATTTCAGCTTGACTTGCAGATGAGTTTGCCTGCATTTCTGCACATGTAAAAATGTGCTTCAGTAAGCATGTCTGTTCTGTTTGGTAGAAGACACATATGCCTAGTAAAGATTTTGCATAAGGGCGTATTATGTTTATATTGGTTATACATGTACTCATCAGTGTTCTTTTTTTTGTTTTTTTTTTTGCTCTGATAAGATATTGATCTTGTGAGAGTATTATTTTGATGGTTATAATCTTTGAAAGTATTCAGTAATTTCAAGCAGTTAATCCTTTACAAGCTACAGCTGGCCAGATTAAGGTCTATATTTAAAGTTAATTGAAGTGTTCCATGTAATTAGTTGTACACCAAAGTGAGAGAAAAGAGTAGATAGGATTAAAAAAAAATTGGTAACAATTCATTGCATGAAAAAAATATGTAGTAGCATTTGAAATACAAAATGGCAGACATTTGTGTGACATTTCAAGATGAAGAGATTGTAGCAATTGATATAACAAATATTTTTCTTTTTGTCTTTGTTAATAATAAAAGTGGGGATCACAACCTCTTGTTATAATTTTATTAGAATTAAAAGTTAAAGCAGGAAGAAATAAGTATTTAGATTTTTTTATGAATGTACAATGATAAAACAATAGCTTTTTGATTGATACATTGTTGATGAAATATTGAATTTATAAAAGAAAAACATGTGTCAGTGAAAAGATTGTTGGAGAAAAAATATGTTAATGAAACTGAAGAAATGATATTTCCATTATGAAATTATCCTCACCTATTTATGATAGAATAATATATGATCTTTTATGTGTCATGTCTTTTCAGGATATGGCCAATCATGGCTCTTTACAATTTTCTATCCTTTGTAGCTTTAAGCAATCTTTGTTCCCTTAACTATTCTTACCATTCTTACTGTTCTACAAACCATTTACACAAGTTCTCTAAACCCTCTCTCCTCATGTGTTCCATGAATTTCAACTGTCTCTTTCTGACAAATCTCTTTTTAAGCATAGTAGATGCCTATAACAATAATTTAACATGCTCACATTCTTGATTGTTAATTAAAAAATAGTTTTGACTTTTACATAAAACCTTGTATTTGATTTTTTTTTTCTTCGTTAAATACAAAGTTCTATGAATCTGTAACATTAATATTGAGGCTAATTTTGTTCAAACTTTCAAGAAATCATTAACTGTATAAAGACAATTATGTTTGACAGCTCACTAATTTAATACTTTTTAAAACACATTATCAACTCTAATTTATAAACTACTTAGGATATCAATAAACTGCTTCATCTTTATAGTTTTTTTATAAGTATTTGTCTTAGTGGTAGGACCATTGAAATTAAATTAAATCTTGTTTAGATTTTTGTTATTGAAGGCTCACTTCATTTAGAATGTTGATTAGAGAATGGGATTTGGGATGAAGTTTCTTTCATTCAAATTGTTTGACTGCTATATGGTCAGCAGTGCCTAAGTGTAACCTGATCAAATGTGCTCTTTTATATGAACTCATGATTTAAAAAAGAAAGAAAAATAAATTTAATCACATGTATACTTAAATTTCATATATCCTGATCATACCTTAATTTTATTTAACTTCATTTATTATTGGTGTGTTAGATTTACACATACTATTATGAACTTCTGAGGCTTCACTTTGATCTCAATTATATTACATTATATTCTAAATTTTAGTAAATGTGTTATGCTTTATCTTTGGCCATACTTGGTTATCATAAAGATTACACCTCCTCTTGCATGTAGCTACTTCTAATTTTTCCTAATTTTTAGAAAATTAATAAATGTATTAATGTGCAAGCTGTTTCATAGAATATGTATAAATTATAGTAGACAACATATCGCTCTGGCAACACTTATGAATTTTACCAGACTTCTAGATTTCACATTAGCTAGGTTACTTAAACTCCAAAAAACATGATTACAAATTTATAAAGATAACATTAATGTGAAATGTATGTTCCATGTGTTGAAACTTGTTTTAGAAGTCATTCATCCATTTATTTTGTAAGCTATTGTTATATTTCTGCATATAAAACAGATTGTATAGCATCCAGAAAGTATTCCAAGGTTCATTTTTGCTGATAAATTGCCATTTGCCAGTGTAAACTATTCTCTACAGAATACTCAATATTTTTTCTATCAGATTAAGGTTGGGCAAACAAGCAAGCCACTTAATCAAATGAGTGGCTTTGAAAAAGATTTTAATCAGATTCATTAGTTTTTTGTTTTTTTTTTTTTTTGTTTTTTTTTTTTTTTGGTTTTTTTTTTTGACTGATGGAGCATTATCAAGCCTAAAAATCATCTTTCTGAAATTGGCTTCTTCAACTATGATTCCATGTGCACCTTCAAAAAAAAGAAAAAGGTCAATGTATGTCTTAGTTGTCAACTTAATACCATCTGAAATTTGCCATGAGCACCACTTCTATCTTGTTAACAACTCAACATGTGAAGACAGTTTCTGCCAATGGCCACTCAGTCTCTGCTCCATTTGTTTGTCCCAAGTCATGGATAACATGGCATCTGGCAGTGGAGAGAATGGTTGAAAAATTTCTCTTCATGTATTCTGTTGTCTGTATCATTTGATTTTTTTTTCCATTGTGCATGTCTATTAAGAGACCTAATATGATTGGTCTCACATGTTTTGCAACTTAGGACATAACATCTTGCACCTTTTTAACACATGCCTACTTTCACAATGTATAAAAAGGTTATATCTTGAAAAAGTCAAGATGTATTTTTTTTTTAATTTCCCTCTTAATATGGGGCACAGATTGGCAAGTTAAAATATTTTACTTGTCCTTATCAGGCTTGCACCAAAGTTGTCGAGGATCTTAAGTGAACAACTCAGTTTGGTATTGCCTGCTGATTATTTTTTGCAATTTCCAGCACTGTTTTACCTTTTGCAAGCTCTGAAGATATTAAACTTTTCTCTTTATCTGTCAAATCAGCCTTACAATCAATTTTAAAGCTTCAAACTTGTAATGTGATTATTAATTTAAATAGTTTAAATTTCAGTACATTTCATACAAATAACTTCTGTTTATATAACAAAAAACTTGCTTTTATCCTAACTGTAAATAGATGTTGCTATTTTTCAGCAAATGAACCTTTACATGCCACTAAGTATCTTGTATATCGGTAAAACATGTGCGACTTAGTGTAGATGATCAATCAGGGAGTATTTGCAAATGATCATCCATTTAGAATTAATTTTACTAATCAAGCAAGAAAAAAATGTAAAAATGTTGTGAATATAGCTGTAGATATTCCTACTGCTATTGGTTCACACTTCAGAGTGGATCATTTTTATCTTGTTTCAAGACACTGTCCTAGTTTATCAATAAAAAAGATTGAAGAGCAAAAATAATGCTCTGTGATTACCGACTTTTATTTGAACAAGTTAGTGAATTTATCTTATTTTTAGTCAAAGCATGAGATTGTGCTGTTTGTTTTTAAAAGAAACCCTTTTGAACTGGCAATGCATAACTAAATAATAAGCTGCTTCTTGTTAAATCTTCACATAATGTTTGTTGACTTTTTCCTTCCTCTTTTCTCACTACTTTCACTACACCAACCAAATACTCTACTTGTTTTTCTTTCTTTTCAGCTGAATGTCCTATTTTCCTTTTATTTTTCAAGATGATTGTTATCTTTAAGCAGCGACTGAGCTTCTCTAAAAATCTCTCTTCTGCTGCTGCTGCTTCTGCCTCTGCCAGTGGTAGTGGTGGTGGAGACAATTCTTCATTGTTTCCTCTTCCATGGACATTGCCTCCTATACGAACAAGTATCCTTCCTATTATTTTGAGGGACTCTCCAGTTGAATGCTGTTCACTCCAATAATTTGCATATTTTACCCTGTGCAGGGATGATAACTGGTGTTCTCTATGGATTGGCATCATCACTATTAACATCGTTATACAAAAAATCCCACTTGTTCACTCAGTATTTATGCTTTTTAGAGGAAGGCTACCAATGTGGCCAATGAAAAGGGAAAAGAAATTGACATCTTATTTACTTCATACTATTAGGTTGGTGCAAAAATAATGACGTTTTTGACGTTAAAAATACGTCAAAAAAGTCATTTTTGCACCAACCTAATATTTTTCTACGCTGAGTGTATATTTTTCTCTCATCTCTTTCTTAATGTTCATCTTATATAAGAAAGTGATAAAATCTAACCTTGTATTTACTTGTATATAATAAAAAGCAACTTCTTTCTTACTTACGTTTTTAAAAGTTGCTTACTGATGGTTATCCCAGAAAAAAATTTACAGTATTAATAATTGTTTTATTTTCTGGAAGATTTTGAAAATTAAAAACTTGTTAGAAATATAGAATTTTTAGAATTATATCAAATTTGGTTTCATATTCATACAAATCTATCATTGATATTAATCAAGAACTTGGTTCTTGTTTTTGTACATATTGAAACACTCATTAAAATATATATATATATACAAATTAAGATATGTATCCATGCATTTTATACAGATGAATGCATGTTCAGGAGGTTATCTTCTTTTGTGCTAAATATAGTTATATGCTCATAAACATAATGAACCATACTCTCTCACACGTATACTAGGAGAATAACTTTGAATCATCTGGTCATTTTATTTAAAATAAAAAAACAAAAAAACAAAAACAAAGGCCAGTGTATTTTAGACAGGTTAAATATTATATTAAATATTATATTAAATATTTATATAAATATTAAGAAATGCATGTATGGAATAATATTTATTCATGTACACAGTTTTTAAACTGTTAATTTGTATTGGTTTCAGTAATCACAAAGTACACATATATATACCAAATATTTTCAAGATCTTTACACTTTTAAACAAAACTTGCATCCAAAGTGTACCAACTAGGTCTGCACAGTTCAACATCTTGTGTTACTCTGCATTAATGTACATGATGTGAGTGTGGTCCCCTTAATCCCCCTTCCCATGATCTAAGTCTTCCAACATTCCTCTGTAATCCTTGCTGACCAGAACTTTCTTTAATCTCTGACTACCATCATTCCTTCCCTCAGACCTAAAAAAAAACAATACCTCACTAAGATCTAGCATTAAAATTAGGATTTAAAATCTTACTTTACTAACCATGAACATTAAACTTATGTTTTAATCCAATGGGATCTCAATTGATACCCAGTAAATAATTATAAAGCTTGAAATTTTTATTTACCTTTTATATTAACTGTAATGACAAACATATTTCCATGAGCTGAATATTAATGGTCAGAGCCACATGCGGCTTGGCCACTCTGATATATACCATGTTAGAAAGCACTTTAAAATATTTCTATACAGGATATTATAAAAATTAACCTTAAAGAAATTTAATCTTTTCTACTTATTACAACACATCTCTACATAATTGCCATATATGTCAAATAATTTTAAGATTATTTTTTTAAAGATAAATTTTAATTTTCCTGAAAAATGAAGCCATTTACATACAAATAAATAATATGAACAAATTAGATTGTTATGGTGATGAATTTATTCATCAGGCATATTAGAATAATTTTTTACTTTTAATTCAGTAACAATTTAGTAAGGTATCATTAATTGCTGAAGGCTAATAGTATGTTTGTCAAATTTCAGCTTAACCCATTCAGGAGTTTTATTATCTGTATGGTGCATACATATATTTTATTTAACATAGGTATAGACACACTTGTATAATTCTATTGCTAAATATTAGTTAAACATTTTCTATGACATTACACCATTTCAAATATAATATATTCTCTTATAAATTAATATATAATTTTTCTCTTATTTTCACAGTTGATATCTATTTTTCAGAATCAAAACTATCTTACTTATATAAGCAAAACTGGTATTTGAATGATCTAGTTTTCTTTGAAACAAATAATTCCCTCAGATTCTTATTAACACATTTTTAGGAATTTTTGTGTGTGTTATTATAATCATTATTAAATATTCATAGTTTCCTGTTAATTATAGATCAATGAGGACATCAGTAATGTTAAGCTTCCAGAAAGTTACAAAATCTATTGAACATTGCAATTTGTTTGGTTTAATTTTTTTATTTTATTGAAATATCTTTTATTTTAGTGCTATTTCTTTGTGATTTTGCTATACAGAACATTATCCAGAACAAAATGCTGCACATGACTGTAACCATGATGCCTTAGAGAGAGCAAACAAGCTCTTGTACTATGCATCTTATAGCTTGTGCATAAATTTTCATTGCTTATTTTCTCTGGATGCATAGAATATGACAAATTAATCATTCATAGTTGCTTTTTTTTTTTTTTCACTGAAGCAGTTGAAGAATTCAGCATAAACTGCTGCATACAAAGTGACTTATCAGGAATAGTTTTTCTTTCCTTCCAAAAAAGATTATATTTTTAAAGATTCAGAGAATTTGTGTTGAATTTATATTCAATGAGTATAAACCCTTCAGACTATTTAAATATTGATTTTAGTAACTTAAGTTTAGAAGAAAAAGTTTAAGAAAAAAAGAACAAAAAACTTCAAACAAGTAAATTCATTTTGTTTTTATCTATTGGTATGTTGCCTTGCTCTATAACATGTTAATGTAAACAATTAATTGAAACTGATAAGTATATACACACATAAATATAATAGTAAGTTATTAACTTATAACTTATAAAATATAATAGTAAGTTATTAACTTGAAGATGTTTTTTATTGTCAGTAATGTTGAAATATCTATCTATATATATATATATATATATATATATATATATAATGTGTGTGTGTGTGTGTTATTTTAAGAAATTATTTTCCTTTTAATAAAAACAGTATATCTCCAGATTAATATTTAAGTAAATCTGTTTAAATTAATTAAATCTATTTATTCAAATATGACAATCTTATTTGTAAGTGAGGTATTTTGGGTCAGTAATTTTCCTGTACTTGTAATTCTGACATCATACATCTCTATCAGGTAATTAAAGATTTTGTTTAATTTAATGCAATAGAACTTACTAAAACACTGCTCATATACTGAATGTATTAAAAATAATTTGCACAATATTAAAATATTGATATTCAAAAACTGAATAATAAAAATCATGAAAGCATTGTTACAAGTATTGAATTTATTAGCACTATTTTTTTTACCTTTAAACTTAACATATTCTCATCTTTCATTTCTGATTTGTTTTAATATCTTATTTTCTTCTACTCTCTGTGTATTAAAGTTTTTTCTAGTTTAATCTTATTTTCCATTGTTCAAATGAATTGGTTATTAGACATTTATACTGAAATTTTTGAGTAATGTATTCATTTTGCTTTTATGATGTCATACCACAGGTTTTAATTTACCTACATGAGAATGATTGTATAAATAGAATTATATACCTTAATACCAAAAAGTATGGAAATATGATCTATTTCAGCAAACCTCCCCAGAATAAATAAGTATGTGTTGAATGTTTTTGTTTGATGCACTTTTCAAAATCTGACCAAATGATTAAACAATCAAACATCAGAATTTTGAAGGGAAAGGGCTTCTTTGTTAGGCCAAGAATTCTGCAGCACTTCTCATAATATATCTTACCTAGAGTCATGGGATAAATGCTTAGTATTGTGTAGGACTACCATTAGCTTAGCAAAGTGCAGCAACTCACCATTTCATTGATTCCACAAGTAGTCAGAAGATCTCTGGTGAGATGGTGAGCTGGACTATGTTTAGGCAGACCATCAAATGCAACCCACGCCACATGAACACACTCTACATCATTATAGAACTACCACCAGCTTACTCAGCGACTTGATGATTTAAGTCCATGACATCATGACTGTCAATCCAAAGTGACTGGAACTATGATTCATTTGACCATGCTGCATGCTACTAGTCTTCCAGGATCCCAGGTAAAGCACTGTGTCCAAAGTCGTGGGGTTCGAGGGCACCCTGGTAGATCTTCTGTTCCCATCTTCCATGAAAGCTAAAGAATGCTGACTTGACCTGGTGGATATACATTTGCTACCTCCAGCATTAAATGTGGATGTGATTTATGCCAATCATTAAAGACCCATGATTAGCCACTATACTTTCTACAGTGAGTAGTAATGCCTACTGTTAAGTATTCTCAGTACACGTGTGACATCATAGATTGAGGGATCTCAAATGTTCTAACAGTTCAGAAATTAAATCTGTCTATCATGTCTCATTTGAACACCAATAATTCACATTGCCTTGCCATGAACATCCTCACTGATGTTAACACCAGATGTCAGAATATAATTAATTTAGAGCTGGGTATTTTCATGACATCAAGGTAAAGTGTTACCACCTACCATAAACATACACAAACATACATACACACTTATAAAATATAATTTTAAGGTATGCTATATTTATGGGTTAAAGTGCTCAATATAAGGAATAGTGCTTATATAAATATAAAAGTGGACATTGAAGTCAACACCCAAAGGTGACAGTTTGTTTCATGCTAAACTCAATCATCAGGCCTGACAATTGTATTTAGCATGAAACAGACTGACACTTATGGGTGATGACTTCAGTATCCACTTTTATTTATATAATATTGCTGATACCCCCTGAAAAGTGGATAGACAGGTCCAACTATGAAACTCTGGAGTTGGGGTGCTGAAGGTAACATAAATCAGCTAAGTGACAAACTTTTACTGACATTATATATATATATATATATATATATATATATATAAGTCTATAAGACAATATGAAAGATTTTTCACCTTGACATATTTACCAATTCTCAAATAACGTCATCAGAAAAACAATTGCTGTATATATATGCATACATAATTTGTAAGTATAAATTTCAATTTGATTTTCTTCAACATTTAATTTCTTTGACTACTTGAATTTTTTTTAACCTGTGGAGCAATGCTGTTGATAATAGATATATGTAGGTATGTGACTGCCCTTTTATAAAATCAAGGAAGACAAGCATACTATACTTGCTTTCCTTTACGTATCAAAATAATTTTAAAGTCATAGTTTTTTTTTTTTTTTTTTTGTTTTTTTCCTGATATAATCCAAGATGGAACAAATTAAATATTAGGTTATTAGTTTGCTTCTTTATTGTTGTTACCATCCATAATATCAAAAGAACACTTTCAATTCTGTTCATTTCACAAATATTGTCTACAAAGCAAATTTCTGAATGAGCAATATCGGCTGTCGGTAATAATTTGAATATCAAATTGATCAACAATGTATAACTTATGAACAACTGCTATATAAAATCTATTACAACAATTCTCTTTCTACAAAAGTTAAATCATTTTGAATTTTAATATTAAATAATCTGTTTGTGTTAACTATTTAAATAAACCTTGGAAGACTGTATCAGTGTATAAAGTACATTCTTCACACTGTTTTCTAAAAGTAGTATAAAATATAAATTAATGAATACTAAAATTCTATTTCCAAATATCTAGTTTGAAATTGTTTTTTCAATAGCTATCTGTAGCATTTTCAATAGAAGACATACAACCAACCTGAATAAGTATTAAAATGAGAATATAAATTCAACTTAGCCTCAGCACAATTTTAAGAGTTCAGTTTGAAAATTGGATAATGTTTGAGGGAACTTTTTCTTTTCTTTTTAATAGTCAAATTCTTTTTCATCTGAATTTCTGGGATGACGAGTTATCATGATTTACATTCAGTCAATTGTCCTCATCTTTGTTGCTGTGCCTTCCAACCTTCTTCAGGTGCTTGTTGAGCCAGGTAACATTCAGAGAATTTCAAACAGAACACTTTATTTAATCTATCAGGGTGGATTGTTCTCATTCCAGTGTCCATATCTAGACATTTTATGTTGTGTTCTTATTTAGTTTTGCTCAGTTATTGCTTTCTATGTTTCCTGAGTCTGTCTATCAGGTCATCCCATAAGTTCTGTCCGAATTTTGAATAAAGAAAACAAGTGACCAAATGTTACATTTAATTACAAATTCAATCAACAATGTATTTTCCCTGATTATCTATGACTTCCTTCCATCTATTAACAAGCTTACTAATTCCATTACTGTAAAATTCTTTTGGAATTGATTCGAAGAACTCACAAATGTCAGTTTTAACCTCTTCCTGTGTTATAAAAGCTGTTTCTTCCAAATGATTCTGTAAGCTATGAAACAAATGGTAGTCTGAAGGAGCAAGATTGGGAAAATAAGGTGGATGAGGAATTTTCTCCCAAGTTCTTCGATCTTTTGTGACATGATTCTTGCTGTGTGGGGTCATGCATTGTCCTGATGAAACATCACCTCTTTTCAATTCACTAGAGCAAGCCATTTTTTCCTCAAAGCTTGGTTCAAACACTCTAATTGCTGACAGTATATTTGAGCATTAATTGTTGCATTAAGTGGTAAGAATTCAAAGTGGATTATTCCTTGGCGATACCACCAGATTGAAAGAAGAACCTTTTGCCCATGAAGTTCCCTTCTTGGCTGTGGCTGGGGTCCTTCCCCTTTACCAAGCCACTGTCTACGACGCTTAATATTTCGATAAAAGATCCATTTTCCGTTGCCAGTCACAAGTCTATCCAAAAAAGGTGAAACAAGTTGGCAAGAATGGAGAGAAGAGCAGATGTCAATTCGAGATTTGAAGTTGTTTTCAGACAATTCATAGGGCACCCATTTTCCAAGTTTAGGAACTTTTCCAAGTTGTTGAAGATGACGATGAACAGTTGTATGGTTTGAACTGAGAACCACTGCCAATTCCTCAACTGATAAAGCAGGATTTTCTTCAAGGGCTGCTTCAAGAAGCATTTCATCAAACTCAACTGGACGTCTGGTTTGATCTTCATTTTCAAGGGTGAAATCTCCACCTCTGAATTTTGCAAACCATCTTCTGCAAGTTCTTTCATCCACACATTCCTCTCCATAAACTGAGTGAATGTTTCTAGCCGCTCCGGCTGCTGAGTTTCCTTTCTTGAACTCATAAAACATTATGTGCCTCAAATGATTCTTGGGTACTTCCATGTTAGCAGGGTTTTAATCAAGCAAAATTTAATTTTATTGTACTCTGAAATAAAATTTGATCAGTTTAAATGCATCTAAACATAAAAATAATGTTCAGCTCCATTAGACATTATAAAATACTCTTTAAATTTTGTTCATTTTAACAAAAAGTTAAAATTCAGACAGAACTTATGGGATGACCTGATACACTATTTGGAATGAGAACAATCTGTTCCTGTAGATTAAATAAAGGGTTCAATTTGAAATTCCTTCAAGGTTACCCAAATCTGATAACAGCAAAAATGAGGATAATAGTCCAAATATAAATAATGTAAATACTTAAACTTGTTATTAAATGGTGAATATTAATTGACTGAGGAAAAGCGAAATTCAACAGAACTAGAAGGAAATCTTTTAACAAATATAAGGTATAGAATTATTCAGCACTCCTAATATATATATATATATATATATATATATATAGCTTTTCAATAGATGAGGTTCTTATATACGTATATTGATAGATATTATCAGGAGTGATAAGATTTCTCTATTCTTTAAATAAATGGACTATCCTTATATATAAATAAGGCCTGGATTCTTCAAAGAATTATCAACAGATTCAGAATTGATTGATTTCATTGCAAAGAAGAAAGAAGTCAGATTTCATACAATAATTTTTGCGAAATCTTTGCTACTAAAATAGTATATTTATGTTGTACGCAAATGATATAATAGACAAATTCTAATTTTCAAACCTCTTAATCCATAATTGATATTTCATTATCTAAAAATGATGGTTAAAACTTACATACAATTAAGTTGACATTTATAACCTATGCATGTTCTATATTGAATGCTTGAGAGAATAGATTCATGCTCTTGCTTTCATATGAACATCAACAACTCTACAAATGAACTATTTCCACACTGTTTTAATCTTTTTTGTTTCTTTATTACATTCAAGGTTAAAGCTAAAACTGTAAAATTGTGATAAAACTAAGGCTACACAAGGGGAAAAAAGGGAATTAAATTTCTTTTACAGATAAGATATGTCCTACATTTTCTGAACAAAATAAGTCAAGTATTAAACATAAGTATAGAATTATTTCAGTGCAATTTTATTTATTAAAAAAAATACAGTTTATATATTGTATCAATATCAGATGACGGCAATTGGTGTGTTGACAAATGGCATATAAAATGGAAACAAAAACTGAAATACGTAGGTGATGTCAATTCATTTAATGAGCTGTGGTTTAAATTTCACTGTTCATGGTCTGTACCACAACATGAAAACTGCCAGCTGAGTTAAAAAGATTCCAATATTAAGTTTCCATAGATTTGAACTGAAGTTTCGTTACTAGTTGAGGAGTCATGCAATGTTTTCAGATTTCCTTATACTATATTTTAATTTGAATATTTTGATTCTGTTGAGGTGGTCATTTTTCTATTATATTTTTGCTAACCGCATTCTTACTCAATAATATGGCATAAGTACAGCAAATTTAATTACTTATCAAAACAATTTAAGATGGCTAAAATGTGAATCAGAATTCTTGTTCTAAAAAATATGAAGATGCCAGTAGCAACAGAAATCATAGATCTATTACCAATATGTGTATAGTATCAGAATATGTAACAATGTCATCTTGTTTCTTTATGTAATCATTCATACTTAAGAATTGTGGATTTTACAAGTATCTTTTACTAACAGCTTGAGATAAATTTTAGATCATCTATTTATTAATTACCTATTCTGTGGTTAGCTAATTTAGTTATAAAATTAGAGTTGGGTTAACTAAAAAATATAAATATTGTCACTAAATTTATGCTTTAGTTAATCCTGGTGAATTGATATTTAATATACATGTACATTAGAAGCACATGTCTGCAATAGTTTCTCAAATATCCTGCAAGGATCAGCACTTTTTCTCAACAAAGTCTCCTGCTGTAGTATTTGATTACTCTCTTGAAATATATCACACTTCTGATATTTGTAGAGCCTTGCCTTATGTTTCTTTTTTTTTTTTTTTTTTTTCTCTCTCTGCTGTTCAGAACTGAAAATACTGGATGGTATTATTTATTACCATCTTAAAAAAATATGCGGTTAAAAAGAGAGCACACTTATTTAAATGTAGAATGGATGTTTTGGTTTGGGTTATATAAAAAATGCATTCCGAAAATAACTAAACCTAAAGATCAAGGAACTAGCTGAACAGATAAAGTCTAGAGTAATTCTTTCTTTATCTTCATGTCTGATGATCATTCCATCTGTACCATTCATTACATTCCATTACCAACCAGGATATAATACCATTGACTAAATACATTTTATTACTTCTTAGCATCAAGTAGAATAATTGTGAATACTAAGTTAGAATGTGTTTTCTTTTTTTATGTATATTTTTTAGGAATAGTGGACAACTATAAAACTAGTCTTGTCTCTGTTTCTCTTCTTTTTTTTCTTAGAAATACAATTTTTAATTAAATCAGAAATTCAGTTCCCTCTTTTTGTCTGCATCTATAAAATAAATCATGCAATTAATGAAACTAGTCTTTTATTTTATTCTTATTTATTTATTGTTAATTTTTGTTATTTATTTTATTCATTTTTTTAGCTGAAAATGTGAACTTTAAAAATTTAATAATGCACTAAATTGGTTATAAAATGCAAGTAACTTCGGTTTCTTTATTTGAAGTTTTGTTTCATCCTAACCTCATTGCTGAGGGTTGGGGACCATGGACAATTGATAAGTTATCTTTTAGACTGGTTGCCAATCATGGCTAGTGACCCACGTTTGCACTGCTATTTAACCTATAGCTGGGGAGATGAAGTGACAGATTCATATCTTTCTCAAAATTATTTGTGCATGAGTGAAATGTAATGAACCTAACTTGAATTCAAACATGGCTCTCCAATTTCCCATTCTGAGCCATTATTCATTACACACACACACACACACACACACACACACACACACACACACACACACACACACACACACACACACACACACACACACATCCATTTTTGTCCATGATACACATTGGGCAGTAAAGTGATGTTGATGGGTTTTAATGCTCTTATTTGAAGTATAAGAATTAAAATCTAGTTTTTTCTTCTTGTTTTGTGAAGCTTGTTTTCACCTTTTGCTATCTCCAATTTTAGAAATAATGCAAATAATGTTTACCAAACAATTGGTGTTAGCAAAACATTTGAATGAAAGAACAGACAAATTTGTAAATATTTAAAAAAAAAAATGTTCTGTGTTGTACACTCAACACATTGTGTTACACTTTCATTGTCTTGGGTGGTTTAAGATTTTAATTTGTTTTGTTCAATATCTACCAATATATGCCATGGAAGCATTAATTTTTTTTTCTTCTCTGAATGAATTCCTTTTTTTTTTTTTATTATTAAATCCTTGTGAAATTTGATGAGCTTTAGTGGTAAATCTCTTTTATGAGGAGACTTTTTATTAGAAATGTGACCTTTACCTTTAAAAACTTTGTTGTAGGCAAATGTTACTTGGAGATGACAAAGGTCATCTCTTGCTTTCAACTTTTGTACCAAAGAAACAGTCTTCCTCATGGGCTTCCTCTATCTGAAGTGCATTGCCCTTCAAATAACTTTTTTTTTAACTATCTTATAAGTTTGTTTTTCTTTTTACAATGTAACCAAGGCCATTCATATATCCCAAAGAGACAATGCGCCATTATTCTGCATGTAGAGCAACATCAATAAGTTTCATTTGTTCTTTACAAATGTAGACAAATCAGTTAAGTATCAAATAAAATGACATAATTTATTTTTTTAACTTAAAACTCCTGCCTAGAGTAAAATAAGAAATGTATTTGGTAACTTTGACAACTTAAAAGAATGTGAATTTTGTGCCTTGATTCTTTGGTATATAAATAAATGGTACCAGATTTAATGGGAAAGAAATTAATGATGTTTTTTCAAAACACCAGGAAAAGATTTTTTTTTTTTTTTGATTCCTCACTTCTATATTTTAAATATGATTTTAATCAAATTTTAAGTTTGAGCTGTTTCTTACTCTGTAAATAAAAGTAATATTCTTGAAGTATGTTGGGAAGGGCCATTTTTTTATAGCTTCATTATTATTCTTCTAAGCATAGTACGGGTTCTAATTTTTAAGAAAAAATTGAAAACATACCCACATTGATATTCTAGAAATACATTCAAGCCATGAAATTATTTAAATAAAAACCAGTCTTATCTAGGCAAAAATTCGTCTATTTATTTAGTTGTTGAAGTATTTTGATTATTAATAAAACTAGTGGGCACTAGTATTTGTATATTAAGGTTCAAGTGATAATGAATAGCTCAAAAAATTATAGTTCCACACCAAATCTGAGGTTCATATTAATCATATAGTTACAAGAACTAATTTGAAACAAAGGCAAAATTTCATTCTATTGGTTAAACTGAAATCCTCAAAAATGGGGAAATACAAAAGTATAATGAATATTTGAATTCACTGCTGAATCAGTGCACTTTTAAATCAATAATTGCATGTTCAGAAGCTCCTCATTATTGTCCAGTTGTTTGATAAATACCATGTGACTGGAGGGAAACTGTTTACTGCATGTATTGACAGACTACCTATGGGATACATTTTTTCAATAATTAAATATATATATTTAAATTGATATCATATAGTTTATTGTAGTGAGTCATGCATACATGGTATTTGCAGTTTTTATTTTCATTGCTATATTTTATAATGGCTATTATTTAGTTTTATATTAGTTATGCCGACATATAAGCTATACAACAACATTGACTACTGCTTTTATACCTGTAGTGTTTGATTCACTTGTTTGCAATGAACATTATTGATCTGTCTCATATAGTAGAAAATGCCAGTCTGCTACTCACACACAGTTTGCAAACATGATTAAGTGTTTAACAGTATTTGCCTGTTGCATATGGTACAATGTTTTTCTGATGTTTTGTTTTATTTGCTTTTTATTACTTCTCGCTTCCTCCCACAATCATTAAAACTCAAGATTCACTTCTAGCCACCCCCTTATGCATGCATATAATGTTTGTTTTTCTTTACTCAGAAGTGACCATATCTCTTAGAAAAGTGTTTTTTTTTTCCTTTCACTATCTTTATATTTCTTTTTTTCCCATTCATTTTCTTTCTCTACACCTCAGTTTCTGTTATTGTAACCAGCTCTTTGTTTCCTTCCTTAATTCTTTCTCTACTCTCTTTCCTCTGTTCATTCTCTCTTAATCTTTTCCATCCATTCTCTGTAATTTTCCCACAATGCACTGCTTGTTAATAACCTGCTGTTGGTGTTGCTTCTTCAATGACAGCTTGAATCTGCTTTCAGCCACTGATCCTTTCCAAGAAGCAACTGTATTTATAGCTTTCCACTTGACACCAACAAAAGACAAGATTTAAATAAACATTTGTCATTTCATAAAAATATTCCACATTCTAATTTCTATTTTGTTTGATACCCCTACTTCTTGGCAGTGGATTTCAGTTGAATTTCTTAAAACAAATGTAATATTTGTCATTTACAATTATTTTAAGCCTCTTACTGACATATAATTTGGTTGTGGATTTGATTTGATACGTCTATTTTGATTAGATACATATATTTATTTTTACTTCATTATAAATTTTTTCACATTTTCTAATGGTATTTTGTACATTTGTAACAATATAACTACAGGAAATACGTGAGCATATCTTTACATGTATTTGGAAAATGTAAGTTCATCCAAAATGTGGTGATGTTAAATAGAATTAATAGGGAATAATTTTTCTTCCCTTAATTTCTGTATGTTATGACATGGAAAAATTAAGGTGAATAATAACATGTCAAATGAATTTAACAATGAACTATCAGTTGTGGTTCATTCCTACTTGATATTTTAATTTCAATTAATTTTAATTGAAAATTTTAACTCATCTGTCATCTTGACATTGCATATTCTACATGATTCAAATAGTCAACTGATACCGTAGAAATCATTTTTTATATTTATAAAAATATAACATGAATTTTAAATTTGCTATCAACCTGATTTTCTGTTTATGTGAAAGAAAAATATTTAAATATTTTGAAAGTACATTCAAAATATTTAAATATTTTTCTTGGTGTATGGATCAGTTATAACAAATTTAGTATGAGAGATAAGGAAATTAAAAATAGAATAGGCTGCGCTAGTGGTAGTTTTGCCCAACACTGCAAATTGCTACAATACTAAGATGTTAACATGAAAACTTGTCATGTTCTTAAATATCCTTGTCAGATCAAGACTTTCATATGTGTACTAAACCCATTCAGAAATATCTAAATTGCCAGTTGTTTTTCAACTGCTTTCTCAACTCAATGGTTAAAAATGGCTTTGAGTGAGTGGAGCCTATGGTTCTTGGCAAAGATCATCCTTCTTTGAACCTTGTGGAATGGCACTACAGAATCACAAAGAACTGAAAGAACTGTACCAGATAACAGAAACAACATCATTTGAGGACTATCAACAGCAGCAACAACAACTAAAATAGATATCACATGTAAAAGAAAATGACATAATCATGATATTGACATTTCACCCTACTTGAAATAAAAGGTTAGGAAAGAAACTCCATCATTACTGGAAAGAGCAATAACAGTGGACTTGAGAAACCTATTTTCCTGAAAAATTATTTTAAGAGAAAGATTTTATATATTTCAACCAAAAGTAGTACTGGCTGCTCTGTCAGTGAATGCCAAATGTTTCCTTATAGGGAAAAGGCTAATATTACAATTACCATTATCTCAGATTTGTTATTTTTTTAATATTTTTTTGCTACTGTTTTTGAGTATTTTGTGCTGTGGCACTACTGAAATATTGGAATGAGCAACTACTTGAGTTAAGGAAATTGTACAACTAAGAATTGTTCTCTGCTTGTATACAATGTCTAATAGAGGCGTTGTCCCTGTTCCCTGTCAGCACAAACAGCAAACCTAGAATGTCAAATGATTTTTTTTTTTTTTTTTTCACATCCTCATTACTTTGCGACATATTTGTTTAGGGATTTTTTATACAATAGTAAATATGTGTATGTATGGATGATTTCAGGAGAGTGAGTTTATCTACATTTGTTTGACTCTTGAAATGGAGAAAGCACAATGGCTTCATTTCTGATTGCTTATCATTAACTTATACATTAATGAACTTACTAAACCTATAAATACATGCACTGTGGTATGGCCACATTTAACTGCATTCAAAATTTTCACTAGTGCTATTATACTGGTTCTGTGTGTGCATATTGGTAATCTTGAATGTACATTTGTTGGACTAAATGTTTATCAACATAGTTCAGTTACAATTTGTAGCCTAATGAAGAAATAAACTTATGTAATAAATATTTATTTTTCATCATAATCTACTTCCATATCAATGCACTTATTCTAACACTTATCTATCAATCACATAGGTACAACAGTATACTTTGAAAACTTTAGATTAAAATTAATTTAATAACTGTCAGGTTATAGATTTATTGATCCACCATTCTATGTACATGTGAGTTATTTTGCATATGTATGACCACATATAGACATAAAATGTGTGTACATGTGTATGAGAGAGGGACTCCATATATGTTTATAAAGGCAATCTTTATTGTCTGATTAGTTGTTTTGTGTATGTATATTTCTGCTGATGTGGAAGCTGGCACCAACCCTGACTTGAGTCAATGGCTCACTTCCTGTGCAGACCTATTTCTATCTTATTATGAGGATGTGATTACACTAATGTTGTGAGTTACTTGCTTGTTTAACATCTTTCCATTCTCCTCTCCTCTCTCAGTTGACAAAACGCCATTTGGATTTACACAACAAAATCCTTACAACTCACTTAATTCTCTTGCTCCCTGAACACGTGAGAATATCCTTAGTTACATGTACTCAATCACACGGCCTAGCATATATATATATATATATATATATATATATATATATATATGCTCACGCATACACACACACATAATAGGTATATCACAGTATAGTCTAACAAAGATCAACAAACATGTAAATACTTACATTATATATAAGGATGCTGAAAAGTTTTCAGCATCATTTACTTTCTAAGATCTGAGCAAATGAACAATTTTTTTTTTCTAATTCCTTTCTGGACAGGTTAAGGGAACTTTTAAAAATACTGTCATGTGTGTATACAACACACACACACATACAAATTCTAATCAGTTATATATACCTAAGGTAGCCTGAAATGTGGTGGAGGTGTACAAGGAAACATTCATTAAAATCATGACAAATATATAAACTGCCTTTCTTAGTTTTCATCAACTTCTGCATTTTTTAAAAAGAAATGTTTAGCAAATATTTTAATAAATATTTTTAAATTCTTGAAACTCAAAACTTCTTTTAAATTCTGCTTACAAGCATGCTATACTTATAGAGAGAGCTAATTCTGTACCCAGAAATGCTAGTATTTGGATTTGGGTGACCTTCTAATGACAAATAGAATAAACACAGGAAAAACTAAATTAAGAAGATTGATAGTACCTTCTTATCTCAGTCCTCATTCACTGAATATCAAGAAGGCAATCATATGCAAAAAAACTACAATATTTATTTATTTTTACAAATGATAAAAAATATACTTGGTTAGTGTACTACATATTAATTAACACATTCACAAGCATATAGAAATATTTGCACAAATTCGTAGAATATTATCTATATGCACAAATAAGCATATCTTTCTTAATTTTCCATTATAGAATGTTCGTTATGAAGAATGAAAAACATCTTTTTGTATTCATTCCATTGAATTTTAAAATTGCTGTTCCTTGTTTCCATCCACTTGTGGAAGCCTACAACTAAATATGGTGTTTTTGCAATATAGATTTTATATGCATGATACATATTAAATACTTTTCATAGTTTATTACAATACTTATCTTCACAAAGAAAGATAATCCTTTTTTTATTTGCATTGACATTTCACTTGCTCTCAATGAATTTTAATCTGTGTTTAATGTTCCAATTTTAAGGAAAATTGGGAATAACCAATCTAAATGATATCCACATGTAAAAACCCCCACTTGTTCTCAGATATAAACATGGTTGTCTTTCTCAAAGTAACTTAAGCTTTATCTCCTTAACATAAAGATTGAATTATAGAAGTGTCAACAGTACACCACATCAAACATTAAATTAACCAACATTAAATCACCAAATTCCTGGGAACCAGATATTAGCATGAATATTATATATTTAATTTTTTTCAACAATGCAAACTAATTCTTTTACAGAGAAAAAATATACATGATTACTGGAAGAAAATTGAAACAAGGGAAGTAACTCTGGAATTTATTAAAAGAACTGGACTGTCCAGTTTTTACATCCTTGTCTGTAAACTTTATTCATTTACAATTATGTAGTAATTTTTAATTAGAAGACCTAATTCTTATTTGTATGAAAATTCTGCCATAAAAAAAGTGGAAAGAGAATACCAGCTGGAAGTTTTAAATATAATTTTATGATTGATCCGTTTTTGTTTTTTTTTTATACAGACTAGCAATCCTCTGTGAGATATTTAAAGAAAAGAAAAACATTGGATTCTAAGAATAATATATTGTTTCTTTTGTGAATGAATATTGCATTAACAATATTTTGAGAATAACAATGATTTTTCTAATACAAGTCCTACTATTTAATCCTTAGCTGTGGAGAGCAGAGATCCATACCCTTTCCCAAGAGTATTTGCACATGTGATTGTAACAAACCCAAGTAGAATTTGAACTTTGCTATTAAAGTTCTTATTATGAGCCACTATCCATTACACCATCCATAATTTTATGCCTTACAAGCATAGCATATCTACTTTAGTAGTTGGTACTAAAAAATTTTTAACTGAACCACTTCATAAAATCTGACCAAATGACTAAACATCAGAATTTATGGGTGGAGGGTTTTGATCTATTCTTGATCAGGCTGAAAATTTTGCGGCACTTCCTACTAGGCATATGATCTATCATTCACATTTCATAGCTGTCATTTTAACCTATAAAAATCAGAATCGGTTGTATGAGTAGTTTCCAATAACTGAATCTTGAATAAAATCAAATTAGTTTTTAATCACTAATATATAATTTTCTACCCACTAAAGAACATGAGAGTAAGTGTTAGCAAATACAACTTTTTGGTTGAAATGAATTTGTTTATGCAAATATTTAATAAGTCACTCTAGTGAGATCTTTTATTTTAATAGTATGTCATTGATCTATATCTATTGTCACAAATATAATTTGTGTGTATATACATATGTTCTTATGTACCTAGATATCAACATAAAAATTGGTCAAAAATTAACAAAACCTATTGCAATAATTTTAAAATATATTTACATCAGTAAATGTCAGCATTTTTTAATAATAGAAATAATTTAAAAAAAAACTAATATAATAATTTTACTAAGAGTTATGTTTATTTAAAATTTGTTTACATTTTAAAATTATCATATTAATAAATTAAAAAACATGTTTTTAAGCAATTAGAAAAAAAAACACTTATGTATCAATATTATTTCAAAAATACTTAATGATTGTTGAATACAAATTTGTACATAATTCATAATTTTTACAAATAAAGCATCCACTAAATTTTTAGCAAAAAGATTGTTGGCTTTTATAATGTGTCAACTTTCTCCTCTTGATGAGGTCTTCCAACGCACAGGTTTCTTGTCTGATGGCATCTCACACTGCATCATTTGTGATATGATCTACATAGGTGATGGCTAGGATAGTTTAATAGCATTTTATTTCTAATGCTTGGATAATGTTGTTTGAGACTTATAGCTAATTGTAATAAATATTAATCATCTTTTTTTTATTGTTAGTATTATAATATCTATCTATCTCTCTCACTCACACAAAACTTGGCTATCTAATTGCAAAAAAAAAAAAAAAACCATGATAAATATGTCATGTAATTGATTTCATTCTGGATGTTTACAAAGCAGATGATGATATTTTGTTGATCTAGTTGCTTACATTATTTTGTCTAGTTTGAAAAAAATAACATATAATAATATATTATAACATAATATATTGCATAATGAATAAAATAATTTGTGCACGTTTTTAAAAACTACAAATTTCAAACAGAAAATAATGATTTCCACTTTAGCTTTAAAGATTCAGTTTAATTTGGCAACAAAAAAAGATAAAAATTTGATATTTTATTTGTAATAATTTTTGTTTGTCTTTAAAGGAATCTAAAGTTTAAAAAAACAACAATCATGCTACGGTAGTTGTATGAAAAGTTTTTAAAATAATTTTAGTCTACATAATCTAACAAAATAATTTTTAAAAATTTCTTAAGCCATTTTCTTTTTCTTCCATAATGTTTGCCTCGCCCTATGCAAGAGAGAACTCATTAGATTTTGCACATAAAGATTTACTTTTAAGACAGTTGAATATATTTTAATTTCTTGTCTCTCAGTTCTCCACTTTTATATATATATATATATATATATATATATATATATATATAATATGTCCTTGAGGTTTTAGATATATAACAGATGGACTTGAGTAAAAGTCTGATTTATATTTACAATTTTATCTCCAATGATTTATAAGCTTGCTGACAGTTACATAAGTAAACTACTTGGTGATTACTTTGCCCTTTGGCAGTTGAGTAGTTTGAATACTGGGAACTATTCTCTGTAAATTCCAACTCCTTGGCAGTAAAATCTATAAAATGACACAGTATCTGATGGTTGATTTATAAAAAGAATGAAAAAGACATTGAAATAAGATATTTCAATAAAGCAAGAGTAAGATTATATATTGCCTCAAACATAATCTGTAATTCATAATCTCTTTGTAAAATTGTATAGATCAAAACTTTTAAAGAGCCTCTTTTTAAGTGTAGATAATTAAAAATTAACATGTTAAGCATATTTCAAATATGCTCATGTAAAATTTAAGTGTTAAAAAAAAAGAAAATTAGTTGTCTAAGTTCATTTAGACCATTTGAACTTGAGAGCCTAATGGAAATAATACTATCTTATTTAGTAATTTAACTTACACAAGGAAATATTGACCTAAACCTAATATATCACCTCAGTACTTTAGGTATTCATTTATATATTAATCTGTATTGACAGTAGATGAGCATTTGAGACTGTCATCATTGTGTGCGTAACTTTTATGAAGATGAATTTGTGTTTTCAATTGAATGACTAAATAGACTTGCTGGGTAGAGGAATTATTTTTGGTTTACTTATCTGGCTATTCTTCCCATCTTTGATTTGTTATAGATGCTATTATAGACACAATATTTTAACCAAGTCCCCACTGACCATTTTCACTTTTTTTTTATGATTATTATTTCTATAATAACAATAATAATTTGAATAAGTTAAAGTATATTGATAATTCCTCATATCAAAAAGATTGAACAAAATTATTAAAAGCAGTATAACTTGCCATGATAACGAAAATGCCCAAACTATCTGACATTGGATTTAAAGGATCAAAAATACACCAAAGACTGGTATAGTGAATATGAGCATTGGTTAGTTGCTATCATCTAGTGATTGTGTGTTCAATTCCTGTATCTGGTAATGAAACCATATACTATGGTTTATCAATAATGAACAAGAATCAGCAACACAGAGACAAAAATAACAATAATCAACAAATAAGATATCCCATTTAGCCAAAATAATGGACACCAGAAAATGGCCAGAGGGTACTTAGCCAAAACCTTGTGACTATAATAACATCAATAACAATCAAAGATGAGAACAATAGTTCGATTAGGTCAGTGTAGAGGAATTAAGTTTGTAATTTTGAGCAATGAAATTGACAGAATTAGTAAAAAAAAATCATATGCTCATTAATCTTTGTAAGCAATTTTGCTAAAATCAGTTTGTAAATAAACTATTAAAAATGTTCCCAATTGGTGGATTTAGCCTTTTCTATTGCAGTTGTTCAATTTCAAGAAGCAGCCATCAATAAAAAATATTTTTTCCTATGAGAATAGAATTTGTTGAAGAATTGTTTTTCTTAGGTGGATATTCAATAAAAATAACATGTATTAATATGACATAATAAAAACCATTTGTAGGTTATAGATTGCCAACTGAAAAATCTGTGCCACTGTTGCCAAATAACATTACTGAATATTACGAAGTTAAGATTTTATAAATATATGGGAAAAAAACACAATAGTAAACTCTTCTTTCAATTGTGTATTGGTATAAAATTTCCTTTTTTTTTTTTTTTTTTTTAATCTGAACCAGAATATCATTATTTGTGCAAGAAATCCAAGAAATTCTGTTTAAAATGTATCTGACCTACATTCATTTTAAATCCTATCTTTTGTTTACTGTTCTTTGTAGGAGTCTCAGACTCTCAAATATGCTGTTAGAAAAATGGAAGATGTGTATGCAAAAAGAATGGCTATGTCACACTTATGTTGTAAGGAATCTAGTTGAGAGGGGGTAAGTGCTGATAGAATGGATAGATAGTTTGAATTTTTACATTGATTGAAACTAACAGCAACTTTCTAGACCCTCACTCTCTTCATTTAACAAATAACCACTTTTTATTCAACATTAATCTGCTCATCTCTTACCAAAAGAAACTAAAAAGAATTTTGCATTGTATTTTCTCTCTTTCTCTCTTTCATACACACACGCACACACACTTCTATCTGGTTTTTTTTCTTATTGACTTTGTAAATTGCTATACAGTCAGCTTATTACATCATATTTTTGTATATTTTCTTCGAAACTTTGGCCAAGAATCAAAATTCTTTGAGTACAAATTTTCTTAAGAAAATAGAGTACCATTTGTGAAGCCACTCCTTTCCTTTCTATCTTGTCAGTGATGGTGGTTATAGAGGTGATGTTCCACTCTCTTGTGAGGCAATCCATATTTGGATCCATGTTGGCTTTTGGCATAATCTGAATAAATGAATGCCACCTGCTTGAAGCAGAGCTGACAGAATTTGGCATCATTACAGTGTTGTTGATGTAGATAGAACATCAGTGTTATCATTTGTGTTAACATTGTAATAATACTATTAGAATAGATTATAAACTACTGGCTTACACCTGTAGGTGATTGCTAACATAGATTCTTTGTTAATCCTGCAAGTAATTTTGTCTTGATTTGATCTGAGACCATGTACAATTCATTCCTTGATTGAAAGAGCACAGTTAATCTGCCTCAAGAATTTAAACCTAATTAAATACAAACTATTCATCAATATTTGTGTGATATGAAAAAGTTGGTTGTTTTTTTAGATGCTAAGTTGGTAATGCTAATGGCCAAATACTAATCTTGAAGAATTTACATTTGGTTTCTCTACATGTTAGTCTGTTATTCAATATCAGTAAAAGATTTCCTTGGTATTACTATATGCTTACAGACCTCTCTTAAATTATGTGATTTTCATAAAATCTTGATCTCCCATTGATATTCCTCTTGATATCTTGCTGGTGATTCTGCTCTGTTGATTGTTTTGTTTTTTATTTGATAGAAGAATTGCTTTTATAGGTTTTTTTTCTCATGATTTAAATCCTAACAAATGTTTGTTCTCAAATTATTTCTTTTCTTTTACATTCAATCTCTTTTGATAGGCTACACATATGAAAGAAAATATTTTACTCAGTGTACATTTCATCCCAAAAAAACAATTCAGTGTTCATGTCATAATATGATACAATTTTACCAAAATGAGAAAAATTAGTTAAATCCAAGATACAGTATCTCCTTATCAAACAAGTGTGAATATTTTCAGATGAAATGTGATAAAAAGTCTTATCAACCCAACATTAGATAATATTAGTTCTTCTAATCTACAGTTCAATAAAAAAAAATGTTGTACATTGAAATGCTCATACAGTGGACACAGACATAGCAAATTTATATTAATACAGTGTAGAGTAATAAGATTTTTTTTAATCATAACTCATTTTCCTGTAGGTTTTTAGGTAATCATTGTATATCTCAAAATAGTTCATAGCTATTGCTAGAACATCAAAATATCTTGAAATAACCTTATGATTAACAGTCAGTATTGTAAATATTCCATTGAATGTATACTAGCAATCATCAAGAATGAAGGCTAAATGAAATTATTAATCTTTTCTTTTTTTTTCTTTAATAATCAATTCACCCCAAGCAAAGTGATGATGCCACTAAGACACAAGTGGCTACTGGGAGTGAAAGAGAATAAGACATTTGAAAGAACTGGAAAACCAGTCTTAAACAGTAAACAAGAGATAAACTATTCCTGTTCAAAAGACCTGGGAAGAGTGTGAACCAGATGATAGGTGAACCTATCTACTATCTATAGGATTTTATTTGAGAAATTATAAAAGAATAGTTTTTATCAGGATTATTTTATTTGGTAGGAAGTGGATTAGGAATGGAATTCTTAAAGAATAAAATAGTTGATACTTGACATTGATTGTAGGTACTGGACATACACATTACAAATTTAATTTATATATCAGTTTACTCAAATTTGTGAATAAACTGGCAAAGGTTCAAGGATAAAGATGATTTCTGGCCCTGATAGTAGGCCTTTGACAAATCTTGATCAGTTTAATAAATAACACATTACACTTAGTAACCATTTTTGTTTTTATTAACCAAACCTAAGACTATCATTAATGAAATTTAGAGGCTACAATGTAAACTGGATGCCGAAAGTACTTAGCACATGAAAGATCACTAACTCCATTGAGAAATTTTGATGAAGATATCTTTTACTGATAGTGTCAACAAAGCCATATTGCCATGGAACTATGTTTAAAGAAATAAGCCTTGGCAATATCCATAAAAAATGCCCACCTGCAAAGGATATTTTCTGTGGTAGTTGATTTACTCAACTTCAAAATCTGCACTTAGCCAGTGTGAAATATCTTTTTTGAAACAAAATTTGCCATTTTGGTGCCAGCTTGAATTTCTCACTTGTTGGCAATTTCTTGGCTTGCAAGTGCTGATGGTGCGAAGATGCTGTGCCAGGCTGATTTCTGTTCATCATCACTCTGACAAGTTGCCGTTTATTTGCTCAGTACAACTTAACATTAATTAAATGTTGTGTACATCAGTAACAAATAAGTACAGAATTTATTCTTTAGTGCCAACATAAATTTCTGTTTGTTTTAAATGTTGTGCTCTTCTCATAGAGCTACAAAGAAATGGCTCCATTCACTAAAGAAATCATTTTAGGTTTCATTTCTTTTTATTGAAAGAAATACAAGATGGTTGTTGATTATTTGTTACGAGCTTCTTGCATTAAAGATAAAATGAAATAGTAAGAGTATAAAGCAAATGTTATTTATTGCAACAAAATTAAAGATGATAGTTTTTATTCATAAGAAATTTGTACTCCATGATTTTTATAAGAGTAAGAATAGAACTGCAACAACATGAAACCATTGAACATAACTTTTAAAAAATTAACTATTTCAGAAAATTTAGTAAAATACTGAATATTTAAGAAATTCACCAGTACATTTAATTAGATGCATTCAAATTATTTCTATTGATGATCTTAGATTAGATTCAATAGTTTAAGAGTAAATTCTACATCACTTCTTCTTTCACGGAGTAAAATAACAATTTTATTATTTGTTAACTGAATCTGGACATGTCTCTTAGAAAAACCCTCCACTTTAAAATGTTTCCTTTTTGTTTTAATTTGATACAGTTTATTGGATCAGAACATTTAACAAAATACTGATGAAATTTTCTATTTTTCTTTGATATCTGAATATTATATATACAAAGTTATTTCAATTTATAAAAATAGTTAATTATTGTAGGTATGTAGCTACCATATATATTCAGAGTGCAAGTTTTTATGATCATTTTTATTTTACGCAAAAAATAGGGGGTAACACTATACACAGGTAATTTTTTTGAAGAGGATAAAAATCATGCATTTTTAGTGACTGGTTGCACTATACACAGGTAAATTTTTTTCTGGGGTTAAAATATGTGCATTTGGATGACTGTAACATAGTGGTAGGCCTGCATTCTTATGGCACCTTTAGCTAACTTTAATGGTACAGGTAAGCTCCTTTAGATTCTTTCTTCCTATTACTACATGAATAACAGAATGTCATTTATTGTGTGCCACTTAAAATCTACAAATACCTGAAGAATTAGATGAAGAATTAATATTGTTTTATTTTCCTTTCTCCAATCTGCGTTCAATTTTGTTCGAACTGAGGTATTGCTTTTCCAACAGTACCCCTTCTGTCTGATGATTATCTATACCATACACATACATGTTTTAGTTATTCCTTATTCTATCTTCCTCAGTTTATTTATACATATATTCTATACATTTGCTAGTATTATTTTATCTTATAATTCTGTTACATATTCTTAATTGTACCTCAACTTGTGGGACACCCTACATTATGAACTGGTAATCCTGACAAAAAGGTTGTCATTGGAAAGACAATACTTCAGCGATGTAAACACTTGTGAAATGAAGATGAATGTAAATTTGAGATATGGAAAAATTTATTAATTCTTCATTTATATAAGGTATTGGTTGATTTTAAGTGCCATACATAGTGGATAAGGTTTTGCTCTTCATGTAGCGACAAAAGGGAAGAAACTTAGGCTATGTAAAAGGCAGGCCCAGAGTAAAGTTGTTATTGTAGTCGGACATGAATGACAACAAAAATATGGTATCTAAATCTTCATATCAGATATTTTACAGTAAGTATTTTTTCTCACCATTTTGGGGTAGCTTTGTAGAAAAAAGAATAAAGACCATTTATTTGCTATAAACTTATGTCTAGGATTATGCTCAGTACTGCAAGATTTGACTACAATAGACCTATTAGTATTGTTCAGATGCTTGCGGTTGTATTATACAGAAGCTATATGAAAAAAGTCAGGTTTTCTTCATTTTTTTTCTCATGTAAACTTATACATGAGTATATGAAATATTTACCTTTGCCAATATATTTTTTGTATTTGTCATATTTTAATTTATATTTATACTCTGATAACTTGTCAACTTTGAAAAAATGAACAAGTTACATCTTGATCATGGTTAACTAAAAATAATGAGGCTGTGGTAATCTTTATTTCCTCCCTTATTTGAAATCCTTGTAAATCCAATTTTCTTATTTGTTTCTAGTTTTTAATGTTTCTACTTTTTGCTCAAAATTAAAAAAAAAATAGAGAGATTGTAGGGTTTTGCGCTTCATAAAATAATATTGAATTTGTTATTTTTTTTATTTTTTTCAGGTCAAAAACAAGGTAAAGCAAGAGATGCAAATGGTGATACTGAAAATTTGTCACAGGATAACATCCAACGGTCTTCAAAACGGGACTCTAAGCGTTCAAGTGCATCAACAAGTAGGGAAACTACTCCTGCTAATGAGCAGCCTGCAAAGTCATTCCCATCTGCAGAATCCAAGAGTGAAGTGACCAAAGAAAATGTGTTTGCAAAGGAGAATGCTGAAGTTGTCAAAAAATCTGAACAGTCAGAACCAATTGATGGTGACAAGATTTCACCTACAAAGGCAACACCAACTTCTAAGTCAAATAAACAATCTAAGGAGGCAAACTTTGATCCATCAGTTCCTTTATCTCCTTTAATTGTTAATGACCTTGAAAATAACCATATACCCCTGCCACAGGCAACTTCCACTCCAGCTACTGCCAATGGGGTTGTTGATGGAAACACGCCACCTCTCAGTAAGTTGATTTTTTTTTTTTTTTTTTTTTTTTTTTTTTTAATTTTCTGTTGATTCTTTTGTAGGATTCAGTTTTGATAGGAATATTTGTCTCAATATTTATAATTTTTACATTATTACTGCAAGTAGTTATTTTTATTTATTTTTTTCAATAAGTTAACATTCCTCAATCTTGGTTCATATAGATGTTAATATAATGTTATGTAGTTATAAAACATTAAAATGTTAAAAATTGTAAAACCAATTGTCTGTTTGTAATATTCATTAAAATATTTTTTTCCTTTTAAGATAGTTACTTCTTTTTAATTAATTTGCAATCCTGGGATTTCAGTCAGTTTTACTGATCTTGATCATTACAATCACAAGTCCTTTCACCCATTGGGGTTTTAGAGGCACCACCTCAACTGTAATCATAGCAGCAGTGGTGTGTCTTTGGCATGATAGCTAGACAGAGCCCAAACCTCTTTAGGCTGGTTTGAATTCAGTTTTCTTTCTCCTAGACTGGTTGTTAACCAGGTCTATAGAACCCAGCCTGATCTGTTATTTACCAATAGCTGGGAGCAGGAGAAGACATGGGTTCACACCTTTCCCGAGGGTATTTGCATGTAAGTGAATGTAACAGATTTGATTAGAATTCCAACTTGGCTCTCTGATTTCTCATTTCAAGACACTATCCTTTACATCACCACAAATCCACGATCAGTTAATAGTGGGTTTTAATATAAATATGTAAAAATAACAAAAGTTTGTGTATCAATTATTGAATTACAAAATTATGTTGGCTTAAACAAAAGTAACTCGATTTTAATTGATAAAGTGAGTTTTTAATCATTCTCCAAAAGTTTAATACAAAATTCCTTTTTATCCAATTTAAAATCAATATAATCTTTGCTCTTCTAATTTCAAGAAAAATGATTGGCTTTCTTGTCCATCAATAAAAAAACATTTATATTCAAGAAAATTCTTGCTTTATTTAAGATTTTAAGTTTAGTAACATTTTTCATCTTCTATACATGTCCAATTCAAGAAAGTATTGAAAGTATTCAGTAACATTTTATTTAATCTGTTTGTGCTACATTCAGGAATCTCTTTTTTATTCTGGATTTTTATTTCATTTTGAGATTCACTTTGAAAATGGGCAAGTAACAGGAAATTTTTTTCTTTTAATCATTTGAAACAAATTTCAGTGAAGAACTTGAACTTTTATCCCTTCATTTACCTGCATTTTTAAAAAAATTTCTTCTCTCTTTCTCAGTATTTTTCTTTTGCTTTTACTTAATTATCATTTTATCACCTTTGCTTTTCACTTTACTAATTTTTAATTTTCATCTTTCAGATTTCCCTGAATTTTATTATGCAGACTTTTTCTCTGCTTTTTTTTTTCCCACTCTTTTTCATTTCCTTTCCTTCTTTTTTCCAATGCAAACATTCAGCTGATGCATTTTCTCTCATCCAAACTCTTTAATGACTTTACTCCTCACATCTTCCTTTCAATTTCTTTAACAATTTCCTTTTAGCATTTATTCTGATTTTTTTTTTCTTTTTCAGGTTCTTAGACACAATTTTTTTCTTCTCTCTTCCTCCACCTTTTCATACATTTATCTCTTCTTTCCAGACTATCACATCTCTTCTTACTCTCAATCTTAATTGCTCACATTAATATTTCCACTTGTACTATCATTCACAAATTCTTTCCACCCTACCAAATATTACAATCAAACATTTTTTGTTGTGCTTAAGAAATAGCAAATAGTTTATGCTAAAAACAATTCAGTTACAAAAAAATAAGTAAAATGAAAATGATGGTATATATTGAGAAATTATAGACAAAATCAAATCCACAATTCAAAACACATTTTTAAGATCAAAACTGAAAATTGCAATCTTTGTTTTTTTTGTGAGCTATGCTGTTCTTTACATAAAAATATATAATATATTGATCTTCTACAATAGTGCTACATATATTTTTTATATAAAAAGATATGTATAAAAATCCTTCATGTGTTGAATTTGTTTTTTTTTTTTTTTTGAAAATCTTGAATTCATTTTTCTTTGAAAGTCTTCATCAGCTGTAACAAGTACTACAAACTGATGACCAACAGCAACCTTGTCCAATACAAATTGTAGCACTATTTGCTAGAAATGTAACAAAGTAGTCTCCTTCATTAAATCTTTTTACTACCAAAGTTTATTTCTCTGAGCTAATATAATATAAATTTTCTTCATTATACTCCTATGAGGATTAATTATTTTCAAATGAATTAGTTAAGTTATTCTGCACACTTTTTCATCTCTCACTGACAAAACAAAAATAAGAGAATAAAGATAATTAAAAACTTTCTTTCCAGTTGTGTGTTTCAACTTATTTTATTAAAAATCAAAATAGCCTTTTTTTGACTCCCTGACAGTTAAGGGCTCTTTAGTGATCAGAGAATGTCAACAGGTTATATCTCTGGCAAAGGCTATGGTCAACAAAGCACAGGATGTCCTGTGTTTTTTTTTTTGTTTTTTTTTTTTACAGATATATCACAAGTAGCACACTAAGAAGAGGTTGGGTTGGTTCCTTTTGAGGTTGATCAACTATTCTACTTGGCAGAAACCTATATTTGCTTCAAATTTAGATTACATTAATTTTCTTATTAACTAAAACTTGTATATCCACAAGTCCAAAATTAAGTTGAGTTTTTATGATATTGTAATTGGAAAGCACTTAATCAAAATGAAAGCTGAATTTTAATTTGTATAAATGTTTTTCTGTTCACCCTAAACTACTTTCAGTAGTAACACTGTCAAAGCAGAGGAAGACATGCAATATAAACGGTTTGATATTAAATAATATCAGTGTAGTGGAGATAGTGACATTGGATTTTGACTTTCAGTATTATTAGTGAATTTTTGTACTGATTACTTTTTAAAAAAACGGTACTTGTTTGTTTATTTATTTTTTTTATTTTATTTTTTTTTTTCAAGGAAAGATTTTAGTTAATATATGACAATAATTGTCTTTGAATATTATAGAAAAATTTATATACAGTTTAAAAATTAATACAAATTTGAATTATACAAATAACATTATCTGTAAAATAGAAACACATAAATAGACAAAATAAAAGTAAGTGAAGATAAAAATTAATTCTTTGTATTTCTGGTTAAAGATTCCTTTGTAAGTAGAATATATACATTGCATCCCAAGAACTGAAGCCTAGTCTCATTCACACAACATTTTTCCTCAACTTAAATTGCCATATTCTTTTCTGAATAATCACATAGTTTCAATTTTTAAGTATATTACTATGGTAAAAAAAAAAACAAATTTTGTAAACATGAAGAATATTCTACCATTTAATCCACTGATATCAGGAATTTCCCTTTATTATGATTTTTGCTTGTTATGAAGGTCAGAAAATTCTGTGTAGAAGTTCATGTAGATTCATAAGTGTTGATAAAAACTAATCAAAATGATCTTCAATTGATATGAATGAATTATGTTCATATGCATGCACAAAATGAATGTTACTATCTGCACCTAAGTACACATTTACATTAACAAGTGTGTATTTGTATTATACACTTACATGCTCTCATCTTTATATACATATACCTCTGCATAGAGGTGACACACATACACACACGATGACCATGTTATTCATCCACTCCCTATTCTACAAGACCTACCATTTCTTTCCTTCATATCATGTAATCCAATCCAAGCAGTACAGAATACCAAAGTACTGACATATAAAAGTTGCCAGGAATTAGAATCCAGTACCACTAGTGTTTTTGGCACACCCATAAAATGTGCCTCTCTTTGCTCTCCATAAAAACTAAAGATTGCAAATAATTTTGCATATTTTGCTTGTTTTTGGAAATTGATTTTTAGAAATCATTCAAAAACAATTCTATTATTCAGGATTTACACTTTGAATAATGTTTTCTTTTTTTTTTTGTTTCTTTTAATTTTTTTTTTCATGGTCTTCTCATTTTTTTTTTTTTTTTTTTTTTTTTTTCTGCTTTCTTCTTTTCTTCTTCCTATTCCTTCTATTTTTTATTGTTCAAGGATATTTTTTATTACTTATCACTATTTTACTTGTTTCATATATTCCTTTTTTTTTTTTTTTTTTTTCCGTCCACTCAAATTCACTGCTCATCAGCTGATTAAGATCTATCAATTTTAAGAGGATTTAGTTAATGAAAATTACTTATGGGTAAAGGTTGAATACCATACTTTGCCTATTTCATACTTAGCAACTATTAGTATTTTATAGTAAGATTTATTTAAAGGTAAAATGAGTCCCAGGAGATGTTGATGTTTACATCTAAAATTATATTATACTCATTATATTAAAAAGATACAATGTTGCTTTAATTTCTAAAAATGTGAGAGTTTGAAAACCTTTTGATATGAAGACCATAATGCAAGATGTAAAAATCTAATGAATTTATTCAAGTTAAGTTTCTCTTTTCATTTTCTGTTCTCTGATAATTTGCTTTTGTTTTTCTCAAATTTTGTTAGAAATATTTACAAAAAACAGTCATATAACATTTCGGTAAATCTAATTGAGATTTACTTTAAGAGGATTGTTGAATGCGTTTAAATGCCTAATAACAAAAAAGATATTTTTGATTGAAGGTATCTACTTGTATTATTCATTTTTGGGGGTTTCAAATAATTTACTAATCTTTTTGTCGGATCTAAGAAATCTGGCTTATGGATATTACTTTTATCCTTTTGGGCATCAAAACTTTACAATGTCACTAATCTGTCCAGTTTATAGTTTTATTTATTTATTTTATTTTTTAATAGAAGTGATTATTGTACTTTCTATTTTTGTGGTGGTACTACTGTTGATCTAAGTGTAACAAATTTGGTTGGTAAAAGAATGTGCAACGATATCTACCTTGCCCTTACAATGATCAATTCAGCCAATCCTTGCTTAACTGCATAAGATACCAAATAAGAGGCAGGCTGAAACCTTTTCCACCTGACCAACTATGTGCTGAGAGTTTACCAATCAACTACCAAATTATCTTCAATGTCAGTTAATGTGTTTAATGAATGCATTTAAGATAAATTAGTCTTTTTTTAGATAAGAGGTCATATAACAGTGGCTATCATGGTTTAATGGTATAGTTAGTAAACTTTAGAACTCTAATTTATTTTAACTAACATCCTTATCTGTTAATTTTGTCAAAATGCTTTTTCTAGTTTATTCTTTTATAGTATTTGTAATACAGGAGTTAAAAACCATAATCTTAAGCTCAACATGACATATTTAGAGATTTTTAATATACACTACATGCTGATTTGTGATGGTAGTGTATATATACTTGTGTATAAGCTTACTGCACATGTAGTGTGACCCCTGAATTTCTTTGGGAAAAACTTGATTTTTTTCATATAGATTCTGTATAATGCAACCCCAGTTTCTGTGCAATACAAGTAGGTCTATTGAAGTCAAATATTGCAGAACTAAGCATCATCCTAGACATACTTTATAGCAAATAAATGGTCTTCATTTTTTTTTTTGTTGTTCAAAGCTACTCCAAAATGGTGAGAAAAAACACTTATTTTAAAATATCTGATACAAAGGTTTAGATACCATACTTTTGTCTTCATTCCTGCTTAACTTTACCTTGCACCTGCCTCTTACATAGCCTAAGTTTCTTTTGTTGTTACATGAAGAGCAAGACTTTGTCCACTATATATGCCATTTAAAATCAACAATACCTTATATAAAGTATTAATACATTTTTTTTCTTATCTCAAATTTACATTCATCTTCATTTTGCAAGTGTTTACATTGCTGATATATTGTCTTTCCAATGACAGCATTTTTTTCAGGATTACTGGTACATAATACAGGGTATCGCACATGTTGAGGTACATACTTCAAGTTATGATAATTCAAGTCATTCTAAGTGAAAAGTACTCTATATACATATGTTGTTTTTGTTTCTATGTACCATTAAGGTTAACCAAAGTTACTGTGTAAATGTAAACCTACCAAGTTGGTTACAGTTACTGAAAGTATGAATTTTAACCCCTCCAGAAAAAATTTGTATTTAGTGCAACCAGACATCAAATATGCATGATTTTTAACCTCTTCAAAAAATTACCTGTGTATAGTGCAACCTCGTACTTTGTGTAAATAAAAAAAAAAAAAAAAAAAAAAATCATAAAATCTTGCACTAAACTATTCAGTATTTCATAAAGAAGTCAACTGTTGTTTTGCTAAATAGTCTTATCTCTCACTATGTGGAAGAAAGTTAAATCTTTCAATTGGAAGCCATTATTAATTTGGAACCAAATGCAATCCCTTGTGAGGTATGATGGATTAAGTTCAATTTTTAATGATAACTTTTACATATAAAAAGATAATAAAATTTATAATAAATTAAATAATATAATATAATATAAAAATTTTATAAATAAAAATGTTAAAAATATATTTTAAAAAAATTAGTAAATAAAAATAATTTCTTATGCTAATGCAGACTAATGAGTGTCATTTTTTATTCAAAGTATTCAGAATTAAATATAAGTGTTTTAAAGAATATAATAAGTTCTTAATGATTTTAACTTTGTTATATTTCTCAAAGTAATTATGGCATATGTAGAATTCCTTAAACTTTCAAATTTAAATTTTCTTTTATATAATGCAAACAAAATGAGTAAAAGCCATTTTAAAATTTTTTAAAATATCAGTTCACTAACCACATGAACCAATTGCACTATGTTTTAAGTGTGGAATACAGTAAATTGAGATTTTAGTTTAACCCACTTGATTTGTTGGCAGGGTTGGTCCAATGAAAGGATTTGTGCACCATCCACAGTAATCAGTAAAAAATGTCTTGAACTGGGTGCATTTTTGCCTTTGCCTTCTCAAGTTTTTGTGAAATATTTAATTAAATTACAGCTTTTGTGAAGATGTTATTTTTTAAACCTTTAATTTATTATCTCTGCCATCATTACATTGTACCAAAATAGGACTTGCAACTTTGAAAATTTTCTCTACTGAAAAAAATACTGAGCTTGTTCTAATCTTTAAAAGAAAAATGTGTATGAGGAAGCCATTAGATTTCAGATGAATGATCTGACCACATTTTGTTGATAATGTAGTTGTCCTATTAAAGTCCATATGTGTCACTGATATGTATGAATGCCAGATTAAGTTCTTAGCAACCATTTCATTTGTCTTATGTGTTACTGGGGGTTGCTGGGATTATCAGTAATAAGTTTTAACTTTCAGTCTAACTACATTGGTGTTTTTTTTTTTTGTTTTTTTTTTTCCTTTCTTTTCTTTCTTCTTCTTCTTCTTTCTCTTCCTGCTCTTCCACATTCATCCTAAGGGGTAAATGATGATGCCTTTCAAGAAGCAGCATGTGAGTAAGATCTATGCACACACACTCACTTGACATCTTCTCCAGGATCCAGCAGCAAGGCAGGGTACTGGATAGCTGATGGAGAGATCAGTTGAAGTGAAAACCAGAACAAGCTTCAATGCAAAGAATGCTTTTCTTACACTTTAAAGCACATGTATGCCTAACTATTTTGGATTCAATTTTACTTCTCCTAGACTGGTTGCCATTCAAACCTAGAGTCCATTTTACCCATTACTGAGAGGAAAAGAAATGAATTCATTCTCTTTTTAAACAGCAATAGAATTGGCTGTAATTTGAACTGGGTCTGCTGATTTCACTTTTTTACACCAGTAATTATTATATTTGCACACCTTTCATAAGTAATAATAGATATAAGATAATATCAGCTATTGAACCAGTATTATCTTATATTCATTATACTAGAAGGAACTTATATTTTATACCAGTTTCTTATAAGTGATCTTTTTACTAATGAATTTCTAAATCCTGATTTTAACACTTAAGTCATAATTTTTAAGTTTGATTAATTTGGCATAGAGGCTGAATAGCAAACAACAGTAAAAATTATTGTTTTTTTTTTTGTTTTTTTAAAAACTTTTGTAATATTTTCTTATCTTGAATTGTCTATTTTATCCTCTTTGTGGAAACTGATAATTTTCACGTTTAATTTTGCATTGCATTCTTAAAAATTTAACATGTTTTTTTCTCAAATACAAAGTAAGTAGTCTTCATTAATTCAAATATTGTTTTTATTTATTGAGGTTAACAAAAAACAATTTAGCACAAAGCCAAATCTGTAAGTATAAAACCACACTGAGGCACCCAAATTAATTCCATAAATTTATTTTGAAAAACTTCAGTTTATTTCCTTTCTGTTGTTTAATTCATTTCAAAAGAAATCAAAATATTTCCATTGACTTTTCTTTTTTGCCATTAGATTTCAAATGCATTTTATTTACTTTATTACTTATTAAATGTTGGACATTTAACAAAATTGCTTCTAAAAAAAAAAAAGGATATTTTTGTTTGACTTAAAATTAATTTTCCTCAATGTAATATAATGTTACTAGCACTATATTAGTTATAGAAGTTCTGTCTTTCCATAACCTACAATGAACCTATATTTTTGCCATTCATATTAGATCTTGGAATTAAATCATTCTTTTAGGTTCTCATTAAATTCTAGTTTTAAAAATATCATTTAAAAATCCAGTATTTAGAAAAGCAAACTTTAAAAAAAATATAAAACTTGATTTCCCTACACCCACTTGTCCCATTTTACAGCAGAAAACTTTCATGTAAGTTTCATTATTTATTTTTCAGTAAAGATATCTGGAGTGTATTAGATTGAAAAGAAACCAATTAATAAAAGGAAAAGATGCTACATTTTATTTAATGTTTCAATTGTGTTAAGCAAATAATAACAAAGGAAATATTTTGAATATTTTAAATTTGGGTGGGAGTTTTAAAATAAAACTAAAATGGATTCAGTGGCGTAGCTGGCGGGGGGGACCGCCCCGGGTGCCAGCACAGGAGGGGGTGACATAATGTCACCCCCAACAAAATTTTTCAACCAGGCTAAGGTCCCCAAAATAGTCTGAAAACAGTGGTGGAGACACAGGGTTTCACAGGCGGGCATATGACCCCCCAGAAATAATTTATGACCCCCAGTTTTGGTATATTACTATCATTATTTGATTGTTTTTATTTGAAAAATCTCAGAAGAAATTCATCACTTTTAACCATATTCTTTTAAGATATCTAGTTATTTCTAAAAAAAAAAAAAAAAAAAAAATACTTGTACAAACTCTGCTACACGTAATTATCAACTTCATGGATTGGTTTGTAAATTTTATGATCACTACTTTTTCCTCTTCTAAGCAATTATATAGTATTGTAATTAAGAACTTCTGAAAATAAGACATTAAATTAGTAAGTCAAAAGAATTCTTTTAAGCTATATTTTTAGTTTGTCATTAAACATGATATCCTTTAGTCACTTGCTTATTATGACATTTCATTGTCCCAATATAATTGTTGTCAGTCATGCATTTAATCTAAAAAGTAAATCTCAAATGATTCAGATTTGAATATCTTCTGCTTGCAAGATTTGAAGCATATAACAAGAAAGGAATTTGCTCACAATCAGAACAAAGTGAAGGTGAAATATTTAATGAATGTACACTAAAAGTTTGCCTTCTAGTTTCTATCACTACAAAAGAGTAGTTTTTAATATTTCTGATAGAATTCTTCATAGAAATAAGTAATGTACACCAAAAATAAGACATAACAACTTGAGTTTCTTGTATTTTAAAATGATCATCATTTGGTATCGACTAGCCACAATATTGCTTAACTAATGTAACCAGTGCATATTTGTAGATGAAATTAATGGCTTTGTTTGACTTGAGAACTCTTAAGTGTATAATTGTTCTTAAAGAAACTTGGTTTCTCCAAGATATATATAGAAATGATTTGATGTTATAAAATTGAACCGATCATCAGCTGATCCTAATAACAGAATTGTATCTGGCCTGTAACATCAAAGTTCATATTACCTGCATAGATCTGTCATTGTGAGGTTACATCTATTAGTGTGTATATAAAAGGCATAATTCTTAAGAGCCCTCTCCAAGAAGGCCATTAATTTGCTTTTTAATTTTTTTTATTTAGTAGCAGAAATAAGCATATCATCATAGGACAACCTGATTTACACCTGAATATACGAATATCTAATAGAAGACAAAATTTGAGAGCTACACATTCTTTAAACAGATTATTTTTTGTAACCTTCCTCTTTGTCTTGTTCTTACTATTTTAAGAATAGGACTGCTTAGCTACTAGAATTTAAACTATATCAATTAAACTTATTTTTACAAATTGGCTCTAATAGCAAGTCTAATTACTTAGTAATTTCAATTGAATAATTCTTTTTCATGTAAGTACTTGTAGATATGGTTTAGTGATAGAGCAGAGTATTGATAGGTGATAGGTTTGAGGTTTCACTTTGAATACTAGATTGCTGAACCTCCTTGGAAAAAAGTGAATTTTAGAAAAAACAATTTCAAACTAGAGCCAAGGATATTCTTTTTCAATTTGTGTTGGAAAAATAAATTTAATTCTTTTTCAACTATTGCAATTGTTTTAACTTCTTGATTCTAAAAACTAAAAGTTGGCTATATAATTCAATGCCATATCTTTACAGAGAAAAATGGAACTAATATAAAATTATAATTTAAAAACCTCTTTATCAATCAAATTTGTCTTTGTAAAATTTGTGAATATTTATTTAAGGAGTTATTGCAATTTATAAGAGTGCAAGCTGAATTATAAACCATACCACATGCTTGGTCTGATTTAAACTTTATTTTTTTTTATTCAATTTTTCTTACAATTTTTTTTTCTATAAAGCTGTTAATATTTTTTATATTTTGAAATAAAACATTAAATTAGATTTTCCTTTTGCTGATTTTTCTTTACATACTTTGTCTTAAGTTGATATTTTTTAATCAAATTATCAAATCTGAAAAGCAAGAATAAAATAAGTTATATTGTAAGTAAGCAATCTGAAATGATAGGTCAGCAACGTACTCGATTTTCAATCACCAGTCAATCCTAAAACACTGGTGACTTATCAATGGAGTCTATTGTCACAGGTGTGTGTGTGTGTGTGTGTGTGTCCTGTTTCATGTGGTCTAACATTGTAGTAGTAGTAGTAGTCCTCTTATTTGATTTGTAGTAGAGGTGGTGACAAGTGTGGAAAGTGTTGTGGTCAGTTTGTTTTCACTGGCTCTACTTATTTGGTTTCTAAACATTTGGATTTCTTTTCTTATTGGACCTGGTTTTTCTGACTATTAAGATTTATTTATTTTTTTTTTTTTTTTTTTTTAACTTTTTTTTATTTTCTTCGACTCGATTGTGTTATTCTCCGGACATGAGGTCAATGTTCAAAATGCTTAAAAGAACTACAGGTAAACACTTTAGCCAACACTACTTGTCCACCTTTCGGACCTTGTTGGTAGATTAAGTTTTTTTTTTTTTTTTTTTTTTTTTACTTTATTCTTTTTACTTTTTTCTTGTTTTGTCATTTTTGCCTCTATTTAGTAATTTGATTGAAAAAAAAATACTTGTCAAATTGGGGAAGCTTATTTTCTTATAACTAACACATACTTTGCACATGCATAAATATAAGAATTCATTTTTTCTAAAACACTCAAATAAGGACATGTAATGAGGTATTATAACCTCATATATTACCTGCGTAGGAGCTGACATACATACCAAAACATATACTGGTGTACATGCACATTCCAGCATGTAAATTGTGCATATGATTGCAGAAATATAACTACATAGATATAAAATTACAATTCTCACACACACACACACACACAGTATAAATATCAACAATACAAACCAATATAGATACACATGCAAACATCTGTATGTGCATATGAAAACACATTCTATTTTCCAAACTAGAATTATATTTCTTACTAACAGATGTTTCTAGTCCTAAATATACATTTATTTCTTTTCATTTGATAAAGACAAAAATTAACATTTTTACATTAAAAAAAATTATTTGTGTTTTTCTGTTAAAATTCTTTCCAGATCTATCTTGGAACTATATTTTCAATTCCAAAAGCCCTACTTGCAGAAGCCAGAGCTTCTGCTCCTAACTTAGAAACAGATCAAATTTTAGCATTAATGTACTGTAATTTTTTTAGGCTAGTAATCCCTTCCTCTTTGCTTTGCCATCTGGTGTAAAATATTTGCTACCTCTTTTTCTTATTCACATCTTCACACTCTGCCCTTGTTTCATTCATATCTTAAAATTAATACTATCATTCATATTATTTGTTCACTTTGATCATTGTACACATTATGACTGTATTGACCAGATTCATGGCTAAGTAATCAGATTTTTTTTCTCCAAGCTTGAAATATATTAAATGATGCAGTAAAGTTCTAAAATAAAAAAAAATATTCCTACATATGAATGGTTTTAGAAGCAATGTAACCTAGTATTTAAAAAAGAAAACAAAAAGAAAACAAAGTCACAGGATCTCTAGTTTAATCCCCAGTTTGACCAGAATCATTAATCATAACTTAAACTGAAGTGGGCAAATTAGACTTTAAATCCGAGTAAAATAAAACCTTTTTCTTTGTGCTGGGTCCTGTACATAGACAATTAAAAACTGTGACTATTATAAATTATATTTCTTGAATCATTTCATTTCTTCACCTTTCAATTTCCATGAGACAATTTTCTTTTGTTCATTACTTTAGATTCTACAGTAGAAAGTTATTTTATTTCTATTAGATGAACAAAAATATTTTAGTATACATTGGTAAAAGGTAGGAAGTAACAGCCAATTTCTATCAGTGATATTTTGCAATCATTATGGTTTTAGTTCTCTACTGTTTTTCCAGTTATTATATTGTAACCAACATTTGTTTTCCTAGTTGAATGGTTTATAAAACTTTATTCAAATTAAATTTTGAGTAATAAATTTTAACCATTGACAAACTGATACTTAAGGAAAACATTTTTATTCCAATAAGTAAACTAAGAATATAAATAAATTATCTTGTATTGTCAGTTACCAAAATTCTTTCTGTTTCCTAGAATTTGGACTTCATCCATGTAAAATAATATACTGCTTTAAAATTAAGATAAATCAAAACCCTCTTCTGTATACAGATTCATTAAGGAATGTCAAATGGATTATCCACCTGTGGAATTGGAGCTTAAAACTTTCTTTGGTCAGATTAATCAAGATAACAGATAAAGGTGTTATCTTTGGATGTTTATTGTTAGACTAGAATACAACTATATAGTCTTCATTTCAGATAGCATTGATATTTTGTTGAAATTAGTTTATACTTTTCATATAAATTTATATGTAAGCTACAACAAATATTTATCTTTTTCTGATTTCATTAAACAAATTCATATATGTTAAATATCTTTTAGATTTATAGATCAGAATATGCTGTCCTTTAGCAAAATAGATTGTTGGAGTGACTACTAGTTTTATCATCTATCATAAAATGTAGGATCATTCAGAGCCTTTCTCTCTTTAATGTATATAGAATAGGTTGGATGTTAATTTTTTTTTATTTTTGCATTGAAGTTTTGCTTTCTTTATGTGAGCATTTTCAAAAGTAATGTTTTGAAAATGCTCACATAAAGTTAGTGAAACATCATGAAAGCAAAAATTTTCAACGTCCAACTGGTTTTCTTATATTCAATCATTATATACTTTAAGGTATTTCATATCAATTGTTAAGGGATATTGATAAGTTCACAACTGAACTTACTTCTCAAAAGCTGATTGAATGACCAAATCAGATTTTGTTTTGGAATTTCTTCTTGGTTGGGCTGAGAACTTTTCAGTAAAGTGTGTGTGCATGCTGCAGCATCTACGGCTTCACTTTATATTTTTATATAGTATCAAAATGAACTCAGACCATTTATCTCTTCAAGATAATATTCCTGTAAGATTTTATTTTTCTCTTGAAAATACCTTATTAGTACTTTTTTCTTTTTTTAAATATAAAATTTTATTTGCTCTCTTAAAAATACCTATCCACAAGTAAAACTTTATACTACTGAATGAATGTCTTAATACTGCATTAATGTCAATATTACTAATCACAATAATCACTTTTCTGCCCATAGTTTAACTTTTTTCTTCTACATTCAAAAACAGCAAAATAATTAAAATGCTAGTATAACAAAGATTCTACTATACTTTCATAAATGCATGCATATTGCATCAAACATTTGAAATGCAAGCTTTTAGTTGCAGTATTAAAATCACTTTATCAAAATAGTTTCATTAAAAATTAACTACAATATGGAGTTTAAAATTACTCGTTTTTATCTTACAATGATCTTTCATTTTACATTATGCTAATGACAGATTTGCATATATATGAATATTTCTTCAGAAAAATGTCAATATATTTCTTTACTAAAAAGTATATTTCATCTTGCTTTAAACTAGACAGGAAAAAAATGGAAAAATTTTATATTGCACAATGATCATTGATATAAAACTGACAAACCTCTTATTCTTTTCATTGTGCACAAAAATATAAAATAAATAGGAATAATCATGTTTTTGTTTGTATTGTAGCTTAAGCTTTTAGATTTTTTACATGTTGCAATGTTATGTATTTGTTAGCGTAATGTATTTTTTTTGTACAGGTAAATATTTTTCTATTGAATAATATATAGAGAAAATTTATTGTCAAAATATCAGGTAAAATATTTAAGTTATGGATAGAAGATACTTGACAGTAAGCAATATTAAACTATTTTAAAATGCTTATGAATGACAAAAACCTTCAGGGGAGAACAACAGCTGGCATACTGGATAAGTGGTTAAATTGGATTCTAACATTTTCCTCCCAACTTTTTTTTTTATTTTTATTATTGAGTTTATATTAGTGAATGTTGTCTTTTTCTATGTCATACTAACACTTTTAGTTGATATATATTTATACCATGATTCATTTGAGTAGGTATGAATGTACATATTGATCCTGAATAAGTATAAAAGGATTTGTCTATGGTGAGAGAACCTGTGACTAAATTGTTATTAAGAATAGCTTAATTTTTTGGTATAAGGCCTCAAGTATTGGGCACTCAATCAGGATCAAACTCACTACAAATGGTCTGCAAGTAAGGTTGCTTAATTATTACACAAGGTAACAATGACTAAATGCAGAGTTATTCATCTAAAAAATATTTTATCATGCTCTGGATTGAAAAAAAATGTGTAAAACATAAACAGGACTTGTTTTGATTCAAGTCTTCTTGACGACTGATTAAATGATGTTCATTTATATATTTGGATTTGGCATTAAAAAATTGCCATAATTAAATTAACTTTCTATCTAGGTTTAAAAAAATAAAATGAAACTACAATTTTTTTCATAATTTAGTTTTGTAACTATCTGGTAGATTTTCAAATTTATTTAAACAATTTATTTATTAGATTACCTTGTACTATTCCAATATTTCTTTCTATTTATAAAAAAAGTATGTACCAATTATCTCTCTCAGCTTAGGTAAGGTTACCTAAACAGGAACTGTTTTAATAAATTATATTTGGTAGTTAACTCCCTTTAATTTTGGTTTGATCACTGAAATGTATTTATATTTAAAAATAAATCATTTTAAATTTGGCTAGAATATATTTTTAGCTTAACACTCATGTAATTTGTAATGTAACTTTGGGTCAGTTGTTATTTTCATAAATCATTTTTGTATTTTTTAAAATTTGGTCACAAATCAAACCCTATTATTTCTTGACTGATTCAAATGAAGCATGTACACATGCCATTGCTATTCATATCTGTTCCTTTGTACATTCATATGCTCATTTGTTGTTTAAGTTATTGCTGGACCAGATAACAGCAAAGGGCACAGTTGTCATTTGGAAAGTTGTTATTAGAAAATACAAAAAAGTAAATAAATAATTGATTAAATAGAACTTCAGTGAAAAAATAAATGTGTTTGACATATCTGTATTTTTTTTTTTAATTGCTTGAATTGAAAAATAGATTTTTAGGAAATCAAGTTTAATGATTTAACTTTTATTTATTTTAAGCCTTGGTTTTTAAATGTGTTTATATATAATTTCCAATTACATTATTTAACATTTACATTATTTACCATTGTAGACAAAAATAATTGTAAAAGCTTCGATTTGATAATGACACACACAATGTTTTGATGTAGTATTATAATTTTTTATTTTTTTTTAAAGAGATTCTACTTTAAGGGTCATTAAACCCAAATTTTCAGAATTATCACTTTGAATTAAAAAACTACTTCCCTTCAGAATGTTTCCAAAAGCTAGACCATGGCTTTTAAATGATGTTCCACTCCAAGCTGCTTGATTAAGTATATTTTTTATATATTCAATACATACACATTGTTAAAAGTTAAAAAAAAAAATTCTGTTTACCAGCATTGTTTCTGCAGAATATATTACCATGATAAAATCAATAAAATCTTTCTGTATAATTGACTGTTTAAGAAACAGATTCATTTAAGTTCCTTTTTGTTTGAATATATTTTACTATTTATATCTACTTATAAAACTTGTATGTTTGTATTTTATGCATAGTTTCATTTCTTAAGAAATTCTGCAACTAATTTATCTGGAAGAATTGAAAATAATAAATTGTCATCTGCCTTAAGAGTTCTTTTAGAAGCTGTTTTAATCTAACACTGACTTGATCTATACTAAATATTTGCTTTTGCTATTTTTATAAATTTTGAGTGCTACATATAACTTTCATTTATTTTTATAAATTACTTATTCTCATGATAATAATGTCTAATCTCTTTAATAAAATGTGCATTTGGGTGGTTAGCATTCCTCCATAGATAAAAGCTTTTTATGGTGTAAACTAAGTTTTATTATCAAGTTTGATTCTTTATTATGAGTAAATCTGTTCACTATTTATTTATATATGTCTTTTTCTGACCACTTGTGTTTATGTTCTGTTTAGCATAGGCAGAAGCTTATGTATTTTTGTACTGTCTGATAAGAGAAAGATATATTTTGGCTAAAAGCTAGTAATGACGTGACATTGAACTCTCTTTACATTATATCTTTTGTTTTGACATTGATTTTCTTTCTTTCACAGCTTATCATATGAGTCTATTTTTCTCTTGTATCTATCATCCTGTCCTATCATGTAGATAGAATCTAAGTTTCTTAATACACTTTAACTTACCTATTAGCATATTTCAATTAACTTATTTCAATAGTGAGATAGATCAGAAAAGTTGGGCGATAAAGCACATAAGGTCAACAGATAGGAAAAATTGATCTATGTACTTACCACTTAGTAGATGTTCTATCTTCAGTGATATAGTTACAAGCAAGAATGAAACAGTACATTTCTGAAAGGTTAAATTTAGTGGAGTCCTTTTCCTTCATTTTATTTTCACTGTTTTTAAAAGAAGGTTTAAATCTTTATCTGAATTTTTGGCATAAGAAATTGATACAGTGATTTACTTGTAACAATGTTATCATCTTGATTTTATAGGAGTCAAAATGTTTAGATAGTTGTAATTTCCACTCTTCTTCAGGTGTCTGTCATAATTTGTACCTTTCTGGAAATTTTGAACTTAACCTTTTCTTCCTTGCCATAGGAAATCTTGTATCACTTAATTCATTCTAGATAGTGTAACATCCCAAGGAGGAACTTTTACTGAACCATAGTATGTGACTTTATACAGTACTTGACTTAAGAATTGAACTTATGAACATTAGGTAACAAGACCCACTTAACCAATAGTCTTATTCACTAGGCTATGTATATTGTAGGATAATTTGAGTTTTAAACCTGATGTCATTTGTTTCCCTCTTCAATTGAACTTGAATATATAAATGAGACTTGCCTACCTCTTCAATTAAATCAGAATATGTAAATTTACACATGTAATATGGGAAAATGTAAGTCAAAGTTTTTCTTTAACAACTTCTAAAGCCTTCTTCGGAAGAGAACATGACTAAGAACCTTGTATATTCCATCAGTGTAGCAAATATGAAGGTTAGACCAGCTACACACTACGAGTAAGCCTGGAGTAACATTAGAAAGCCATAATCTATGTAGGAGGTGGGGAAATGATGAAATTAAGCATGGCTGATCATGTGTGGAAAGAAAAGGTGGGGTCATCAACTATTGCAAAATGAAGTCAGTATAATAGTGAACAATACTGGTTTTGAATAATGTTTAATTCAAAATTCCCAAAATGTCATTATATATGATACATATAGGAAAGAAGTCTTAATAACAAGGGCTGAAACTTGACTATAATTACCAAGATGAGAACATTAGTAAATAAATGTATCATAAAATATAGTAGTTTTAAGTGAAAGATGAAAATATGAAAGCTAAAGAACGTTTTTGAACGCAGTTGATTTGTTAAAGCTGAAATGAAAATGGCTTCTTTTACATAAAAAAAATAAATGTATTTTATCATAGTGTAAGTTTTCTTTTAATTTTAAGAGAAAGTACTTTCATTATTACACATGTTTCAGCTGAGTTTTCTATTTTGTTAATTTTTTATCATATAATTAGCTTATATCTTCTTTGACTGAAATTAAACTGCAGGAATTTGGAATAAAAAATCTTCAGATATGACTGGAACATTCCTCTGAAGCTCCTCTTTCATGGATGATGAAAATATTTAATTTTGGAATTTCAAAGATTTTAAACTTGTGATTAAGAGATTTAAACGTTTTGACTCTTGCAGACACCAATTTTATCTGACATGCTATCATAATATCTGGCCAGGCATCATTTAAAACAGGTTTTTCTATAGTTTTTTTCTCAACACCTCTATTTCACAATAAAAATGGCTTAAGCATATTAAAAATAATGTCAGGGAACTGATTTGTTTATGAAAGTTTCTTAATGTATTTTAGAATTTGCCATTCATGAATTATGTTTTTTATTTTCTGTATGATTATCATCCATGAAAAGGATGCCATTTTTATTCAAATAACCATCAGTTGGTATTGGGAAAAAAGCCCCTCTTCAGACTATATTGTTCTGAAGTGATATTTCCTTGGCATACTGGAAGCTTTAAATGACTAGTGCTCCAAACTGCTTCCTACATCATAAGTTTGATGGCGAGCTGCAGGCAGTCCAAACAAATCTTTAGCCTAGGTAATCTTCAGGCACTTATTTTCTCTTCAAATATTGTGCAAAAGAGGATTCATCAGAAAAGATGCCATTGTGATAGAATTTCTCTAAAGGTTTGTCTACCATTTCATTTGCTCACTACTTTCTCAGCTGAATGTTGACTGGTTTAAGAAATGCCTTTCTTCAAGCTACTCTTCTCTAACAACCTGTAAAATAAAATACAATGTACTATTATTCTTTGGTTGATATTTTGACATTCTGCTTTCTTGTAAAGAAAATTAGGGGGTTATAAAGATCCTTTTCAGACCACACAGGTTAACATGAATATGATGTCATGCTTTCTATTCTTTCATTGATCAGTTGTCTATTATTCTTTGGTTGATTTTAATATAATCTTTCTTAAAATGGGTAATTTCTAAAATAAAATGTCTTCATTATGCAAAGAAATCTTTCTAGTATTTTCCTTTCCTTCATCAGTAAATTGTATGATTACACAATTCACAGATGAAAGTGGGACTTTTAATTTGATATGAAATCATTCCTTCCAATTTGGGATTCACCAACAATATTTACAGTATTTGACAATTTTAGTACTATTAGTGTATGGCATTAGAAAATGATTGTAAAATTATTTCTCTCACATTTTTATGTGAAACTGAATAACTATTGATGAATATCTCTATTAAATATTAATTTGAATAAAATTTATTTTTTCATGTTGTCTTGTGTAATAATAAGAGTGTCTCTGATCCAGTGATCCATGTATTTTTCTGTATGGTTTTGTGTATTTATTTAAAAGTAACAAAAAACAAACTAAATTTTGCATTAAATTCTTAAAGATTAACTTAGTCATTGTCTTTCCTACATGTATGATAAAATGGTGCACCAGTTCATAGCTATTCAGATTTGGATCTTGAATAATTTATTATTGCTAATGTTTCTCTGATAGAGATAACAAAATTATTTTTCTAAAGCAAATATTCATATCAAAATAAAATATTAAATAAAATAAAAACAATTTATTCAGCAAAATAATAAAATATTTTTATGTTCCTTTTCATTAATATATAAAATATACTGTAGATATTGTGATTCATCTGATAAAATCAGCAAATATCGAAATAATTAAATTTCTAAATAGATTATCATAGAATAAGGAAAATAATGTCACAATTATGTCTTCTATCTCAAGTAGATGTTGAAGAAAGCCTCTCTTCAAATTCACTTTACATGAATCTTTTAATAATTATTCAGGTATCATCATTATCATCATCACACACACACACACACACACACACACACACACACACACACACACATTTATCCTGGTAATTAAAGATTGAATTTGTCTTAGGAATATTCAGTGACATGAAAACATTTTTTATTCTTCTAAAACTGAAGAGCAACATCTATTAAAAGAATTATTTTAACTGCATAAAGAGGCAATTATAATAATAATAGTCAAGTATTGAATCTGAACTGAAATAAAGCATGGCTTCTCAAACTCATCCACCCTGATTAGTGTATTTTTCTTTATTTTAGAAGGTAAAATTTTTATATTGCTCACATAATTGCTTCTCAGTTTTTTTTTTTGTTTTTTTTTTTTTTATCTAATGTTTGAAGATATGGAGTTAACATGGTGATCATCCACAGTTTTCTCTAATTTCAATTCCTCGCTGCTCTTATTTACAAACAATCTTTTACTTTTGATTTTGATTTAATCAATAAGAAAATTCAAATTTAAAGATGAGCAAACCATTTATTGCTTCTCTCTTTATAAACTTGAAATGCAAAGCACAAAATGAATGGGAATTGGTTATAGGAAATTATGATGAAAATATGTTGTCTGTTTACTATGTAAATTAAACAGCAACCTGACACAGTATTTTATAAGTTTTGGTTAATGTCAAAGCTAAATTTTCCTAATTATATGTCAAACAACAGATAGTGAAAAGCAATATTATCTTTGTAATCTGGGTTAATTTTTATTATGCTATTCTGTGAAAATGCCTGCATGTAAGTTTTATAAACTAATAGTCAAGTATTTTTGCATTGGGTAGTTAAACATATATGTAGGCAATGAACATACGTAGCATGTGTAAATTACGTCAACTAGTAACCCTCTACCTTGAATGACTCTTGGGCTTTGTATTGAGTGAACAATGTTAAAAAAATTCATCATCTGCTATTGACAGTTACCATTATAATGACTATCTAGCAAGCTGTTGTGAACACTTTATACATCATTATAATTTGTTATTAGCAAATGTTTCTTTGTTATATTCATCTGACAAAGATCAATGAATATTATTATATTATAATAAACAGTCATTGTTTATTTTTAACACACATAGTGTGTGTGTGTATGCGCATAAATTTTTATAAGTGATTCCTAGTTATGTCTTGTTTTTCTTTCTTGATTTAAAACTAAATTCTCTTTATAAAAGTCAATTTCTCTCTACAACTTCTCTCTCTTTTTCCCTTTGTGCATCTTGAGACTTTCTTCATCTCTTTTTATTCTCTTCTTCATCCATTCATTCACTGCTTCCTTTCTCTCCTGATGCTTGTTTCAAAATGCACTGAGAATCCAGCTGATGACTAGGCTGTTTTGAACTTCATCAAATAAGGTTCTTCCATTAAAAAAAACAAACATGGATCTCAATTAAAAAAGGAAATTTCCAAGAAACCTGCTGTTCAGCAGTAAAGCAGGAATTATCACTGTGTGTGTGTGTGTGTGAGTGTGAGAGAGAGAGAGAGGAATCTAACAACTGGTTAGTAGAATTATCATTAAACAAGAATATCATTCTTGTCTTTGATCAGCCTTAAAACCCTAAGCACTGGCCACATTTTTTCATTTTCTCTTTCTAGTCAGTATGGCTTTTGGAATATTGCCAATCAGTTCCCATTGAATCCAAATCTATCCTGTAAACCATTTTCTTAATATTAAAGAAGTATTTCATGATAAATAAGTTTGTGTAAGCAAAAGGATTTTGCAACTTAAATTCCACTAGGTTGCTTCTTAATGTTGAATTTTCTTAGTTGATATGACCAAGCAAAATTTCAAATCTCAAATGAAATTATTTTTGTACAGTTCATAAGAGCAGTGTAGCTTGGAACAGCATTTATTTTCCATCAGACATTTCTTTCTTTCTTTCTTTCCTGCGAGTTGGAGGCTATGAAGAATTATTACATTTTGAATTCAGAATTGTCATTCTCTTAGACTGGTTGCCAACCATGCCTAGAGAGCCCATTTTACTCTGTTATTTAACCAATCACACATACATACACACACACTTCTATATCATATATTAATCAGGCATCATGCCACTTGAGCTAGTGTTTATTGGTTTCTCAGTCAAGTGTCTCTAGACATAGCAGATCTTAGAACTTTATTTTTGCTTTAAAAGCAAAATTTTATTTTAATTAACTTGTGATTGTAAGTTACCTTCTACTTCGTCCCTATAACCACACATTTATTATATATTTATCACAAAACTTAATTTGTTTAACCACTGCTATGACATAATCTCTCTAAAAGTTATTTTGATTTTACAAGAGAATGAAGGCCTCTTTAGCCCTTTGTTTTTCTTTGTAGATCTTAGAATATAAGAATATTTAAAGTAGTTATTTTGACACATATGGTATTTACATCTCTAAAATGATGCCTAAATTTTGTTACATCTATTTGCTTTGATCAAAAATGCAGCAAAGAAAAGGCTTTAGTTACATTTTTATACAGAACTATTTCTATAAAACAAATCTTAGTCTAAATAAAGATAAGAGTTTAAGTAGTTAGTAAAATTATGTTCGGAGGGATTAAAACTAATTATAAGAGTGATATACTTGTTTTAGTGTAATTATAGGATTGTAACATGGTTGCTATCTCAAAAGAGCAATATTTATAAACATTTATAAGTCCTCTATATTTGGTATGAAATACATTGAAAGAAGAAATATTGCTTTTGGGATATTATGTACACCTTTTTAAAAAAAACAAAAATTCCCTCATAAATTTGTTGAATGGCTTCACAGGGAAGGGACGATATTATTCAACATGTGTTGCAAATGCTATTTGCATTCTTTACCTGACAATGGTTTTTCCCTTAGTGTTTTGTGTGTGTGAATTACAGCTGTTAGCATTTCCAACTGCCTACAATGAGTCAGTATGGTTGGGGGTTGTACTCATTGCCTAGCAGTAGCTGCTTCATTGTATGCTGCTGTAGTTGTAGGATTACTGCTAAGAGTTGTTAATAGTCAAGTCCTTTTAATACTAATAATTGCTATTTTAATTCAGTTGGTAATTATAATAATAGTAATATGTAAAAATTGTACTAGTCTAAGACTTGATGCTATGAGAAAAGGCCATTTTGCTCTAGTTTCAAATCAATGATAATGAAAGGCAGTAAGGGAGCTGACCTATTGACCTATACTGTTCCACTGAGCCATACTTGCAAGTGCCAGTTATCATAGTAGCCATGATAGAAATGTTAGTCATAATGATAGTACAAGTTGTAATATTTTCTTTGATGGTAGCTTTAGAAATAGTTATTACTTCTGGAAGTAATGGATACTAGCTTTGGATAAGGATTAACTGTTATGGCCATAATGTCAGTACTAATTGTATTGAGTGCCTTGTCATGGAAGAAATATTAGTAAGCTTGTAGAACAGTACTGCTGTTGTGAGTTCAGTGTGAACTGGATGCTTCACAATTGTACTAAGCTAAGTTTATGGAATATTAAGTTGTAGCTTTATTTATACAGGCTGTAAACTGTACTAAGTTATATTATTTTGATTAAATGAGATTAAATATGAAACCTCTATTGTAATCATTTGATTTATATCTTTTAAGTAAGTGTAAAGTGTCATATCTGTATTGTGTGTGTTATTTTATTTGAGAAACTATAACATGGAAATGTCATTAAGAATAATCACTTCTTAAAAAGCTTATAAAAAAAATGACTTAATTTTTCATTCATTATTTCAACAATTATTTTAATCTTTGTTGGTTTATCTTCTCTCATTGTTTTGGTTGGTGCACTTTATGGCCTTTCTTGATTATATGCTGCATCTGTTAATCTGTAAGGAATTTTGAATGAAGTCTATTTTCTTAGCAAGAAGGATTTGTTTCTCATACTTTTTTTTATCATTTCACTCCATGCAAAGCAGTACAGCCACTAAGACACAAGGGGTTACTGAGTTTGAAAGAATAAGTAAAAAGAGAAATATTAAGGAACAAGAACAACAATAAAAGAGGAATAATCAAGAAAATAGTAGATAATGATTGCCATTGCATTTAAATTTTTGAAGATCAAAGTTGGCTGGAAAGCATGGAGCTAGAGGAGAATTCCACAAGCAAGAAGTGCGAGAAAAGAAACTGTTAACATGGAACTTACAGTTACATCTAGCCAACTGTACTGTAAATTGATGAGACCTTCTTGCCAATCTAGTACAGTGCTTAGCAATATTTTCAGATAAAAACATAAATAACTACATAATGAATCTAGAAGTGTAACCAATTTGAGAAGTGTATATTCTAAATTACCAATCCCGTAATAATTTATAACTTTACCAGTAATGATGATAATTATATTAATAGTAATAAAACATGAAAATAAGAAACTTTTTTTTATTTTTATATATGTTATATACAGTTAACCTTCTTGTAACACCTAAATCTTGTTTGGTTTCTGTCATTTATTTTTTTCTTTAATTTAGATACACCCTCACATTTTTTTGTCTGTTGAATAAAGAAAGACACTTAACTTTTCTGATCTCATTTTTGTTGTCAATTAATTTCTAATGATGCATCATAAAAGACAAAGTTATCTGCAGTCATGATTTATTGAGTTTGTCTCCATATTCTTTGAAATCTCTTTGTGTTAATAATGGATCCATTGGTTGTGAGTTAGTGAACTATTTGTAGTAATTTATGAATAATTTTAGCTGGCTATCAGTTAATTATTTAGTAATTTTTTTTTTTTTTTTTTCTATACATAGACTTCTCTTTAATTTTACCATTTTATGTTAGATACTTTTTTTACTTTAGGATCAAGATGTATCAGTTGTTTTGATTTTGAAATTTGTTATCTTTTAAGCCAAAAGAATATAAGCTCTAATTATCTGTGACACCTGTTAGAAAAAGAAATTTAGGATGCAGGCAACTCTTACTTGACGTTAAACTTACCATAATTATTTTTTTTTAATCATTCCCCTCCATGCAAGGCAGTAAAGCCACTAAGATGCTAGAGGTTACTGAGTGTGGAAGAATGAGAAAAAGAAAAACATTATTAAGGAGAGAGAACAATAAAAGAACCAGAATTAAAAAGACAGAAGATTACAATTAACATTGCATTTAAATTTTTGAAGTTTTTTGTTGACCAGAAAGCAAGAGGCCAGAAGATGAGTTAGTTGTTAGAAATGTTTTTCCTAAGTTGCATTATGTTAATAGAATTATTCATTTGTCATATTAGGTTATCAAAATGATTTAAATAATAAACAAAATTTGTCTAATGATTTGATGTCATTAATGAAACTTTGAGTCAAACAAATGCTTCATTTATAAGGTTTCAGTATTCATGTAAAAGCACTTGTTCAGTACAATAATAACTATGACTACATTTAAACTTAGCTTTTTGCTCACTAAATGTGGGGGCAGTAAACAGAAATTTGGCTGAGTGTGGGGGGTGCTTTTAATTGCTGGAACCCCAACTATGGTGCTGCTTGCTTTATGACCATAGCTATGTTAATGGTAGGTTTAGAAGGCTCCCATCTGCCTCTCACCTGTTTGCCTGTCTGTATGTTGACCTGTCCATTCTTCTATATACTATTACTGCCACTGCCAGTACTTTGACAGGTTCTAACGGCTTTGGAAAATATCAAAGGACATAGACAAATGTCTAGGTATGTATATTTTTTATAAGATCTCCTATATATCTTCCATTTCTTTGTAGCAATGCATTCATATTTACATATCTGCAGTTTCTTTAAGGGATACTTATTTATCATTTCTGTAGTCTGTTTTCTCTCTTTTTCTCTCATATTTACTTATTTGCCATGAGATATCTCTTATTTATATAGGATGTTGCATTTCAATATTTTTATACTATTGTTTATCTAAGTTGATTTTTTATTTTCCTTTCTATGCTAATCACTTGTACACATGTATTCACACACACACACACACACACACACACACACACACAGATTTGAGAATGTTATCCATCTTGTTAATCATTTTCACTTTTTATGTTCTGCACTATTACTCGTAAGTCATCTACATAATTCCTCCATGAACTTAGTCATTCACATTCTCTTATCAAATGTCCTGATATTTCTCCTCTATTATTTCATTCTTGTATCAGATTTCATAACTCCACAATCAAATATTCAAAATCAATTGGCATAGAAAATTTGATACTTTTCTACAAGATCATAATCATGTTTTATTTTTCTGCCATTTGACACTTTCTATTGTGGCTTTGTAACAAGAATTTATTTCCTTAAAAAAGTTGGTATCCCCTAAAACAATAGTATTGTTTTATAAATATTGTTTTAATTTTTAATATTAGTTTTCAAAGCTAATAACATTTTGAATGAAATTTTATCTTTCAAAAACTTTAAATGTTCCTTAAGGTTTTTCATGTTTGCTGTTTTAAATTTGGTTTTAATTTTTAATTCTTATTTGTGCAGGATTTATTTAAATAAATACATTAATAGAAATTATAGGTTCATGTTTTGGTGATCTTTTTGTGCCAAACTATTTTTTTTATATGTGTATCAATTTTATTTAGATTTTTAGTGTACAGCTAGACATGAAATCAACTAATGATAAATCAGTCTTGCTTTCCAACATCCCTTTTTTCTTAGTTTCTTTCATCACTGCTCTTTTACTGGATATTTCCTCAATACATGTTTTCATATTTTAAATTTAAATTTTTTGTGCATCTTACAAACTTTCATTAATCTTGTGTATTTGTTGTAGGTTTTAAAAGGTGATGAGTTAGAACCCATCACTTTTTAAAACTGTAAAACATTTTCTTTCTCTAATTACAATTTCTATTTTTATTTTTGTCATTGTTTAATGGCTTGTCACAAATTCATGCTTTTCATTGCCTTAAAGTGTATTTAAATATTGTCTTACATATTTCATTGGTAAAAATTTATTTTGTATAAGAAATGCTTATCAAATAGATTATGCATTTTTCAACTCGATATACTTTTCTTGTTCAACAATGTTTTCATGAAAGATTGTGAATGTGATGATCATATGATATGAAAGAATTTGATCCAAAACTTCAAATCTCTTTCTCAAATACAGTCATACTGTAGAAAATATGAACTTGTATTTCTTATACATCCACAATGGATCTATATTTTATCAAATCTAGCTAGCCTACCTCTGTTTGCAAGGATTTTTTTCTTTTCTTTCTCTCTGGTTTCACAAGAAAAATATTATTTAATTTATTTTATAGATTCTGTTTAGTTTTTATAAATTTTAAAACATGAAAGATATAAAACAAAATTTCCTTTCAGTCAGGTGCTGCAAATTTCACAAATATACATTTCAGTTCAGTATTAATGAGAATTGGTTTTTGTAGTTTTGTCTAAGGTATATTGTCTATAATTTGTTTAAAGTGTTGGTGGAAAGTTGTTTTGTCTAATGGAATGTGAAATAAGTATCTGTTATGGAAATAATCATGTATCCCTATATGGAGCCTATCAATCACTCAGTCCCTTGTTTTCCAATTGGTTGAGTAAGTAGAGCTGGTAATTTTCATCCAAAGCAAGTCCAGTTGTCAACATTCTTTTAGTTACTTTTATTGGAAAGAAACTTTAGTCAATAGAATAAATACTATAGGCTTGCTACACAAATACATCTCATTATTTTTTTCTATATTTTCAGATCATTATCTGAATGTTGATTTCCTTCTGAAAAACAGAAACAATCTGTGTTGGTTAAAGCTAAAATATATGAAATAAAACTGACCATCATATAAAAAGCAAGTCACTATTTACTTTATTAGCAATGATGAAAAGAATGTATACTTTTACCCCAGTTGAAACTTGCAAAACTTCACAAGCTAATGATATTGGATCTTATTGTAAATGGTTTCTTTTTTGCTCTTCAACAATTAAGATGCCAATAATGTTTCTATTACCTATTATAAAAGTTGTCTTCATAAACATTGACTTTATTGTTTTTCTTCTCTATAATATACTGTTTAGTAGAATACTGCAAAACAGAGAAAGGAATAATGTAAATTATTTAGATATTAGCTGAAGTACCCATCTGTGCTGGGTAAGAGATGAAGACTTTGAGCTTCGTTGATTATAGTGACAGTAAAATGATAGCTTGTTACTGATTGTGAGCTGTTAAATGTTGATCCCATCAGTTTGTTATATGGAACTGCTGGATATATGCAAAGTGTGCCAGGTATTTGAGAACACCACTTTAGCTCAACATAAATGAAAGGTTACCTAAAGCATGGGCCAAATATTAACATTAACCTTTTTCTGTCAGATGTATCAAGAGCATTAACATAGCAGCTTTCAGTCTGGAAATGAAACAGCACACTGTGATCATGATACTAGTGGCCAACTAGAGGTAGCCAGCTTCATGAAAGTGGCTAGGTGAACAAGAAGAATGATGACAGGTAGCATTGTTCAGACTCCACAGAGGTACCCATGATAGTGTGCAACAAGTTCATGTCAACTCTGATGGTCCTGAGAGCTGCAAGCTATGAGGGCCATGTCATACAGCCCTACTTCTTCCTGCATCATCTCAGTCAATACCACCACCTATTGAGGTGCTGGGTACAGTGATCAAGCCTCACTTTCCTCATGAAAAACAAAAGATGTTTATGTTAAAACTTTCCCCTAGGTACAATATGTATGCATACTAAATTTGAAAATATTGCATGAAATGTTTTGGCTATTCATGGCAAAATATGGCAAAAACAGCAAACCAAGTGCTTGCTATTTTAAGTAAAACAGTTATGTAAATAAGAAAGTGCTCAATGTACCTTCAAATAATAGAAACTACACAGCAATTTAAAAGTTTTTCCAAAATATAGTTAGCAAAAAATTCAATGTTTCACCTGTGGATCATCAGGTAGTAAAAGTTTGTTTGACAATTCACAGTTGAAACTGCATTAAGAGAAAGATTTGGATTTTTTATTGACTATATATTAGAAAAAGTGTGTGTGTGTGTGTGCCATGAATTTAAATGAAGGGTATGTATTCATCATGACCCTTAAGGTGAAGCCCATCAAACCTTGCTTATTAAGCAAAATCAATATGGATTATTTTTGTAATGCTCATTTGTAGAAGAGACTGTAAATCACAGATACAATAATAGTAACGCCTTCGAACAATACTTGGTCAGACACTGCTAATTCCCATATATATATATATATATATATATATATATATACACACATTTTTCCTTTACCTGTCACATGATCTAATTATTTCAAGATAAGGTTGACTGTACTTGCTCTCTGGTGATCCATATTCAATCCCAAGTATCAGCAGTGACACTTTATTCCTATATGACAATTATTTCACATTCAAAATTTTTTCCTTCTTTCTCGAATTTAGATAATATTTTGATATATAATAATAATAGAAAAAAGAAAAGAAAAAAACAAAAAACAGAAGCTCTTTCACTCTGTCAGTAATTGGCTAGTTTTGTAATTCACTGAAGGTGTCTGGGAAATGGGTCTCTTTTTGTTGTGGGGATTTTCTTACACGAGTCTGTCATGTGTAACATTTGCTTTCATTGGTTAAATTATTTTAAATAGATTCCAGGAAGATATACCTTGAGCGTGTAAGAAATATTAGAACCATCTAGTTTATAAGGTGACAAAAGGATGATTTTGGAAATAAAACCTTGTGTTAAAGTTTTCAACTACATTAAAAACTTATGCATTCTTTTTTTAAGTTATATTTTTTTAAACAGATTACACGTCTTACAATTAGAATTTTTTTTTAAATTTCAGAATAGTTAATTTATTATTATTGAAATCAGTAAAATGTACATCCCCTGTTTGGTGGATTTCTGTTGTTCATAATGCTTACTTACAAGTTGTATCAAATGGTCAGTCACCCTGTCTCTACTAAACCAGTTTAGTAGCGTTTACATTCTGTTGATTTAGTAGGAACAACAGGTGTTTGTAGTATATTATTGTTACATGTGTGTTAAAACAAGTGAACAAGTAGTAGAAGAAGAAGGACGATAAATGAGAGAATGAATTGCTTAGAGAGCAGCTAAAATGTCAAAGATGAAGATTTTGTAGGGAAATAAATTCTCTTCAAGAAGCACACACTATGAATGATGGACATTAGAAGAGAACTGGTTGTAGACAAGCTATAAAATTTTAAATGTACTTAAAGCTCTCCCCTACCAGTCTATTAATCTTCATCAGAAAAGATAATGAGTATATAGAGGTCTCTCTCTTCCCTCCCCTCCTCCACACGCACATGTTAATCTAGCTATCCTGTAAAAATTACTCTTCAAATGGAAATATTTGTTTTGCTTTCTTGCTGCAGTTTTTACAGTTTATACTGTTTTTTTTTTGTTTTTTTTTTTGTTTTTTTTGACATTGAAGATGTCAGTTGTGAGTGGATACAGTGAAGTGCCCACTGAAAAGAAGAGCTGAACCCCAGACCTGGCTTACACACATGGCAAGCAATAAGAGAGAAACCAGTTATGAAATATGTTGGGAAGTCTTAGAATTAACCATCTTGATATTTTCTACATGTCTGATTCGATGAAAGGAGTGTATGGAAGAGGTGTGTGTAAGATGTGCATGTAATCATGTGAGGGCTGTGTAAATAAATTGCTAAATTGTGTACATGTAGTTTATGTTTTATAGTTTATAGGCTTTATGGGTACAAAACTTTTACAAAATTCAATGTTAGCATGCATCATATGTACTGCAGAAGTAACTATAAAAATATCAAAAATATGAATCCTCATCTAATAAACTGCATCACAAAAATTTAAACTTATCTTTTCTTTGAGAACAATGATTGAGGAACTAATTTAAAAAAATTAAATTAACAAGTGTAGGATCAGTCTAGCTGAATTAAAAACGAAAACCTGAGTGCCGTGCCCACAAATGACATAATGTGAAGAAATTAATTTTTTTTTTTCTTTTTTACAAAGGCAAAAAGGAAAACCAGATTGAAATAATCATCTATTTATGTACATATTAACATTTGTTCTTACATGTTAAATATTGTGTTTGTTTTGGTAAAAAAAAAAAAATCAAAGTTCAACAAAATTTTCCATTTGCTAAAGAGTAGTTCATGAAGTCATATGCGTTGGTCAATATAAAGTGTGTGTATATATATATATATATATATATATATATATATATGTGTGTGTGTGTGTGTATGTCTGAAGCACATTTTAATGGAGTGTATGCATGGCTGCTGACTGAATGTGTGTGTGTGAGTGCTAATACATAAAATCTGATTATGGTGGTTCCAAAAGAAAATGGACATACAGAGAGATAATCAGACTTGCTTTTTTTTCCATGGCTATTAATATTTCTTCGGGTTGTGTGAATATTCCTTTGAATGGTGTTCAATTGTCACTGACTGTCATGGTAACGAGAGAATTCTGGTTGGGTGTTTACAGTTTCAACTACCTTGTCATCGAAAGGTGGACCATGTCCAGCTGCTGACTGAGTGTTTGATGTGTCTGTCTTTATTGCCCCCAAAATTAGTATATATATAATTATCCCGATCACATCATTGGCTCCAAATGAAAATTTTTGGTTTATGCAGGATAGCACCCGGCAACCAGTTAATTTGGAATTCAAATGTACAGACATAAGTGTGTGTTGTTGTTTGTTTTGTTTTTTTATGATTTGTACAAACATTTTGTTTTAGTGATTCTGATCCTATTTATGTGTGGGTGTGTCTTACTTATTTGTGTTTCACCTATTGGTTGTAAAATATAGGATTTTATATCCTATACAAGTTTATACAAATTAAAATTGTTTAAACATTTTTACTTATTTTAAAGATTTAAAATTTGTATTGATGTTTTTTTAATACCAATTTTATAAACAAAAACTTACAAATAAAAGATCTAAGAGAATTAAAATAATGCTCAGTGTTACTACTAGTAGTAAGACGTTAAACACTTGGTATGAGGTTGATAACTGTTTTGAATTTAACATCAGGGCAAATTTTAACAAACTTCACTAGTATTTTCCCTTGAAGTTTGGTTGTTCCTAATAGCAATAAACATCAGTCTGGCTCTTATTAATGTCTGAATTATATAGGAATGTTTTCTGAACTTCAGATGAAACATTTTCTTTCTTCCAATTTTTCAAAACTATTATCTTTAGCATCCCCTTTTTTTTCTTACAACACATTTTGGCTGACAAATTCTTTTGCCTTCCTTATGTGCTTTACCCCATCTTTAAAACATACACTTGAAGGTATATATAGGTAGGAAAGAAATGTCAGATAACTCCTATCATGGTAATTGTTTGGGTGAGCTCTTTGCTATGGTTCCTAGACTTTTATAAATTTAAGTGCAATACTAGACTGGTGTCAAGATCTCATCTATTTACAGTTGAGTTGGCTTGATGTAGCTGTAAGTTGTATGCTAACAGTTTCTTTTCTTGCAATTCTCACTTGTGGAACTCCCTTCTGGCTCCATGCTCTCCAGACAACTTTAGTCTCTGCAAAAATTTAAATAGTTTCAATTGATATTTGCTGTCCTCCTGATTACTCTTTTTGTTCTCGCTCCTTAGTAATGTTTCTAATTCCTTCACCCCTTGTAACCTCTTGTGTTTTAGTGGCTGTACTGCCTTACTTAGGGGTGATACACCAATTTATATATATATATATATATATATATATATATATATATATATATATTTTCATGATGTGTGTGCTGAATTTATGAATGGAATATTGATATTTGTGGTCTGGTTTGCTGATTATTGAACACATAACTTAATTACTCATGAAGAACAGTTTCTCAATCCTGCAAATGCCCATCCTTCAAGACATTTAGCGTCCACAGGCAATCTTGAGTTTTCAGCTGCCATGTTAAGCAACTATTACACCCAATCGGCTACCACCCCTAAATTGTAGTTATATTCTTCTCCCCTCTCCCTCCCCATCACTTTCTTCATTCTGGTAAAGAAATAAAAATAAATCAGTAACCTTTGTTGTTGTAATGGATTTCCAGCTGGTTTAAATTTTTACATTATTACTTTGTGGAAGATAGTATTGTTCTAAAGAGAGGACTGCCACCAGTCATATCCAGTTAGGATTTATTTTGAATGAGATTTAAAATTTTCCTTCAGAAATAAGTGAATAATTTAATAAACACATTGGAATTATAACATCTTTATATAAATACACTTTTTAAAATATCTTATACATCTGCTGGTTGTTATTGTACTAGTCAAGATGAATAAAATATTTTATCCTGAATGGTTAACCAAGGTTGGATCATTCAAACTGTTACTGTTTTTCTTCCTTGTCCTTAAGATTCTACACTTAGGTTAGGGTCCTAATCTTTGATTTTAGGTATTTTGTATTTAAAGCCATTGAGAATTTTAAATGTGACTCTTAGAAGAAAAGCATTTCTTAAGGTTTGAGTTATATAAATGTCTACATTCAAAAAATTTCTTAAATGTTTTTACTATACAGATTTTAACATAGGTATCACCACTAATTTGCTGAAAAAGAGCATACCATGATGGAAAAAGGCCACAAACTTGATGAAATACGGGTAAAAAGCTTTCAAATTTATGATCTGTAAAGCTAGAGCTAATTAATAACAGCATTCCCTAAACAGAACTGATTGAAACTTAATTTTAAAAGATTTAACAACTTTATCACATTTTGTATTTAAAATTGAAAAAAAAAAGAAAAAATTCTCGTAAAAATTCATTTTTCATCAGAAAAATATTTTGACTTCAGACAATATTGTCCTTGGCATATATTATTCATAAAAGCCATTAAAAGCTTTTCTAAGTAAATAATGTCTTAGTTTTATTGGATTTTGTATGTTACAATTCAGAGCTGATTTTCAATAATGAGGTGTCTCGATTTTACAAAAAAAAATTGATGATTTATATTCTTCAAAGACTTCTGCTTTTAACTAATATAATCAATAAAAGAATCAACATAGGAATTTCTTGAGTTTTCCTAAAATTAAATAAGTAACAGATGTTAAAAAAAAAAAAAAAAAAAAAAAAATCTAAAATAATTTCATTCATTTGCGAATAAGTTCTGAAAGTTTTATTAAAATCCAACAATTATTTGATTTTTGTAAGAATTTCTAAAACAATGTGTTTTTAACACTAAAAAGACGCTAAATTTCCTAATAATAATATTTGGCAGACCTGCTGACACCAAAAAAAAAATTTTTTTTAATTAAAATTTTGAATCTGCTAGAAAGGATGAAAAAATTTAATAAAATAATCAAAAAATACTTTGGTCTTTCTTAATAATTACATAACTATTTTGATGATAATTAAATTTGGAGCATTTTTTTCATCATGGTATGCTGTCTTTTTGTTGAATTAGTGGAGATACCTACCTTAACATCAGCTACCTTTCAATTCTCTACTGATTCAATTTCAACCCAAGCTTATGTTATCAAAATTTATCAAAATAGCACATTTCTCTTGTTAATTGAAAATGCAAGCACTCAGGTCAAAATTTAGGTATTACCAGAATAGAATACTATTTGAGATGACCGTATTTCACCTTTTGGTGATTCATTTCTTTCTTTCTCTCTCTCAAATATATAAACTACATGCATGAATATGACTTTATCATTGTTAAAAAAAAGAAAATACTATGCATCTAACTTTCTACTCAGAAGAGCTATAAGATTGTGTATGTTGATATTACTTGGTTTCCTTACAGACAATCTGTATGGATGCTCAAAGTCTCTCAAAGGCAGGCTCTGTTAGTTTAGTAGATGACTACAATTATAAACCTGCTATACTTATCACTGCTGTACATGGATAATCATTATGTTAAAGCTTTCTTTAACATTCGATTAAACCTTTGTGCTTTTCTAGCAAAGTTGATTTTCCTTATAAAACTTAGTTTACTGATTTTGATGACAAATATTTTCTAACAGATGCAAATGGAGCAAAAAAGTTTTTACCATAAATTTGTACTATAATAAGTATTTTATATAACTACATGAACTTAAGATAATTTTCATGACAGTCTTTTAAAAATATAGCCAAATTTTTGACAATAAAAAAAAAAATTGCTACCTGTAGGGATTAATTCTAATGTTATTCATCATTTTTAACAAGAACCACTTTTGCAGATTTCTTAAGTTAGAAAGTTTACAAGTCAAATCGGGTCACTATTTATTACTTCAAAAATTGTTATTCTTTATCAAGTGACTTGTATGTATTTAATAACCAGACTTATATGGTATCATTTTTAAGTTATTTACTTGTTTTACCTCAATTGCATCCTTAGCTCAAGATCTCTATTTTCTCTAGTTTTGAATTTAGTGTGTTCTTTTAATTACCATTAGTATTAGTAGACATTAATGAAATTACTAGTTGTTTCAAAGTATTGCTTACATTTTAGTCTGGTTCAAGTTTACTAATTTAAGAGGTCAGAAGTGAAAAGGTTAGTGAGTCAGTTTCTTGAGCTAAATGAGAGCTTATAAAAATGTAAAACATTCAAAACTATATAAATATCAACACCAAGTAAGAGCCTATAACTGCCCTTTACAGATAATTGACATTTATTCCCAAAGTAATACAAAATTACTACTCTCTGACCTTCAAACTTTAAATAAAAACATTTTTTTTTTTTTTTTTTTGTTTATTATTTTAAAAAATATTGTGGGGAATAAAAGCTGATTGCCTCTTAAAATTTATCCATATTTTGAAAATTACTAGGATATCTTCTACAAATATTTTCCTTATCTCCCTCAAATGTTTTTTCCTTCTATATTTCATATTCTATTATACTCAGTAGTTGGGCAGATACCAATTTTGCCCTTTTTGTTATTTTTCATTGAATTGAGTTAAAATGTTAAAGCTACTTTGCTATGTTGAACTAGGAATGATACACAGCTCCTGTTTTCTACATTGAAAAGATTATTGCAACTGCCATCACCCTCTTCATTGACTGATTATGGTAATGAAGTACATAACCTTAAAATTCTTGCAAGTGGTAGCCCAGTGGATTGAAAATTAAGACAAAAGTCAGTCATAATTTCCAGTAAAGAAATACTTGTTACAATGCAAGTAACAATACTTTTTACTTATCTACCCATTTATAAGAACAGCCTTATTTGATCTATAGCATATTTTGTGCTATTCTGTGTCCAAATTTATTTAAACAAATCTGGAATGTAACTTTTAGATGAAACCAAGAAATAAGGTGAGAAATTTCTGTGACCACCATTATCAAATCATGAATACTTTGTTAGATTCCACGGAATTTTATCAAAAATACTAAAATAATATATTTTATTCATTATTTTATATTTTAGCATACTAAATTTACTTAATTTTTATTTATGTTCCTATGCTTGTAATATTATGGTTAACATGGTTGTAATGTTATGAAACAGTAAAGTTGCAGCAACATAACACTATCTTATGATTTGAATAATACAAAAGACATTAAAAAAGTTTGTGGAAAAGGCATGTTATAATAAAACTAGGGAAATATTTGGACATATATGAATCAGGAGTATTTTGAGATGGAAATTTTCACCAATTTAAAACCCATTCTCTTTAGAGGAACATGAATCCTGTCAATTGAAGTAAAAAATATCATCAAACTTATGGTAAAACTTGGTTAGAAGACTAAAGACATGATTGGTGCTTTGAGAAAAGTTTATGATGCTAATCTGCCACCCCCCCCACCCTAAAAAATCAGTCATTTACAAATGGATAACGTCTTTCAAAGAAGGATGAAGTTTAGTTGAAGGCGACAAACAGTTTGACAGACCATTAACATCAGTTTGTGATGAAAAAAAATGCTGTTTGAGATTTAATTGAGAGTGACCAATGATAAACATCTGGGTGTTAGCTGTTATTTAATAGCTAACACCCGAGACATCTCAGTTGGTTCAGCCCACACAATTTTATCTGAAAAATTAATGTTAAGTAAATTTTCTGCTCATTAGGTACCAAAACTCTTATGCCAGGAACAGTAACAGATGAGTGAAGCTTTCAATGGAAATTTTAAATAAATGGGATCAAAACCCTGAAGGCTTTCTAAGGCAAATTTACTGATAAGATCCTGAAAACAAACCTCCAGCAAGGCAAAGGTGGGGAGAGTTCAAAGCAAAAGGAAACTAATCAACAGGAAAGGTTATAGCAACAGTTTTCTAGGATGCTGATGACATTTTGCTGTTTAACTTTTTAGGGGTGAAAAAGACAGTAATATATGCTTATTATGAAAGTGTTTTATGAAAATTAACTAAAAAGTTAGCAAAAAAATGTGCCAGGGAAACAAATGTTTAATTTTCATTTTGGTTTTTCCACAACTTTTTGAATGCCTCTTGTATAATCTCAAATGTAAATTTTATTGGAAAAAAAATTGTAGTGTTTAGTTTCAAATTTAGGATACAAGGATTTAATTTTTACATGGGAGCAATTTAAAAAAACTTATGGTATTTTACAAAGTAAAGAAGAATGATATTTGCTTATGCCAATACATGTGGTAAAGGTACCTAAAAGCTCCAACATCAAAATATTTAATTGTGACCATAACAATATCTATAGTTGACAATAGCAAATGATTGCTGTATGATGACAAAAATTCAAACTGTCTTGAAATGTGATTGGTACTGTATAGTCATAAAAGGCAATAATTATTAATCAAAGAACAAAACTGACTATTTTAGGTATCTTAATGTCCTATGTTTGTGAACTGTGAATGATCATGATTATTATTGTGAGGGATACTGGAGTGGTTTCTGGTTGCTTTCTCCAATGTTTTAATTGAAATATCATCTAATTGGCCGGTCATTTATTGACTATTGGAGTCATTCTGCACTTTCATAGGTTTTATTTTTTATCCTACCAGGTTGCAACCCATCATCCCCAAGTGGATTGGAAGAGCTAGATCCTTTGACCAAAAGCAATGAACCATATATTATGATTTGATATCTGAAACAAAGATTGGCTGGCACTAATAAAGTTTTAAAATGGAGTGCAGTGTGCATATTATTGGCCAATTGTAGAGATCTGTTGTCTCTGTTGAAAGCATATTCTGGCAGTATGACTATTCTGAGCAGATTGATGTTCCACTCTCATAAATTTTTTTTCTTAGTTTTACTATTCATTTTTATCTTGGTACAAGTTCTATCCAGAAGACCCTTTAACTTCTGGATTCATCACCCCAGTTTTCGCCCCCACAATGCTAAAATCGTTTTCAATCTCACATGGTCATGTGTGACGTCATAAGCTGCGACACGGTGTTCGCTTCCGCGTCTCGTATACACGAGTTTGTCATTGCTTTGAAATTTTTCATGCAACAAAAACGGACTATCATTATTGTTTCGTCCGTGTATTGTTTTGATATATTGAAATGTAATTGTCATCCTTGATAATGGCTTATGTAAGCTAAAAGCTTAAATAGGATTTAAACATGTATCAATATGGTGATTTCCAGTCATCTTTCAATGATAATGTTATTAAGCTTATCAGACAATATGAAAGGAACTTACTTAAAATAAATAGACAAAACTTGTCTATATTATTTAATGAAACATGCATCAATGAAAAATTGCTGCCTAAATATACACTATATATATATATATATATATATATATATATATATAATACTAAAAACTATTGAAATATTTGAATATTTTCTTTTTCCTTCTCTTTTTTTCCACACTCTTTTCTATTCCTCTATCTTACTCTTTCTAATGTTCTTGTGTGAAATTATGTTTTTCTCTTATTTACATTCGCTTTTCCAATCATAACTTTCAAAAATCTTAGTTCATCAAAGAGTATACAATTAAGTGAACTGCTTTTTCTTTGACTATTTCTTTGTATTTTCATTTTATATGTTTACAAGTCTACCATTAAAAAATGACAGCATATTTAAGTAATTTTACAATTGTAATTATAAAAATCAAAAACGTTTTTGTATATGTAACATTCCTACTATGTTACCAGAAGTGTCTTGGACTCATTTGGAGATGTATAAAAGTGTTATACATAAAACTATCTCGATATATCAATATACATTGTGTTTTATGTCTCTATAATATATTAACAAAATTCACATAATTGATTTGTTTATTAAATATTTTTAAGTTATTTCCACCCTTTCTATGATCCTAATTGTAAGTTTTCATTAATATGAATAACGTTTGTCTTTTTACCTATTTATTTTTTTAATTTTTTTACAGGTCCTAACTCTACAACTGATCCTAGTGATGATGAGGCTTTTGCCTCAGACAGACAGGTATTTTATTTTTCACATTTATTTTGCAGGCCTTTATTGTTGTTCTGCACTTATAAGTTTTTGTACCTTTTCACCTCTGACTCCTTTCAGCACCCTTTGATGTTGTCAGTTACTAATTTGCTGAAATAACTAAAATGGCCTGAATACTGTAAACAGCAACATATTTAAAAACAAATATTTAAGAAATTTTATAATTGATAAATATTTAAGTTATTTGCTTCCACTAATAATTAAAATTGTTTTTATATTATTTATAGGATCATCATATTTCATTTTCATTCAAATAAATTAACATTTTTAAGGTGATTTGTGTGTATTTCAATAACTGTGGACTAAGTTGAAATTGTCTTGTTATCTGTTGATTTGATACACTTTTGTGTATTAAAAATGAAATGTTATTCTAAAATTTTTGCATATAAATATATTTTATCTGATTATATCAATACTATAATATATTTTACATTTTGCCCATTCTTGAAATGGCAGTCTGCATGGTGCACCTGTTAATTGAGAACAAATTATAATATAAAGAAAAACATTCTAAGAAAAAAATCTGTATATTTAAAAAATTGTGCACATGTTCAGTTTAGAAAAACAGGAAAAAGGGGTACTGAATAAACTGTCCTCGCCCTTGAGGATGGCTTCGATGTTGCCTTGGAAGTGACTGCATATCCAGATCAAATGGTCCTCATTAATATTGATCATTATATCTATGATGGCAACCTTTTAACAAATTGTTGATTATGAAGACCACTAGCTGGTCACTTCCTCAATGATGCCCCAGATGTAATAGTCCAAGGTATTCAAATTAGGAAAGCTTGGTAGTCACATGATCATGAAGATATAGGCCATTTGCAAAAGATCAGTCCTGCTGGAACACATGGTTTCACTCTCATTTCACGTTTGACCACAATGTCTAGTAACTTGATGTAGGTGGTGGCATTAATCCTCAGACCTTTTGAGAAAAAGTGTAATGGTATGATATGGCTCTCATTGCACGGGGCCATCGGAGACTATTTGACTGTGTTCATCAGTGTGGGTACTGCCATAGGGTCAACACCAGACTTGCTGTTATTCCATTACCTGTGTTAGATTGGAAGCTGCCTTGTTAATGTTCTTGATATATCTGAAAAAGAAATGAGAATGTCAAAATTTGGTGCATGACACATTAGGTCATCTTATATTTATGGCCTGTTAAATGCATTTTCTGAAATATCAGGTGTACCTCTGTACAATTCACAGTTTTGAATAATCTTTTAACTGTAACAAACATGTTTGCAATGTTCGTGCCTTTCTGATTTTAATTAAAACAAATTGCTTGTCTTGTTAAAATGTAATCATCTTTTTCTTTGCTCTTATCGATAACAAATTGTGTGGTGAAATTGGCAAACCAAACTTTAACTTTTTCTATTGAAAACTTTATGTAAGACTTTGGGAATACTGTTGATGGTGTTAATGGGAACTTGGGAGTGGGATTGTGTTATGACAGTATTGATAAACACAATTGAAAGAAGAGAAGTGTTTGTACTATCCAATCATCATATATTGTTCACTGCTATTTTTTGTCCATAAAGTAACTTCATTGAATTAGTGTTATGCTAAGGGACTTACTTGTATAGCACCTTTACAAGTGACATTTGCCAGAATGAAGTCATGTTACCAGCTGACATTTTACCTATTGTGGTTGCCAAACATTCTTGTACATCAGCATTTGCATGTAAAAAAAAAACATTTGTGAAGTTTATGATTTTCCCCTCTTTTCTTTTTTTTTTTTTTTTTATAGTTCCTTGTTTTATGTGTCAATTTATAAGATACAGCAAAAGTAATTCATTTGCTCTATAAGCCTGAGATCAACCTACAGGAAAATATAGCTGATCATTATTTTATTTACACCATAACAATTGTAATTATGAAGAAAAAATGTTAACCTGTAGGAATTGTAGCCACATTTTATGCAAGTATTTTAATGGAATATACCTGTAGAATTTGTTCATCTTTTTCAAATCTTTTGGTTTGTCGTCATGAGACATATGTAGGGCATTTCCATTAACTGAAAGTTACTCCAATTAAAAGAAATTAAACATTGCTATCGTTTGCATCACCATTTTATGTAAAATGGTTGACATTCAATGCAATCAAAATGCTAACAAAATACAAAGAATGTCAATAAAAAAACACTCTTGAAATGGCAACTCTTAATTAGGAATGCAAATATTGATATGCTCTTATTGTAGTGACTGAAATTTAAAATGTCCTCCTTGCAATCTCAATTGTTCAAATATTGACTTGAAATTTAGACAGTCTAGTTTTGAATGTTTAATCCTGTTGAAGAGAAATATTGATTACACTGGAGAAAACAAAATGTTCTTTCTTACTGCAGTGATAGTTATGATGGCATTGTTTTGTCAGTATTGCCCAAAGAGGCATAAATAAAAGTTCATTTAAGAGAAGGAACATTTCATTTTAAAGTTATTTCTTCAAATAATTTATAAATTTTTAATACATATTAGTTCATCTAGGGGGAAAGAAATTAACTTTAAACCATTACCAAAAAAGCTTTTCTATCTGATTGGCTTAAAAAATGTCTTTTCACTCACACAATTTGAAATTGGTTTTCATTATTCACCAATATATATATATATATATATATATATATATATATATATTGGTGGGCCTTTTGTATTTTTAGTTGTTGTGTGAACACTTCGCTCTTGTTCAAATAAGTAATTGTACTTTTTGTTTAAAAAGAAAAATTTATAAACAAACAAATTATTTAAACAAGAGCAGAATTGGTGGCTTCTTGTGTATTTTTATTTGTAAATTTTTATTTGTTTTTCTTTCCCTTGCACTATTGCGTTCTTACAAACTGCAGTGGCTTCCGGCATTTCTTTAAGCAATTTTGGGCTTTTTAAAAAATACTGACCTCGCAAAAGAAAATTAACAATATTAAAAATTTACTTTAAAATTTGCATTAAATTTCTAAAATTTTGCACATCACTTTCTTTTAAAATCTAAACAAACATTATATGACTATCTTTAAAATTCCTTTTTCAATTTGCAACCTTGATTCTACTTGTGAAAACTACTTCCCTGTAATATTAAATTTTAAAAAATTAATTTTCTTTAATTTTAATTTTGGTGAGTTAGATTAATTCGATAATTATTTTCTATAGTGTTATATAAAAAAAATACAGAGTATCTCCTAATATTTTAACATTTTCAGGATATTATTAAAATCACTACGAATCACTAATGAATATATTTCATTTGTTACAGTGATCTTGATGAACTGAAATTTACTCTTTCTAAAGTTTACACTAGGTATTCATCACGGTTATCAACAAATAATAAACATGATTTTCTTTCATCATAACCATGAGATCCTATTTTGGCCTTAACCCTAAAAACTGACAGAAAATGTTTGCACGAATATGTACTGTAAATGGGTAAGATATAAGAAAATTAATTTTTTAAGGGGTAGTTTTTATTTTTATTTTTGCTTTAATTTTATACAAAAACTATAAAAGTGATTTTAAAACTGTCTTAGATTATAAAAATAAAGAAAAAAAAAAGGTATTTAAACAGATATTAGGTTCCTAAATTTATTTTTTTTAACAGTATGATACGCTTTGAAGCATTTCATGCGCGATAGAGTTGTGCATTCTTTGCACCAAGTTGTTATCATTTTTTGACACTTTTCTCTTTGAGAAGAATACATGCAGACATAGCACTGTCTTTGGGATGTTCTTCCAATTTTATTTTCAGGCAAATACTTCAGGAAATGATGTAACCCCATGAATCCTAGTGTTGCCAATTAATCATTTAAACTTGAATCCTGAATGAATGATGCCTGAATGATTGGAAAATGTTTAAATAATCAATTGATTATATCTGTTGGTCTCCAATGAAACATCAGTTGATGATTCAGGCTGTTTAAGGGTTAATTAAGAATGAGTGGCCATAACTCACTTTTAATCAATTTACAAATGACAATCCTATTCTCATATTGACATGACTTAATATCAAAAGCTTTCCACCTTTCACATAAAACTTTGTCAGATGTATTTTAGACATTCTTCTCATGATATTCCAGGGCTTTAAGGCTAGATTTAAAACATTGTACTGAATGATTTGGCCCATAAAAAAGGTTTTACTGCTATAAAATGCAAATAGCAAGTATTTCAATATATTTAGAAATTGTCAAAGAATAATATATCAAAATCATATCGTTCCCTAACTGAGATCAGAGCTTTCAAAAACATTGATTTAAAAAATTTTTTTAAGTTTTGTTAACCAAATTAAATATATATTTCAAAGTCTGTGTGTGTGTGTATATATATATATATATATATATATATATATATATATATATTAAAAATTTAGTTAAAAAGAATGTCTAAAAGAAAGTTTAGAAAACTTTGGTTTAGATGATCAGGGTACCATGCTGGGTCTTTCATTGCATTTTTCAGGGCAATAGAGGTTACCTAGTAGTGTTCATCTTCTCCTCAAATAACATATGACAGTTTTTACTGGGTTTACATGGTGCAAACAGTAGGGAGTAATCCTTGATCTAATGAGAGACGTTTTACAAGCTAAAATTAGTATGAAATGAACACAAATTTGCTCAGCCAGACTTTGTACTCAATTTGCAGATTCCATACCTCCAAAGAATAAAATAACTTTATCTTTGAATAGTGTGTCAACATTTATGCTTTCACTTAGTTAAAAACTATTCAAAAGTTTAAGTCCATCCTAAATGCAATCCTGGATATGACAAGAAACAACATCCAGCAGCAAAGCTGGAGATTTTCAGAAGTGTGAAACAATCTCTTAATTGCTTTTGTTGCCAGGTCCACTGAGTGGTAGCACTTATAGGGTCCCAACTATGAGCAAATAATGAACCCTCAAACAAAAATCAAAACACTAGGAAAGTATAAAAATGCAAGCGATACATTTTTTTAAAACAATTTACTAAGAATACATTTTTGTAGTGAAATTACCAGCAACACATTATCAAAAAAAAAAAAAAAAAAATGACTAATACATTTTTATAATAAAATTGAAAACCTGACATACATTTTCAAATAAAGAAAAAATTTGCTATGATTAATCTCATTTCTTGGAAGGAGAAACAAATTTTCACTCCTCATTTGCTTTTGTAAGATTATTTGATTAAAAAAAAAGAAGCTAAGTAATTGAAATAATGCTATTCTCTTGAATTATAAAGTTTGAATTTTCATATTTAGATTTTGGCATTAAATAACCCATTTGGGTTGATATGGTGCTAAATGAAAACAAGCAAACCAAATTTAAGTCCATTCTAAATGAGTAGTTAATTACTAGTTATAAATACACTATTCTACTTGAGGAACCTAATATAAAATATTTACTTTACAGTACATCATCATTGTTATTACTATAAACAACTCTAGTGCCAAATTGCTATAAAATCAGGTATTATCATCATCATCATAACTAATGTTTTACTATCTTCATCTGTCCATATATATTTAATGCTAGCAGTTCTGTTATTAAAACACATTAATACTTGTAGCTAAAATGATTCAGTATTTTTTTTAGTTGAAGCATCTATTACTTTCAGACAAATTTTCTTGTATATTTGTTTTAGACCTAATCTGTCAAGAGCAGCATTTTTAGAATTATGCATAACACTCTCTCTCTCTCTCTCAACCTCAAGCCTCCCTCTCTCTCTCTCTCTCTCTCTCTCAAAATACCCATTGGTTGCTAAAAGCAATGTGTTCTGTACATTTTTCAAATAACCTTACCTATTTTCAGAATTCAATGAAAGTTTAAATTTCTCAATTTAAAGCCTTTGTGATCCCACCTACTTAAATCGTTATTGAGAAATGGCCAATCAGATGATTGCACAAAATGTTTCCACCCTAGAAAGCTACTCAAGTCATCACACTGATTTTATCCAATCAAGATTAGACTACAAAATGACTCAACTATTCAAAATATTATGGGAATTGTTCTCTCCACTTGACTCTCCACTTGACTAAAAAAATTCACTAAGGTCTGCAATAAACTCAATGTAAGAAATCTGCAATGACTATACCTTGGTTCTGTTGTATTTTTTGAAAGACTTTGATATTTTATCTCCTCATATGTGGTAGCAAATTTATAAAAAATAAGGTTTTAAAGAATTTAATCTCTCCTAATTTAATTATATAATAATTGAAAAAATATTTTTTTGTATTTTATTTTTTAGTTTATTATTAAATTAAGGGGAAATATCTAACCAAAGTTTAGACCAACATAAAGAAAATTCCATTCAACTTATTTTATTTTTGGTTAGAAAAGTGCCATCTTAGCTGGTTAGTTAGTTTTCAATCTCTATATTGGAACTGCTCACAATCTTCTAACCAGGATTTTTGCTGTTCTCAAAATGCTTTCACTGTTGTAACTATTTTTTATGCAACCCTCAGGCAGAATTTCATGCTAGAATTGTAAAAGTAAAATTCTACATGTCAAACAATATCACATTAATATTAAAAAGTTATTTGTGTTTTGAATTCACTTTATTGTCACAGTTTAGGACAACAAAAGTTATATTGTTACCTTGTTATATATATTAAGCCTTTGTCCTCTACAACTAAATGCAGGCATTTTTGGATTGCATTTATCTTTCTATATTTATCAACTGTTAAGGGACCTGTTCTAAATTCCATTATGAGAAGTAATATGATTATAGAATCTATGTAAATAGGATACTGTGCCTATCTTTTATAGATAGAATGTTAGGATTGAGTACAAGTACCATTAAAAATAGTATAAATAATGACAACCAAAAATATTTCACATGAGATTAGCATATTGTAAATGATACATGCATATAATATGGAATATACCTTTTTCATTTTAATTTGTTACTACCAAAAACCAACATGTTCTTTATTTCATTCTCTGAAACAGTTTAATAAATCTAATTCTATTTCTAGGTTAATTACCTAATATGACTGATTGGGGTCTCATTGGTAGTGTTAAAAGGAACAAAGGAATGTAACCAGATATAATCATGATAGAAAATGGCAAAAAAGCAATACTTTAAAGTGAAGCTTGATTAGTAAAAAAAAAATTGATTGCAAGTAATTACAATTAATTAAACTAGAATTATTGAAAATACAAATTTTGAAGTTTGCATTTAATGCAACCACTTAATATTTAAGAGAACTAAGTTATAGGGCAAACCTCAACTGTAGTTACCAATAGAATGCTGAATATAAGTTATGGATTTTATGAGAAAATTGTCTATTTTTTATCTTTAAGAATATAATTTCATCAATTACTATATCTTTATTATCATCTCTATTTGTTGTTATAAATAGATTGCTTCCTATAATCTGTAGCTCTTTGTTGATTATTTAGACAGGTTTAAAATTTTAATCAAAAGTAGAAGGAATTAATACCTGAGTGTTTATTCCAGCTAAAATAGTTTGACTTTATTCTCAATCATCAGCTTCAATTACATCAATAAAATTAGAACACCAACTTATAAATAAAACTTACTGGTTTTGCAATTTTTACATAGTTAAAACTTCACTGTGAACTTGTAACTTTGTACCAGATTTAAATTAATATCTGTATAAGACATTTTTGTGTGTATGTGCATATGTACACATACACACACACTTAATTCGGCAATTTTAGTTGACCTTTTGCATGATTTCAATTATATTCTTCACTAAATCAGGAAAATTTATGCAAGAGTTAAATTGCCATAATAGAAAAGAGATGCATAGTTGATATGGAATCTTTGTGGGGGTGGGGTGGTGTTAAGGGCGGGGCAGATTAACAAACCCTATAGAGTAGGAAATTGCATAAAATATAAATGTTGGTGCAATATGTCAACAGAAATGCTTTAAAAGTACATATGCATAAAAATATTTTAATTAATGTTTTAATGAATTTTCTAAACAAAATTTGTTTCCTATAGAATAAAAGTTTTTTTTTTTTTTTTTTTTTAAGAAAGTGTATTCTGGAAATGTGAGACTTTGTACCTGAAATACTTTAACTCCTGCAAATTGGTTTAGTCTCCTTTTCTATTTTAATTCCTGTATTTTTGTCTGCATACCAGATGTACAAGAATATGTTGTAATACAATATTTAATCCAACATTTTTAAAATGTGCAATTATTCATTTAAGAAAAAAAGGATATAAAAATTTTTTTATTCTTGATAGAAAACTGAATTTTTTTCTTCTTACAAATGAGGCATAAAGCAGGTGTACAATTTGCAAGTAGAATATGAAATTAAACTTTGTAAATAAATCTATAAAATATGATAAATGGTAACTTTACTCTCATTAACTCTCATTACTTTCTTTGTAGTAAAGACGTTAATATTTTTGTATGCCTCAGTAATTTGATGGATATTATTGATAGATTCATATATTGAATGTCTCGATACAAATGGTTTTGCAAATGGTTCTTTCTTCTACAATGAAATATATATTGTTACCATATTTCTTTATTGCCAACAATCATTACAATAGCTAAAAAAAATTAAAAAATTTGGCTTGTGGGAAAAAAATCTCCAGTTGCATTTAGACATTCAGTATATGAATCAGAATATGTATGCAATGAGAAAAATAGAAACTAAATGGATATATAAAATATAATTACAATCAGAAAGTGACAACTGAAATTTCTGCAACACATAATGAGGAAAGAGTGCCTGAAAAGTCTAACACACACAGGAGGTATTGGTGACAACAAGTGGAAACCTACTTAATGAGTTTGAGCAAATGGATAGTAGAACAGTGAAAAAGAGATGTAAAAAGTAAAAAGATACTTTTTTTTTCCCAATCAATTTGTCACATGCAAGTCAATAATGCCATTAAGATGTAAGTGGCTACTGGGAGGGAAAGAGAATGAAAAAACTTTAGAAGGAATTAGAAACAATCCTAAACAAGGAACAGGGGATAAACATCTACTCCTATTCAAAAGACCAGGGAAAAGTGTGAACTAGACAATAAGCCGACCTAACAAACCAAGAAAGTTGTGCCAAGCCATGATTGCCCACATTTTGAAGGAATACCACATATAAAAAAATAGCATTTATTAAAATTAAGCTTAATCTTATACAAGGTAAAATGTGCAAGCAATCCAAGTAGGAGAGACCTGTTTGCCTTGAAAATCAGCACTTTTTAATCTTTACCAAGACTTGAACACCTACCATTGGCATGTTTGGGAAATGTACATATCAGCCTTTAATCAGCCTGTTTGTCTATTATAAGTCAAAAGGTCAGTAGTGGTGCATTTTGTATGATTTGGTATTTTACTTAGGTACTTTGGAGAATTTTTTAAATTAGAAAGAAGAAAAATCGTTTCACCATATATTAATGAATATATCTTGTTCTAATAACAGTTTATTTATGGTAAAAAATTAATTAAAAAATGATAATAAACTTGTTCACCAATTCTACTCTTTCTCTTTCAACAACACTGAATTGATTGCTCATTTATTTCTCTTAAATTTACCAAACTCCTTCCTCTTCTATCATTAGTATTAAAATAATTAGGATGAACACTTTGTTATTCAAGTAGAAAAAATTTGTCCTCTTTAACCTGAACTGACTTTTACTATATGTTATTTGAATGTTGAGAATTATACAAGTTTCTGTTGCATTTGTATCAAGTTTGGGGAAATAAAAGTAACTGTTATCTTCAACTCTCATATCATTTTCATGAGAATTCCAATAGACAAGTTTTGTAAAATGATAGAAAGACCTCCTTACTCTCTCTCTCTCTAGTATTAATTATTTGTTAAACAATGAAACAATTGTATTGTGGATTAAAAAGAAATATTGTACCTCTAAAAGGCTTAAAAATAAGCACTACTAATTCAGTTTTATTATTTTTTTTAAACTAACTTGAAGTCCTTTTAAGGACTACATAAAAAAAATAAGTGATTGTTTAAAAATAAACAAAAAAAATCCTAACAAAAATAGTTGTAAGCAGTATATTTTAACTTTTGATTGTTTAGTAAAAGAACTATATTAGCTTGATAACTTGATTAACCATTTATTTATTTGGATTGTAGTGAGTTCAATCCTCATTAGGATCTCCATATTTGGTCATGTGTCGAACATTAATCCAAGCAAAATAACTAGCTACTGGACTCCTTTCAACCGATTCCCTAAATTTTTGCAGTCAACTAAGGAGGATGAGAAAACAAGGGGGGGAGATTTTTCTCAGCCTCTGCTACAAGCCCAACATTGCTAGCTGGAAAGACCACTGCTACCAGCCCCTGATTATTGTCTGCATGGTTGTTTACTGTTGTTGTTGCTTGTTCATGTTTTTTCAGTCCAGTTACCGCGGTCGTAGCCCCACAGGATCCTTCTCCTCACAATCCACATCCAGTAGCTTGCGCAGGTTGCCTTCGGTATGTCCATGTGTATCATTTTTCATTATTATCAATATTATTGTGCTGGCAGGATCATCCAACATTGCCTGGGAGAATTCTTGCTTTGTTATTATTTGCATGATACATGTTATTTTGCTTTAACTATTTGGATATCATTTTTTAATTTGTTTTCTAATATTTAAATTTCTGAGTATTTTCTTGTCTTTACTTTAAAAAAAAAAGACTCATGAAAATTGATTTTTTTTTTTTTTTTTTTTTTTTTACATTTTTGTGTTTATCTGATGATAAATGTTTTCACTCATTCCCTGTCATGAAATATACTTTCCTTCTTCACTTTGTCTTCTGCATGCCATCTAAATTGATCCTCTCATGATTAAGGTGATCTTATTGCTGTTTGTATTTTCACTCTCCTAGAGCCTGTGATCAAATGTAACATTTCTGCACAAATAATTGGTGCATCTATTCACTTTTTCTAGTCATCTTCAAATAAAATTCTTGGGTATTTCTTTGTATCTATTCCACATGCAAATATTAATTTGCTTTTTTTATATACTAGAACATCTATATTTGAAATGTGATAACAATACAGCAAGGTATGTTTTGATATGTAACGAAATACATATAAATAACCAGGATCAACATTTGAAGCCTGGATGTTTGTATTTCATGAGCATGTTCAGACATTTGCTAATATTTGTCTTAATCTCCAGTTGTACATCAAATTTATATCCAAGACTTGACAAAAATAAATTTAAAACTTTGCACTGCATTTGCAGAAATAAGTAGAATAAAAACTAAAGTTAATTTTTCTTAGTGATCTTTTCTTCAATTCATCCTTTCACAATCATTCAGGAACAGATTGGTTTTCTCCATGCATTTGTATGGTTACAAGTGATTTGTAATAATGAATTTGAGATACTCTGATTAACAACATCTTCATTCATCTTTGTAAAATTTAGAATCAGGTGATATGACAAAACAATGAAATATTTACATATGAAGAATGTTAACAAAAAAAGATTTAGTCAATAGGAATAGTGAAAACAGTATTGTTGGTATTCTGGCAGAGATTTCCTGGAGAGCATATTGCATGTCTTGAATTCAGAGAAGAATTCTGAACATATCTACTTGGTGAAAGTGCCTCTAGAAATTGACATTGTTCACTTCTGTGGTTGATGTTCTTTTAACCATGTCTGCTATTTTACAAATTATTACCAATAATTTGGATGTTTTTATTAACAATAAAGTTAAACACCATAAGAGATGGTTTTTAATTTTGAGATCAAAATGCTTCTTTTAATTCTTGGTTGAATTTTATTGAAAAGCATCTTAAAATTAAGTGATAAACAATTTTGAAAATAAGATATAAAATGATGGCATTGTTTGTGCAATTGCTTTTGGAGAAGAATATTGAGAGTATATGCTTTGACAATTTAGATTCATTTTTTCTCCATATTTTTAATTCTTTAGTTGGAACATTTTAGTATTTTTACAAAAATATTTATATAAAATGATTAATAATGCTATTGAGAGATTTTTAATAGGAGAAATTTTAAAAGAAAATCCAATCTTGATTTTGGAGAGTTGATTAAGAAAGATTGTTCATGTGATCAATCAGAGAAAGATATCTGTAGGTGCTATCCCAATTATTTCTGTAATTAGAAACCCAGTTGTATTATGCATTTTTTTTTTGAACTACCCATTGAGAGTTGAAGAGAAATTCCAACTTAGATGTCATGTAATAATTTATAAAATAATTATCAACTATATCACTGTAAATAATTATCAACTATATCACTATAAGCCTGTCAGTGGTTCTCTGACCATTTGTGTCAGATAAAGCATATTTTTGTACAGATATATTATAAAATCCCAAAAGTAATTAATGACTAAGGCAATTCTATTTAAGGAAATGTTTTATAAAATGATGACTATATAGAAACCAATGATGAAGAAGATTCAAATTATGGAAATGGTATTGATTACTTTGATATATTAAGTAGCATTTCTCCCATTCTCAAGTTTTACTTTGAAATCACTTTTTAATGATAATGAGTTAATTCAATGATAATATCTAGTTTCCTTTGCTTCCTCTCACTAAAAACTCTTTGTCTTCATGTCAGACATCTTGGTTGAATATAACTATTATTTCTTGTACTGAAATGCCTGATTTTCGTTGCAAAGGATTTTGTTTTACACTTTTTCCTGACTTGGATTCTTTGTCCTGTTCTTTCTCTTTACAAGGCACATCCCTTTCCTTTCTCCATTTTTCATGCATATGTTTTTTGCTTATCTAAGCTCTTCCTATAGGCATATATCCAGAATTTTTTTTCACTCCCAAAGAAAAGCTTCCTAAACATTCCTCTGTTTCCACTGCATCAGCTCCATTCTCACCTTCATCCTGTCATTTTTTTCTTCCTCCCTTCTGTGTATATATGTTCCTCAAATTTATTTATTCTGCTCATTGTGGAGAAAACTTTTATTTTCAAATGTTTTCTCTTTTTTTCTTTAAAGATCCACAGATTGCAGCATTTTAACTTTTGTAAATTGTGGTATTTTATGACTATTATGCTAGATTTTTTTTCTTTTTCTTTTTATTATATTTCAGTTGGTTTACTTTTTATAAATCATCAATCAAGTGACATGATTTAGGCCAATTTTAATTAGACACAAAAATATTTCTAATTTTGTATTTAATCTTTTTCACTGTGTTGTGTATATGTAATATTGGTATATGTATTCATGCCAGAAATTTGATTGGTATATTTGAAAATAAAATTTTTAAAAATTTTAAATTATTCATACTATATTTAAGATGAAGAATTCAACATATCAATCAGTTGTAGTTAACTTCTTTATCGTACCATTTATTACATAACAAGCAGTAGGTGATGTTATAACACTGTTTTTTTTTAGGAAGAAATTAGAACAAGGCAGATGTTTGTTAGATATTGTAAATATTTTGTAGACATAAAAAAATTTAGATTTGCCTGAACTCATATTTGAGAGAAACTTCATTACACTAACCTAACATTTTTTTCTGTTTGATTTTAGTTTTAGTATCAGGATTCTTATTTTCAATTTGATGATGAGTAATTTGAAAAGTAATTTGATGGGGACTATATTATATTTCTTATAAATTTTAGTGGGAAAAATTGGTAGTTCTTTTAATGTTTTCTACTTAAATTTTATAAAGAGTTTTATTTTATTTAAACAACATGAACTAACAAAGAATGACCATTCAAAGTCAAAATAGTCATGTCACTTGACCAGAGAAAGGGTTGTAAAAATTTTATAAGGAAAAAAAATGAGTAAAAAGGCTCTTTACTTGTGGTAATCTCATGAATACAGAGCCAGCAACATTAGGTTTTTTACTTTTTTTATATTTATTTTATTTAAGTTCTCTTTGGTAAGTCAGTTTACTACTGTTTGGCCAGTCAGATGCCAGGTGCCTAACTTTCTGTATTTTTCTCAGTGTCTTATGCCATCATTTGCTGGGATGTGCTTACCAGTCCACCGTTTGCCAGGGGTCGGCAAACAGGTCAGTATTTGCTCTCTATCGTTAATGGTTTGCTGTTGCCACCGCCGCCGCTGGTCTTGTCGCTATTGAGCTACTCCATCCTCGTCATCGTCTGTCTGCTGTTGTCAACATCATAGTTGTTGGTGTTGTTGTTGTTGTTGTTGCTATTGTTGCTGCTATTCAACCTCACTCCTTTTCTTCCCCACCTTTTAGGATCTCTTTTCACTAATTTGGTTGACTTCACTTTGCACTTACACCTGCTAAAAATATGTGCAAAAAGAATTTATCTTTTAAGAAAAATAAACAAAAAATAGATTATATATTAATTTTTATTAATCATTCTTGCCAGTAGAGAAACTGGATGATACCAGATTATAAAACTACCACATGCATAACAGTTAATGATGTCTGAAAATTATTAAGCTAAAATATTAATCAATTTAAAGGTAAAGTTTAATAATTCTAAAAGCCAAGAAATATTTATAACTTATCTGATACTTAAATATTTTTAACATTATCATAAAGATGCAAATGAGCTGCTATTGTAAATTGTACAATTGTCATTACTCTTACAAATATTCCTGTACTTAAGTTTTTTTATTACAAATAATTATCTCCTTGTAATAATTTTAATTTTTATGGAGAAAAAGATAGAAATGACAAATGATTTGGTCAGTGGTATCTATGTTCACTTAAATTCTCCTAATGAATGTCAAAGAAGCCTAGATATATTGTTAGAGTATTGGTTTTGTGTTTGTTGCTTTTTATTAATTTCACCTGACTGGCTGAGTTTGGTTTATTTTAGTCATTAGTACAAGTAACCATTCCATGTTGGCAATTAAGTCATTTTCCCACTTCTATTAATCCACCTATCTCCCCACCCCCACATACACACACATATACATACACATTTAGTCTTTGTATTGAGGCTTGGCAAGAATCTTGTCTCTTTCTAGTTTGGCTCTTTCAAATACGAAGAGTTCAACATTCTTTACCTGGATATCTGCCCACAACTGTATTTCCACATCTGGGATTTTTACCTTCAATTTGGTTTTGGCCTTCTTTTTTTTTTTTCTTTTTTTTTTTTAAACATTTTAATTTTTTGGTCTCTTGTATTTGTGGGAATAGCTCTGAGATTAATATTCAGCTACAACTTGGCACATGTCATCATGAATACTCAATAGTTTATTTAGATTTTACCAACAAACATCTTTACTATTTTAAACTTCTAGTCAGCCATTTTGAAATATTTGCATTTCACAAAAAGACAATTCAAGTGTTTAAAAGGAATACTATTTTTTATAATATAAAGAACAGGGAATGCTATATTTATTAAATTTATTAAGTTTCCTCAAAGACTTCATACAAATTCTTTGTTCTTTAATTTTTTCTTTTATTGGAAGTTTTTTTCTTTTTTTCAACATTTTCAATGTTAGCTCAAATCCCTTTATTTTTAGCTAAAAGGAATCTTTACTCATAATTTAAATGAGTTTATTTTTTAAGCATTTTTAGTGAAAATCTACTAGAGTGTGTCATAAATTTAAGATATTTGGCTTAAACTTTTATTGTGTTGATTCTCACAAGTTTAAGGTGGCTATTAGTTTTCTTCCTCTCTGTGACGTTTGATTATGCTGGTGAAATACGCAGAATTTTAAAGTGGTTTAATACACTGAGAAGCAAAATGTTGAAGACTGCTATTTTATTTTTGTTTTGGAAGTATAACTATTGGGATTTTGGTAGAATGCTAAGAAATCTAAAAGGAATCTAAGAAAAGAGATAGGCATAAAATTGGAACTAAATTATTAGTTTTTTTAATTTACTTCTGTATAAACTTTAAGAACATTTATTTTTTCTTTTTAAGTTGTAATTATTTATAAAAATTTCTTTTTACTTGGTACTTTCCTATAGTTTTGGTGTTGCTATTCATTGTTTCTTAACAATTTAAACATGTCATGATAGTTTTCTTTTAGTAATATTTGTAGCTCAAATTAGATACTATTTTTATTTATCCTAATTCCTTGCTTATCAATTTTTGTTCTTTGTTGATCACAACATCAGCTTTAGTAATAATATACTCTGAATATACATTTAAGTTGATATTGCACAATAAAACAAGCTTTTGTTCTCTGTTTCTTAGGAAAAAGCTTTAAAATTATTAAGGAATATTTTGATTGTTTGTAAGCCTGAGCACTGTTTTTCTATCTTTACACAATGATGTCTGCTTTTTTTTCTACATTACCTATTCAGTGTTCCTATCACATTAAGCTGCCATTGTTATGACCAAACCTTTGGGCTTGAATGATTTTTAACTCATCTTCAAGAGCATAATTTGCACTGCATGTTAAGAATTAAACAGTGCCTCTTTTCTTCTTCATCTCAGATTTGGACAATTCCTGTCATTGTTAAATGTATCATATATATGAAGCAGTATACATACAAATAAATCTTAAATATGGCCATGGGGCTTAAAACTGCTAAGTGTATATGAACTATATCATCACCATCTTTATAATAAAGTTGTGAACATTATAGACTCATCATAGTAATAAGTCAAATCTTTCTGATGTAATTTGATTTCTTTGCCTTTGTAAAACAACATTTAAAAACTGATAGGTGACTATACTCAGAAAATATATATATATATATATACATACATATTTATAAGTGGGAGAGAGTATGAGCAAAATAAACTAAAAAAAAAAAAGAAAGAAAAAGAAACCACTACCTATACAGAATCTGCAAAAACAGGCACTTACCTTAACAAAAATCAACAAGGTTCAATGTCTAGAATTAAGAAAACCCAAAATGGGAAACCAAATCAAGACAGCTTTGATCTTCAGGTGATTAGGATTGTAATCATCTGAAGATTGCAGTTAAAATGAAACTCGAAGTAATAGATTCTTGGTTGTTGTGTGTGTGTGTGGAGTGAGTGGCCATGGTTAAATGCAAAATAACTAACAGAACTGTCCAACAAACAGAAATGGCAAAGTTTGCAATAACAAGAAAAAGAACAGGGCAAAAAATAATATAAAGCAAGCAGACAATATATGCAAAGCAAATTGACAGTAATAAGGTAAAACAACAGTTATATGGCAAAAAGGTCACAAATAAGAATTGGGATTAACACACAAGAGCAAGTTCAGACAAGTGAACATAGCATTCTGACTTCAATACAAGACAGACCGGGACTGAGTCAGATGAAACCAAAAACTGGCCTATTTTATTGGCTCAAGAAAAAAAAAAGAAAAAGCATGTATTAGGTTGGTGCAAAAATAATGTTGTTTTCTCACATATGTTACTATGTGAGAAAACGACATTATTTTTGCACCAACCTAATATTTGTGTGCTGCTGTCTCTAAATTGGAAGGGCAAGTGTTTTTCAGTCATTCTTGTCAGGATTGAAATCAACAAATATAAACCATGTGGACTTTTTTCTTGTAATGTTTTGCTATACTAGACTTATCTTTCTTGCACTAGCAATGGCAGGAAGCAATGCCTTTGTTATGACTAGTGGATAGTTCCAAGGTGATTACAAAATTGAGAGAGATAAAATGACTTAGTCAATAAAAGTATAACAATAATAATTAGGAAAAATATAATGTCAATATTTTATGGCATGGTTAAACTAGATTTCACAAGATCATTGTTGTCTTTCAAACATTTGAGTGTGGAGTGTGACCTTTAAGGAAATCTTACTGATTTTCAAAAATCTGTTTTCAATGTTTTTAAGAGGAAAAGTAAAACTAATGAAATACAGTACTAATAGAAATATGTATAGCTACTAATACTAAGAATCTATATATTACATTTATTATCACTCTATGCGATATTCAGAATCATTATCCAATTTGATTTTTGATAGGAGTTCAACTTGTTTTAAGTATGAAATTCTTTCACTGTACTTTTCATTGCAAAAATTTAAGAAAAGTAATGAAGAGCTATAAAGGACAGGAAATTGTGGAGAGTCATGATTACCAATGTCCTGAAGAGGCACGGCATATAGAAGACGAATGACAAGCATCATCTGTTTGGTTTTCTAAACTTAAAATATGACTTCATCTTCTTTGGTTCATGATTCTTGAATGTCGATCATGAGAGACTAAACATTAAAGTTCCCTTTACAATAAGATTAGATTATCTATTTACTTTACCAATTCTTACATCTTAATTTCACTCCACAATAATAATTTAACCTTTTAGCATTCAACCTGACCTCTAAGTATCAGCTCTCAGTGTTCAACGCACTGTAACCCACCCCATGTATACCTTGCTATAATATATGACAACATCATCACAAATAATGCAGGAAGTCATGCAAACTGTGAGACTTTGAGAGCCAATATTTATAGGGCAGGTTTGAGAGTGTTAAAGGCTAACAGGTTAATGATTGTTATGTATTCCGTACAGTTAGATATTTTAGTTGTTGTATCAAAGAAGATAAGCCCTAAAATATCCACAAACTGATACCTTATAAGTTAAGAAACATCCGTTTCGCATTTAATTTCATCTAAATTTTCAAACTTAAATCTACACATCTACTTAGATCAAGGTGGATACTAAATTCACTACACCTTTAAAACATTTTGATTTGCAAAAATCATTAAATTTCTACTGAAAATGAAAAAAGAATGCGATACAAAGAAATATTGCTATCAATAATGTTAATTGTATCTTATGATGTTACTCAGAAATAGTTTAAAACCTTTTTCTAGAACAAGTGTTCACTTCAGATTAAATGACCACACCTAATTAATTAGTTTTAGACAGTTAAAACATAAAAATGGGTATTATATAATAGATAAAAGATTTAATGCATATAGGTATGACGTAAAGAAGGAGAAACTGGCTTATTAATCCAAGGATTAAGTCCCATCAGAAGTGCTCATCAAGTTTTTCTTCAAATTCTAATCTGCAGACATTATGTGACTAAAATTTGCTAATGGTAATCACTTTAAATTAAACTCTGTCCTCACTGTACCAAATGAATTTGTTTGGTACAAGCAGAAACTAGTATTACAATAGTTGACATTAGAAAAGGCTTTGGTATTTTTTTTATTGTGAATTGAAGACAGAATGCAACTAAAATAAGACTGATATGCAGAAGGAGTGATTTGCAAAGTACAATGAGTAAAATGCAGCAATTATCAAATTGCTAAACAACATTTCTCTCAACAAATCATTTTTTACACTGTTTAATCTGTTTCAGGCAAAATAGTTTATTGGTTGTACAATTTCTCTTCCCCCTTCATCTTTCCATGCTTCTGTTTCTTCTGTCTCCCCTCTATCTAAATATATTTATTTTATCATAGCCATAGCTAATTAATAGATTTATCCAAAAGTATCTCTTAAAATTATTAAAAATAAAATGTAATTTTTCTAATTTCCTGACAAGCATAAACATAGCGGAGAGTGAACATAGTTAATAGTGTTGAACATACACAATGAAAACCCTTACTCAAGTGTCATGTTTCTATTAAGTGAAATGAAAAAGAAACTAATTTCTAACCAGGCAATAAATAATTCCTCTAAACAAGTTTCCTCCTGACACCTTCAGTATCTACATTGTATGATTCAATATTTAGTTAAAAAGAATTGTTTTCACTGTTTTAGTCTTTCAATCCAGACAAAAACTATTAAATTACCATCCAGGAATGCAATTCAATAATGTTCACAAAAAAAAAAAGAAATTGAATGATGCTTAATTAAAATAATTTTGATTTATTTAAGCTTATTTTTTGTTTTGAAAATCTTTTGTTTGTATTTATAGTTAGGTAGACATCATGGACAGAAATTGAATCTTTGTTTTTCCAGACGGTACATTTTTCTGATATTCAGATTAATATAGGCAGACCAGATAAAACAAGGCACCAACTTGATAAATGTAAAAAAATTTTCAAATCAAAAAGGCAATAAGTATGAGTATTATTTATGCAGTTATAGAATGTCTTTCACTTATTAAAGACACTAGAGCCAGTAGATTGGGGTTGAGAAAAATATTGCTGTCAAAATTGCCCTTTCATCAAGAAGGCTTTTCAGAAAAGAAAAGCCATTTGCTTTATTTATGAAAAGTTGAAAGAATATTCACAACTTGTAAAATAGAGTACACAGATTGCTTATGCCTTGATTTTGAGCAAAGTATTCCATTCCTTGTATTTATCAACTGGGGATGCATTCATCTAAAAAAAAAAAAAAAAACTCTTGTTCATCTTTTTTCTGCCAAATCTGGAAAAGGTAAAATGTACACCTACCCAGAGAGATATGCTTATGATGTTAATGGTTCAGAAATTAAAAGAAAACTTTTTCATGCATGAATTTATGGGATGATACCATAACTATACAATAGAATAGTTTTTTACCACTTGTTATTTATTAATGGTTATTTTGATCAAGTGGTTTGCAGGCTTCCAATAAGGGAATGCAGCTAGCTACCATGTGACAGGTAGTTTAGTCGAATTGAAAATGATCAAAGTAGAAGAGATCCTGTTGAGATCTGCACTGCCTGTGATGAGATGATAGCTTATAAGTTTGTGGCAAAGCCAGTGACTAGAATGGCTATGTGAGAACTTTAGATGGAATTTAAAAAAAAAAATTCTTTAAAAGTCCACAATCAAAGATGGAGAGAAATTTGTAGTCACAGAATAAAAACCCTTCACTTTCTCCAAGAATAAATATAACATTGTTGTCAACAACTATGACTGATATTGTGACTAGCAAGTTTTGTCCAATTAAAAATCAAGCTGCCAAGATTACCTATCCAAATCAGCCTCTTTGTACGACTCCTGAAGCCTAGATATTTATTAACAATATAGAGGCAACTAAGGACAACAGAAGAGATGAGTAATGCAGTTTTTTCTTTGCAAAAGACACATGGCCGAGTGGATAAACGCATTGGCTGACTGATCCTAAAAGTGACTTGACCTAAAGAATTGTGAGTTCAATCCTTGACCTCAAACCGAATTAACTAAAACTGAGATATTGAAAGACATGTTACATGGACTAAATAAAGGGTTTGGATCAAAATTCAAGAAGTACAACAACCAAAATGTTGTGAATGTGACAATAAAGATGAGAATAACAGATCAAACATTTAAATAGTGTAAATAGTTACAAGACCTAATCTCAGAAATATAGACATTAACTCGTTCTCTTTAGTTCTAACATAGGAAAAAGTTCTTTTTTACTTTCCTGCATTGAAAAATAATTTTGTTTTTGTTTTTGTTTTTTCTAAACATATATCATTTAGTGTCTGATAAAAAGTGAAAAAAGTCGATGTAATGAGCATGTAACAAAAGCTACTAAAACAGCCACCATCAGTTGAAACTATTCTACTTTATTTGTCTTCCATTTCACAACTGTTGATTTAATTTTTCTTTGTTGACAGTTCAAACTCTCACATCTTTTCTTTTAAATTTAGTTTGCAAAACTTCCAGTTTCTTTTTCTTTTTTTATAGGAAAAGACTTTTTCGTTCTTTTTTTTATTTATCTATACCTTCTTTACTCATTCCTCCCTTTCACTTGAAGGAAAAATTTCTTTTCAGTTAGACATTTCATTTACAATTGACAGAATTTTAACAAATAAGATTTTTCACATAGCATGGAAAGATTGTGCCTATTCAAAAATAGATTGAAAATTCTTTTGATCTTCAAATGATGTAGTTTAAATAATGTATCTAATTACATACAGGATTGGGTTTTCTCAGACTTTTGATTTCAATACACACTTTTTCAACAATTCACTAATAAACAGATTTTTAAACAAAAGGTCTTTTCTCTTAAGCCTATTGAATTTGAGTGTCAGGATCTTGGGTAATTTAAAAGAAATAATTGTTGTTTAGATATTAATTCTTTTAAAATAAAGGATAACTTCAAATTTGCTTAAAATTATTTTCATTTTATATCTAAACAAATGTTTCATAATGTAATTAATTTCAAACTGTTGAGCATTTTTCTTGTTGGCTTGCATCTCATTTTCTTTATCAAACTGTGTCTTTCATAATGGAATTATTTATGTAAGTATGGTGTTGGCATCTTTTTATTTGTAAGATGCCAGAAAAGTTACCTGTTCTCTTAAGCTCACTCTTGATAAGCAATCTGTTCTGGGTTTTTTTTGTTTTGTTTTTTTCAAAGTTGTTTTTTTTTTTTTTTTTTTTTTTTTTTTTTTCAAAGTTGTTTTTCTTGCAGTATACTTGAAGATATCAAACATATTTCCTCAAATCAGAACTGATTAAATAGCATGTTTGAAATTTTCTTGCTGTTTATTTTCAGGTTTTATGTACTTTTCTGAGTAAAACCAACATTATTTTAAATATATTAGTTTATTTGGAAATGGAAATAAAAAGCTTGAAATGTTTTACTTACATCTACATACATATGGAATTAATCTTCAAATCATCATCTATGTAGTAATATTTAAAATAATATACCATACGAGAATGATTAGATTACTAATATACTGGCTTGTTTGTGCATATTTGTCATGTTTCTGAAAGTAGAAATAGAAGGTGTAGGCAATTGTCACCAAAATTAAATATTGAAGTATTTCTACACATCAGGAAGGTTGTTTATAAATGGAATTTATGATCATATGTATAAAATGGTTGGATTTCCAAATACAAGGTTTGTTGAGAAATGTAGCCACTTTATATTAAGGGACTTTACTGCACATACGTAAACACTCTCCTGTGGGGTTACTCAATAAAAAGTAAGATGCAATTGAGTGACTTTATATACCTTTTGACTATTGTATTCACTGCCGATAGGAATCCAGTTTTGCTTGAAACTTAGGCAATGATTAACTACAAAGGAAAATAAAAAAAAAAAATTATCTGCACTCTTAACTAAAGATATGTTATGGCAAAAGTTCAGATAATGTTTTACTTACCCTCGTATATGAAGGATTAAGACTTTTAGGAATTATTCAATGAGTGAATCCAAAATAAAATTTTGGTACTGGAGTTTTAAATTTGCTCAGAAATACATTAAAGGTGATCCACATTCTGGAAAGCCTTCATCAAGTAGACGACCCCAAAATGTTGAATGCATGGAGGCTGCAATCAAAAGAAACCAATAATTGGCAGTACAATATGTAGCAAGGGTGTCAAATTCAAGGGTGAAAGGGACGCAACTCTTTCCGTCGGAAAATGTCTCACACGCTGCAACGCAAAGCCATGTACACCGAACACTGGTGAAATGGTGTTCTGTTCATTTTTTTCCAAGTGACCTGCTTTTATGGAGTCCAGAAACACCTCATTACCATGCGTGTAACGCGACTTTGCGTGACTGCACGAGACCGTAAATATTAAAAGTCACGGACGCCATCTTGGATCCTTTCCTTTCGTAACCCACAGGCCAGACAGACGCGAGGGCGTTTGGGAGGTAAGCCATTCCTTTTTTCCCCACACAATAATTAAAAGATCTGGGAATTCTAGATACTTTCTGGAAGGTACCAAGCCATTTTGAATAACTCAACTATCCATTTTTCACACCCCAAGTAGGATTTTTTTTTGCAAAACATTGTATCCCATAGATTTACCAGCACCATCTATAATCCAAATTTGATTCTTTGTAACATCTGGCTTTTCTTAAAGCTAAAATTACAGCTGAAAGGAAAATTTCAGATTGTGAATGAGATTAAGGATAATGCAATGAGGCAGCAGATGGCAGTCACTGAAGCAGACATTGCAGATTGTTCTGAAAAGTGACACTAATGCTCAGATGCGTAAGTGAGGTCCCAAGAGGAATACTTTGAAGGGGACTAAAGCACTATTGTTCTAGGTAGGTTATTCTTTTTTAAATGATTGGATCATTACCAGACAGACCTTGTATTGTGATATAAGTTAATTAAATATTTAAGTATGAGGAGGTGCTGACCCACTTCACAGAATCTTATTAACAAAACATCAGGGTTTTTTTTTGGGGGGGGGGTGTTTCTTGTTCATGCTGAGAACTTTTCAGTGCCTCCTCATGTATGTTCATTTTTAGAGGATCCCTGTAATTTTTCGTCCTTCATCCATTGCCTATCTGGCTCAGCTATGTCTTCTGCAGTATTGCTTTCATGTTGAATGAATGTGCTAGTACTCTTGAAGACTGCAGTGCTTGTAATAAAATCACTTCAACCTTTTTTGAGAGTGATATGGCGACTACTTGTGAAAGCATTTGAAGAAGTGTACATGGCACTGGTAGATGATTTGGCACTATAGTGAGTGGCCAGCCCAACAGCTTTGTAAACCTTTGGAGGGAGTGTCATTCTGTATGCGCTTATAGATCCAAACACACTTATGTTGTTTAGTGAAGAGTTGGTTTTTTTTGCCACTCTGTTGTTGTCAACTTCTTTGTTTTATTATCCATCTGTGGATGTGAAACATTCCAAAATCCTGAGCTACATCCAGCTTATTCAAACCAATAGATATGGAAAATGGGTGGTACTCTTGTTGAGGTTTAGGTTACACTTTTCTTCAGGCTGATTTCCAAGCCAAAGAGTTCTATAGCCTTTGTAAATCAGGACGTGACTTGTAGAGTTGTCTGTATGTGGATAAATAGGGTGACATCATATGCAAATTGGGATTCCCATATCAGCTTTATTGTAGTCTTAGTTTGGGCTTGGAGTCATTTCTGGTTGAACAGATTGATAATTGATGTACATGTTTTTTGTTCTATTTCTTTTATCATCACCCATCTCTTTTTGAGACCTGTTTCAGCTTTGTACTAAAGAATCTTGAGTATGGGAATCAGGATGCTCTATATAATTGCAAAGGGGCGCAAGAGATAACTGCTAATTCTGAATGTACCATATTGTGCCTCATGCACTTAAATCATCATTCTGAGAAATTTGGTTGAGCAATATGGCTAAGGATTTTCTAAAGTCCCAGTTTGCTTACAGTGTTGAAAGCCTTTGTCACATTAATAAAGTTGATATATAGTCCTTTATTTTGCTCCTGATACTCTTTTGGGATTTATCTTAAAGATCATGTAAGTTGTGCCATATTTTACTCTAAAACACCATTGACTTTCAGTGAGGTGATCAGCAGTAAACTTTGCTATTAGTTCTATCCAAGGATTTTGCCAGCAAAACAGAGTAGCGTCATGCCCTTGAACAGTCTCACTTTGTTTTTGCCGAGGGTTGCAACTGTATCATTTAAGTCCTGGGGCAGTTTTTCCTGTTCCCAGCAGCAGACAAGAAGTCCATGCATGTAAGAGCTTTGCAGTGCTTCTAGATCTCTGGAAGGATCCCATCAACTTGCAATTGTGCTATATCTTAGTTTCTTGATTGCCTTCAAAAGTTCTTGAAATTTTGGTGCTATGTCCCATTCCACTTTTGTTGGAAGCTTCAATATAAAATCAATTGTGATTCCTTGGACTACAGTTGATGTGTATGAAAGTGCTCAGACTTGTGGTTTTGGATGAAACTGTCAGTGTATGGTAATGCCCAGTCTGTGCTGGGTAAGGGGTTTTAGAACCTGGTAAGAGAAGGCAAATATTTTTAGTATTTGGTAGAAGCACTACTGAGTGATCATATCCAAAAAAACACTATTGAAAAAGACTTTTAGATGTTAATAAAATTAACCACTTTATACCATTGTAAGAGAAAAAGATTGAACAAAAATATGTTAAAAACACTTAGTTTTAGGACATAAATATGAAATCTTATTGTTTACAAAAAAAATGAAAAGAAAAAAAAAAAAGAAGGAAATACAACATGACATCTGAAATCTATTTTGGAAAAAAAACTTTTTGCAGTAAAATTAAATTAACATAAAAATAGTGAGTAAAAACAAAAAATATTTGCCAGTTTCGTCTTAACTCTTAATGTTAAATTTTGTGAAGTCGGATTTTTTGTAGTAAGGGTAATTGTTTTCTAGTAAAGCCAGTGTTATGCCAATCACGATATAAAGTTGTTGTAAACAAGAAAAATGAATGAAGATTATTTTTTTTTTATAAATAAATTTGTTTCTTTATCTAGGGAATGCGCCTAAATTTGATATTAAGAATAATTAAAATAGTTCTTAATTTCACTTTTAAAATAATGTGTATATTTCCAGATATATGAGTTTAGTCACTAGTGTAAAATTGTTTGTTTTCTGCAAAAAATAAAATTATGTTTCTATTTAGTGAATACACCTAAAATTAGATATTAAAAAAATAAAATGTTTTAATCTCAGTTTTAAAATGTGTATATTTTCAAAACTGCATTTTTTTTAAACCCAAAGTAAAAATTATTCTTTTTTTTATTTTTAGCCACTAGTGTTCAGTAGGTGTTTGTTACTGTTCTGCCTATAAAATTCTTCTAAAAAAAAAAATTAATTCACTTTATTTTTACAATATCCTTATGGTTTTATTTTATCTAGCAAATATACTTAAGATTATATATTAAAATGATTAAAATATTTTTTTAATTTCAGTTTTAAAATGTGTATCTAAAAAAGAACAGGTGATACTTGCAGATTTGGAAATCTACGCATTCTAGAAATGAAATTAAAAGCTTTCAATTATTTTTTATATTTAATTTTAGGTGTATTTGTTAGATAAAAACAAATTTATTTGGGTGGGGGGAATAATTCATTGATTTTCCTTGTTTAGAAAAAATTTGTTTGCAAAACCCCATTAACAGTTGACTGTTGTACTAGAAAAGAATTGCTGTATTTTTCATTTTTTCTTGCTTACTTAATTTTTGAAGGAAATCGCTTCCTCAGGTCAGAGAAGAAATGAACATCTTTCTCTTTGTAGTTTAATGTGGCTTCTAATTGTACAATTTCAAGAATATTGATAGATTGGTCACTTTGACTTTGTGAAACAAAATAACGTGTAAAATTTAGTCTTGAAAAAAAAAAAAAAAATCATATTTCACATTTTCGGCTGTTCAAAAACTGTTTTAACTCACTGTAAAAAAAATAACTCTATGAAATATTTAGAAATATTATTTTATTTTCTTTCCCGCCATATAAATATTTTTAACTAAGATTGGACCAGAAATACACGAGAGTTTGTGAGTTGAATGGACTAAGTTTCAAATTTCTCAATCTCAAATGAAATCAGATATCAACTGGAAATGCTATCATTATACAAGAAAATGAATGGCTTCCTTGGAAAGCAAAAATACTAAATTAAAAACCGAAAAATCAAATAAAAAAAAATCGGAACCAATACTGAAACATAAATTGCCAACCAACTAACTTGTGTGTGTGTGTGTATATATATATATATATATATATATATATGTATGTTATTTTAATAGATACAATTTATTTAAATAAATGCTCTTTTTAATTTGTAGTGATACTAGCAAATTAGTATGCATATTTTGCATAAGCAGAACTGAACATTCAATATAAGTGGTCTCTGAGACTAACCAAGCAGAAGTACGACTTAGCAGCTGATTAGTGCTAATATCAACTTCACAACAATGGCGTCGCTGATAGGATTTCAATTGTCTCTGGAAGATCCAGAATTTGTCGAGACTTGGATTCGTTGCTTCTCTGCCACTGCGAGAACAAAAAAGTTGAAAGACAACAAGGAAAAGGGAGGCGAAAATGAAATCACAGATTTATTTTTGGCTACAGCTGGATGTGAGGCGGTAATGAAAGTCTCCACCATGGCATATCCCTTAAATTTGGAAGACCTGACTTTCGAAAAAATAAGTCAGATTATAAAAAAGAATATGAGACCCAAGAAAAGGCTGGTAGTGGCAGAAAGAACGAAATTCATGTCAACGAAACAGGAAATTGATAAACCAATTATAAAATATTTACACCGTCTACGAAATGCAAGTAGATATTGTGAATTTGAGAAATTCAAACAAGACGAACAGACCATTGAAGAGGACTTGATTCAGTTAAGACTAATTGAAGGTATGTCCAATGCGTCACACTGATATAAAATATTGGAACAATTACAAATAGGAAATATGTCTTTAAATGCTTGTATTGAATTTATGCAGCAACAAGAGCTAATACAGACATACCACTATTATAAAAGTCAACCCACCGAACAAAGATTCGCTGATACATACACGGTAAACAAGATAAAAAAGTGTTCATATTGTGGACGTGAACACGAAATGAAAAAGGAAAAGTGTCCGGCATTTGGGAAAACTTGTAATAATTGCTTAAAAAAGAACCACTTTCAAGCAGTGAAAAAAAGAAAAATGTTGAAAGAGTTGAAGAAAATGACACCGACAGGGAAGTTTTTACTGTGAAGAATAAGACTTTTGAACAGAAGAAAAGACATTATAGTAAAGGTTAAAATTAATAACTGCAATTTAGATATGCAAATGGATACTGGGAGTGAAGTAACACTGATACCAAAAAATTTTGGGGAATACATAGGTAAGCCACCTTTACGAAAAAGCAATTTACAACTTCGCCAGTTTGATGGATCTGTTATAAAAATATTAGGATACTTTGAAGGTTCATTGGAGTTAAAAGAAAAATTTGAAGTAATTCCTGTAATTGTTACAAGTTGCAAGAAAAACCATGGCCTTATTGGAAATGATGTGCTTAACATGAATTCTACTAAATTAATTAATGAAATAAAAATGGAAAAAACTGGAAAATTAAAGAACTATGAAGCAAGTTTAAAAGTAAAAGAAAATTTTTCCCCCTCTTATTATGAGGCACAAAAATTACCAGTACATTTATTGCCGTTAGTAGTGACAAAACTACGTAAATTAGTAGAACAAGATCTTCTTGAACATGTTCCGCCTGGAGGTAGCAAGTGGGCATCACTGATTGTGGTTTTGAGGAAAACAGATGGTGATTTATGTATTTGTGGAGATTATAAAATAGGAGTAAATCACAAGATATGCTCGGATTCATATCCAATACCCAATGTCGAACTTGCATTATACGCGTTGGCAGGGATGTCTGTTTTTTCAAAAATAGATTTAAAAACGGCATACCACCAAATACCAATAGATGAAAACTTCAAAGAAGTAACCACAATAAATACGCTAATAGGGTTACTAAGATGGAAGAGAATGCCATATGGAGTAAAAACAGCAAGCGCCATATTTTAAAGGGCCATTGAACAGGTTGTAGGAATATACAAAATATGATTTGTTACCAAGATGACATATGCATAGGAGCTACTAATGAAAAGGAATTAAAAGAGAAAACTGAACTAGTCTTGAATAGATTAAGAAATGCCGGAATGACGATAAATGAAAAAAAATGCGTAAGCAACTCCAAGAAAATTTCTTTTCTAGGTTATTCCATTTTGAAAGAAGGTATATCACCAGACCAAGCCTTGATAGAAAAAATTCTAAAAGTGGCTACACCTACAAATAAAAAAGAATTGGAGTCTTTTTTGGGATTGGTAAATTTTTACAGGCGATACTTACCAAAATACATGGACTTGACAGAACCATTTGCAAATTTAAGAAAAAAGAATGTAGAATTTATCTGGTCAAGCGAACAGCAGAAAGCTTTTGAAACATTAAAAGAAATAATGTCAAAAAACCCTGTAGTGATAATATTTGATCCAAAAAAGAACATAACACTCACTACAGATGCAAGTGAACATTCAATATCGGGAATATTATCACAAGAAGGACATCCGATAATGTATTTGTCGAGAAGGTTAACGAACACTGAATTTAATTACTCGAACATAGAGAAAGAAGCATTGGCTATCATGTGGACAACTACCAGAGCCCGACAATTTTTAATTGAGAAAAAATTTCTACTAAGAAGTGATCATAGACCATTAGTTTATATATAGACATCAAGGATTTTACGATGGGCGATAAGATTGATGGCATTTGACTTTGATATAGAGTATGTCAAATGAAATTCAATTCCACATGTGGACGCACTATCAAGATTGAGATTTTACAAGGAGTCAAAAGACAAAACGGAGGAAGAATTTGAAGATACGTTCCTACACTTGATAGAGACTGATGTTTTGTCTTTAGACAGAATGGCTGCAGAAACGAGACATGATCCAGTGCTAAGTAGGATACTATCAAGAATAAGAAAAAATTTGTGGGGAAATTGTTCTAGGGCGGAAAGACCTTATAAAGAAATGAGGCACAAATTAACAGTAGAACATGGAGTAATATGCAATGGGGACCTGGTAGTTCCCCCAGAAACACAAAGAAAGCTGTTAATAGAAAGTGTACATAATGATATACACTGTGGAGTAGCGGACACACAAAAAAGGTTAAAACTAGAAGCTTGGTGGCCGGGTTATTCACGAGATGTTGAGGATTATGTAAAGAGGTGTAAGAAATGTCAAGAGTTAAGAAACTTTACACAAGCCAAGTTACATTCATGGCCCAAAGAAGCAGAGCCATGGAGTAGGGTCCATATGGATCATGCCTACGTAAATGGAGTGGGACTCTTATTGATATTAGTGGACTCTTTTTCAGGTTGGCCTGAAATAATAAGGGTTGCAAACAGGAAAAGTTCCACTATAAAGCAAATTCTAAGTCGTATTCTCTAGAAATGGTGTACCAAAAACCTTGGTATCGGATAATGCACCGGAATTTTGTGACGAAGAGCTGAATGTATGGTTAGAGAAAATAGGGTGTAAACCATATAAAACTCCTCCGTATCACCCTCAATCAAATGACATAGCAGAAAGGATGGTTCAAACTGTAAAAAAAGGGGCTGAAAGCATGCTCTCAGCAAAAAGAAAAAGTAGAAGTTTTTCTACCGAGGATGCTTTTAAGTTATAGGACCATACCACACGCGGGAAGACTCGAAAGCCCATCAGCTCTAATGGGGAGACAGATTAGAGCTCCGCTAACTATGTCATACTCTACATGTGAAAAGATGTGGTATAAAAAGAGCACGGATGCAGATATGGAAGGAGCAGAGTTCATAATGCAAAAAGGCCATAATACAGCCATAATAAATAGAGAGAATGGCGATAGTGTGTTGGCCCATGCTGACCAAATAAGGACACAGGGTGAAGAGGAAGAACGAAATGACGAAGAGATGTCAGTTTCATCTGATATAGAGTTGATAGGGCAACCATTACACAAGGAAACATCAGAGGAAATTAAGCAGAAGGAAGAAGGACAGAAGGACTCTGAAAGTTCAGATGAAGACCGGAGTATGCAAGAGGACACATGTGACTACAGTTTAGACCGGGACAGATCGAGGTCTCCCAGGGAAAGAAATACGGGAGAGAGAGAAAGAGAGCAGAATGACGAAAATATCAGAAGGAGTACAAGAGCTACAAGAGGGATAAAGCCCTTAAAGTTTAGGGAGATGTAGTGATACTAGCAAATTAATATGCATAATTTGCGGAACTGAACATTCAATATAAGTGGTCTCTGAGACTAACCAAGCAGAAGTACGACTTAGCAGCTGATTAGTGCTAATATATTAAATAATATTAATTACATATACTGGTCTGAATGTTCAAAAAATTTCATAGAAAATATGCGTTCTCTCACAGGAATCAAACCTGTGTCCTATATGGAACTGTCATTTGATCTGATGTGCTATATCACTTAGCTATAGAGAAGTGTCTGGTTAGAAAAGTCCAAATTAATATTTTAAACAACAAATATTCGACGATCTTTCCCAAACGATCATATTTAATGCTGCCATCCAAATGCCTCTTTCTCAAAGAAACAAATCCTTCTCTATTTTTTATTTATTCATTTCTCTAATTTTGGCAAGAAAAATTATGGCCATTTTCCATATTTCTCTCAGACTGGAATGATTTCACTGTCCTGAAAAAAAGCTATTATGACTTATAGATCAAACATCTGAAAGAAGCTGATGCTCTTGTCATTAGGAAAAAAAATATTAAAAGAAAAATAAATTAAACCTGAGTTGAAGTAATTCAGGAAACAGGTATTTTACATTGACTCAGATGTTCAACCTAAGAAATACTAAGAATTCTTCTAACTCTCCACTTTACAACTAAATCCTGCTTTCAGGTTAATTACAAGCCATTTCTTAACATTGGTCATTTACAGTGACCTAAAAATAAGCTGCTTCAATTTAGGTCATTTGAGGCTTTGAAATTACCAATTGTTTCATGTTAACTGGTTAATTTTTACTTTTTTTAAATACTCTTTTCATAATATTATTCAGAGCACGATTTAAAATCAATTAAGTGGATATCTTCTAATTAAACCATTTAAAACAATTTCAGTTTACTGGTTTGTTTCTATTTGAATTTGTTTGTCTATATCTCTGAGATGAGGTATTATGTACATTATTTACATTATTCGGACTATTGTCCTCATCTTTGTCGTCATATTTATCACAACAGGTTCAGTTCGAAATTCCAACCCCTTGAAGAAGGCCGGAGTGTACAATGGCCGAAACGTTGTGATAAATATGGCGACAAAGATGAGGACAATAGTCCGAATAATGTAAATAATGTTGAATTTGTTTCTTTTATGTTTACATGTATTTTCTTTTTTGTTTATCTCCAGGATTCCAACTCTCTGGAACGTTCATTCAACGTTAATTATGGCAAGTTCTACAATACCAGTTACTTGAAGGATGGTTACAACAGCTACATGAAAAGAGCCAGCATCAACCCAAAGGAACCCCCCAAAAAATCCCCTCAATATTATAGACCAGGTATAGCTTATTAAAAATTTGTTATCATTTATTTTTCATGTACATTTTGTTTTGTAAATATGAAGTTATTGATTTAACATATTTTTCTTCAAGGAGAGGGGGTAGTCTAAAATTACTTCTCAGTGAATCTTGTCTCTCTTCTGCCTAAATGACTATGATGTCCTCTTTAAAAGTTCCTCACAGTCAGCAATTATCGTTATCTATACACTTCTCTTCTTGGGTTGTTGCTAGTTTTACACACCCTTTCTTGCAAACATGTAATCTTTTTTTTTTTTTTTTTTTTTTTTTTTTTACATAATAGTCAGTCCTCAAAATGTCATACCTGTCAAATATATTAAAATTGTTTCTTTAAAAGATGAGTTTTACTTTTCTGTTGTCAGTGAAAGGGAATTTAACACCCTATAGTAAAGTATTTAATTTATTACTGTTACAAATTGCCATTCTGGTTATACTTCTACAAAATTATAGAGAACTAAATAATTGGAAACCAAAATGTTGCTTTTTTAGGTTTTATTTAAAAATTATGCCTATTACGCAAAATACTTGAATGTTTTTTTTGCAATAATACAGAAATACAGTATTTAGAATAAAAATGTTTCAATTATGATTTTCAATAAAAAAAATCACATCTTAGAACATTTTCAAAAGAATTGATTCTTGCCTCTGATTACTGATAATTATTTTTTGCAGAATTTCTAGATTGTTATGTCCTAACTTTAAAAATAGGTACAAATAAAAGGAGACAAATAAATAGAAGTAGTAGGCATTAACTTTTCACGGGATTTTTTTTCTTCTTCATCAGTGTTGATTCCTTATTTTCTGTTTTTTTCTCCACAAGCTGTAAATTTATGGTGATGAAAATAAATTTCCATGCTGCCTTTCTAAATTTTCTTTTGAAAGAATTTTTGTTTATATTTACAATTGATTCAATGATGCAGTGATGCAGTTTGATCATTACAAATCTTTCACTGTAATAAAATCATTTCTGGTGCCCTACTACATATTGGTATGAACTGCATTAAAAAATTATATATCAGACCACCTGAAGTGTCCCCTATCTTGTAAGTGTTCATTTTGGAAATATTAACAATTTATTACCAGTTAGAGGTTAAGATATTAATAGCATAACTTCTTTTTTATTATCTCTATTCTCTTATAGAAAGAAAAATTCTAATTATATATCTTTCTATTAATTTAAATGTTTATTTGAGTTAATGCAATATTAGCTAATTACAAGGAAAGGCTTTTTGTTCAGATTTTATTTAATTTTTTTTTTTTCCTTTTCTTGAAATATATAATACATCTTTCAAGGAAAAGAACTTTATTCTTTGTGGTGTTCAGTTTAGCACTTTAATATAGAGCTATAATCAAATCTATTTTTAGTTTTCAATGTCTAGAGAAACTTATTTTTCTTTGTTAGAACAAGCCATATAGTTTACTTTCATTAATTTTTATGGTTTCAAGAATTTTCATGTCTTTATAGAACCACAAGATCCTAACAGAACAGTTACCTGCCTTTACCACTTTTCCATATCCTTATATTAGATATTGTATACATTTTCTGGTACTTAAAATGTAATTGTCCCTGTATATCTTCTTTGATTCAATTTGCTGCCAGCACTTGATGACTTTTATACATATCCCTTGTGGCCATTGAGCTAAATGCACAGCTCCACATTTCTGCTTTTGCTTCCACCAATGGGCACTCATCTTGAGCCACTTTGGTATGATTTTCAATCATGTTTTCTTTCTGTTTTGTTTTCCAGATAATTTCTCTTATTCAAAGGAACCACCAGCTTTCCTGCGATCAAAACAAGGTTTGTGTTTAGAAATGAATTAAAGCCAAGAAAGAAAAAGCTTTTGTTTCAGTCACGCTTAGATGGAAGCAGTCAGCTGATCAGCACTGGACAACTTTTCCACTTTTTTTTTTTTTTTTTTTTTTTCTCCTTTTCCTTTTTCTTCTGCTGACCTTAATGAGGAGTTTTTTCTGCAATAGAATCTCAAAGACTGTCTGTATTATTTTACGCATATTATTGCTGTCTGTCTGTTAAAGTCTGACTGTGTTTCTTTCTCTATTCATTAGTATGCATGAAAGCTGGATAAATGCGTGTTATATTTAGATACTGTCATTTGTAGTTTAACTTAATGGGAGAGTTACCGCTAATGACTTACCAAGATCTTTGGCTGCTTATTATAAATATTTATATTTTTTTTTTAAAGGGAGAGTTGAAATAACAGTAAATAACTGATTTTAAACAAAATGAAATTACCAGTTGTAGGTTGTGAATGTAGGAAGAGTAATAAATGAAAATATGTTTGAGTTCTTAGTGGTCCTTTGAGTCATTAGTGGTCCTTTGAGTCATTATGCCTAATGTCTTGAGTGATATTAAGAATTAATGTAGAAACAAATAATGCTACAGAATAAAGAAACATTTTGGCTCAGATTCTTAGTATCCATTTATGATTTTATCAGTGATCCAAATACTCAGATATTCAATAAGTAGAAGTAATGCAAAGAAATGAGCTACACCATTAAAAATAAAAGAATACTGTTTAATTACTGTTTTGCTTTTTCATCCTACACTTCTCTGGAGGAAAGAGAAAATCATTTAAATGTGAGGGCAGGGTGGAATGCTAAAACAGTATTATGTAACTACTGACATTAAAACACTAAATAAAATACTGGTAATATCAGAGCAAATAATTCACCTCTAATTATCAATCTATGAAGAATATGTCCTAGAATAAGAACCACTGTAGTTTCTTGAAAGAAACTGACTTCATAAAATTTATAGTTTCACCTGTAATCATGCTGCAAGTGTGTAATTTCTATTGCCAAATAGAATATTAATCTGTGTGGTCCACCACGCTTGAAATGTGAAGATATTATCCAGAGATAATTACTGCTCAGTCTGTGTTCTGCTTGTGGGGTTTAAATCTCATGAGTTCTTAACTTATTTGGCATTCACTTATATATTTGATGTTGGCATTAATGTAAAATCAAGTTGCTTGTAAATTTGCTGCTTGTTCATAGATTAAATATAAAATTTACATTATTAATCGTATGTATAAACCATTCCATTGATGTGCCAGTGGTGGAATGGTTAGTGACTTGGAATGAGAAATTAGCAAGCCAAGTTCAAATTCCGGTCAAGTTTGTTACATTCACTTTTATGCAAATACTCTTGGGGAAGGTGTGAATTCATCTTTTCTCCCCCCCCCCAATCTTTGTGCTAATTATCAGAGTAGATTTGGCTCTTCAGCTGTCACTGATTTCAAAACCCTGAAAAGTAGCCATGGTTAAGCACATACTTTGCCGCCAACAAAAGGATCCTGGTGTTTACAACGACACTATGATCCTGACTATAATTAATTTGATAGTGATAGATAAACCTTTTCAACTATTTTATCTTTCTCCCCTATTTCCATGCATGTGTGCTTGAAAATATAAAAAATGAATTTTAATGTTAAAGCTAATTGAATTACATGAAGTTTTGAAATACTTCAATTAATTCTACTATAATTTTTAAGGCAGTTGACTATTATTTAAGAATTTCAGACTAACTAAAGACCACATCTTTCGATATCCAATAAATTATGCAAATCTTTATAGACATAAATGCCTATTTAGGCCCACTTCTAACACATGCATAAAATACACACAAAACCTGAGTTGTCATGCCAACTATAAAAAAAATCTAATATTAGGTTGATGCAAAATCTTCCAACAGTTTTTTTTTTTTTTTTTTTTTTAATCCAGGAAAAACTTCAACCCACTAGTCACTATCAGACACACAAAATGTCTTCAGCATATTGAAAATAACACTGAGGATTTTTAATACAAGCAAGCAGATCCTGCTTGTAGAATCCAGCGAAAATGTTAGCCATCACAAAGGACTACCCATCAAAATCTCATCTATTTGTCTATACATCATATTGTCAAAACTAATATATGCATTGTTCTCCTTATGTCAACCTTAACATTGGATGTAATTCATTTAACAATCCAGGAAAAAACGGACTGCTAATCACTATCAACAAGCTTCTGAATTTTTCCCAGGATTTGTAAATGATACATTCCAGTTAACTGATTTACTTCTAAATTTCTATAAATTCATGTTTGTGCCACATATTACTTTAAAAAAATCCTCCAATTCACCAATTTTCAAGTTCTTCAGTCTTTCAAATGTTTCAAATATCCTTGAGGTCAAAATCTCACTTTCTTTTAAATTTTAGAAACTATTCCCAGCATATGCTTTTAGTTACAGCATCTTTATGCTATGTTTACTTATCAAAAATATGCTATATAATTACCTACCAGAAAATACTAAATAAAATACTGCTGGTATCAGAGCAACTAATTGAATTTTAATGATGAATATATCATGTAAAAAGAACCATCATCGGTGATCCATTTCCTAGTTTCAGATGCACTTTTCCCAAGATTAAACATAAAAAGTAAATTGCATAGAAAGCGCATTTCATATTCAACCATGGAATAATGATGCTGGTGACTGTCTTATTGAGGTTTCTGAACAATAGTAAGCCAAAATTAAGACTGAAAGGAGAAAGGGGAATACTATTTGGGGGTGAGGGCAGAGCAGCCCAGAGAGATAAGGAGAGTGATAGTCACCTGGGGATATGATTGTAATTTCATGTACCTTCTTACTGCTTACCATACTATAATTTCATGTCTTTATTTCTTTTTTTTAAATGGTTGGTGGGGGGGGGTTCTCTTTCAGTCAACACAAAGAATAAATAAATTTCTCTGTACCATGTTTACCATGTTGTTTCATTGTGGGAAGGAGGCAGGGGTTAAATCTAAGGTTTCATGTGTGTGCATTATCTTTTTTTGCTGGGAGGAGGTGACTTCTCAGTTGTACTTGTTCTAAAAATTGCCTTCTAAACAATTGACACTGATTCAACACAGTTAAGATAGGAATACATTACTTTATCTCAAACACTTTTTAAAGTGTATGCTTGTACAAGCAATAAAAAGCAGAGCAAAATTAAAAGGCACTTCTAAGATTTCCCTAACATTGTATAAAAGATAATGCTAGGAACTTTTGCATCAACCTAATAGAATTTAAAAGATCTTTTTGTTTTAGGTTTCCGCTTAGTAAAATTGTATGTAAGTAATGAATGTCATGAATAAAAAATAATGAAAACTTGTTCAAAAATAAGGAATTCAACTTTATAACATTAAAAGAATCTCACTTCAAGCTTGGCTTTAGAAATGAGTGAAATTTAATGCTTAAAAACATCAATAAATCTGAAGGAATTAATGCTTATGGTAGGAATAAATAATTGGATTTGACTGTTATGTATTAATGCTTTGGATATTTTGTCAAGATTTACATGAAATGCCAAAGAATTTCATTCAGAATATATTCATGTAAAAAAAAAAGTAAATATTTATTATCACATGACAGAAATAGATATCTACATGGCTGAAAAGATACTCTGATGCAGTAGTTGTCTATGTTCAATGCTAATACATTTTCAAAAGATTAGCAAAGATGTTTTCTTTACTCTGAAATGAAATTCTATTAAGTCCAGAATAGAGGGTAGCTTGGAAAATTCATTCAAAATTGTTTTGTTTTTGGAAAAAAAAAAGAAGGAGGGTTGGAATAAATGGGCAAGTAAAGAAAAAAGTGGAAAATAGAATAAAATAAATGTGCACTCTGGAATAAGAGTGGATAGGTTGTAATAAGATCAAAAATTTAAATAGCCAGGTAGCCCCATCTATTCTGGATGCAAGAGTAGTCATAAAAGTTTCAAATGTGACTCTGAAAGTAGTTGTATTAGGTTGGTGCAAAAATAATGTCGTTTTCACACATATGTTACTATGTGATAAAACGACATTATTTTTGCACCAACCTAATACCTGGATGTAAAATTTGTGAGCATGTGTTTTTTTTGTTTGTGTGTGTTTTTTTTTTTTTTTAGCACAAAACTGATCAGTATGTGAAGAAGGTCCCAGTCATAGAGAATTCAAATGTCTCTCTCTCTCAGCTTGTAGAAATAACAACTGGTCTTTCACTTGCAACTAACCCCCTGCTTGATAAAACAGATTGTATTTTGGAAACTGCTTGTGTAATTTGTTTTAGTATTAACTCAATGTCATGTCTTTAATTTGACATGTTAATGATTTTGTGTGTGTGTGTGAGAGAGCACTGATTGTTTTTAGTAGTTTATCTTTGTTATGGTATATTGTGAAAAAGTATTTTTTTTAAATTCTGATAACCTATTTTGGATTTTTGACATTGTAAAAGACAATTATAAAGAAACATTTTGGATTGACTCATTATTGAAAATTAAGCCTAAAAATTTAGTCACAATTTGGCCAGTTAACAGCTGCAAGCAAAAACATGCATTAGATCCCAAGACAATTACACACAATGCACTCAAGAAATGTGCTTTTAAACAAAACCTCGCTATGCACTAATAGTCATTGGTTTAATGTATGTTTTCTCATAAATCACCTCAATTATTTTTCTTGACTCGAGAGACTAATTCAATAGAATTGTTTTTATTTATTTTAATTATTGTGGTTACTTGGAATGTGTATTCAATGGTAAAACTCCAAATGTTTCAGAAACTATGATAAAAACCTTTTCACAATATAATAGTTTATGGAATTTAAGATTTTTTTTTTTTTTTTTTTTTTTTTTTTTTTACTAAATATATTTTTTTTTTCTTTCAGGTGGAATGATGCAGTTAGGTAATTATGCGACTTGTATGAATCTTTTTTATTGAATTATCTTTTATGTGTATTGTGAATTTATTGTCTTCTTATTGTCTTTCCCTTTCTTCACCTTTCTATGCATGTCTATTTAATGTCTACATGCCTACATATATATGTATAGACACATATAAATACATACACACACACACACATATATATATATATATATATATATATATATATATATATATATATATATATATATATATACAAATTTGAGAAGCAGTGCATGTAGTTTTTTGCTTTGGACAAAAACATTTTATATGTCTTTTGAAATATTAAAAATTTAATGTCTGTATTATTTCAGGATGCTTCCCCAATCACTACAATATTAACCTTTTCATGTCTATGGTCAACTCTTATCTACGTTACATATCCTTATAATATGCACTTTCACCTCTTATGTCTATACAATCTATCTTCCTCCCAGCTACGGGTTAAATATTAAGTCTTATATCTGGAAAAATTGTTAATTTCAAAAAATTGTCAATGGAATATTCACTTGCAAAAAGAATTATTCTTACAGCCCAAAATATGTTTCGGCTTTAAATAACCTACAAAGTGTTAAGCCATAAAAAAACAAATCAATCAATACATCCATACAGCAACTTTGCTCGGTAACTATCAACTGTGAATGGCTCACTGGGTTTTATTTCATTAGTTTAAGAGACATATTTAGAGTTGGGGTCTCACAAGAAGAAAGAGTTTAATTCAGCTGCAAATTGCATACTGTATAAAGACATACAAATATTTCAAGATACATAGAAAAAGTTAACTCTCCAAGTAAAAACTATGGATGCCATTACCCAAATACATAGATAAGCATATGAATTTATATGCATGTGTCTTGCATATTCACAAGACAAGGTTTAAGAATATAAAGAAACATTGCTCTAAATATTTTGTATCTATTAAAAATCTTGGTTTACTAATATGCTGATATCCTGACTAACATTCTTTCTTGATTGTCTGGCCTCATTCCTAAGATCTCATCAGACTAACTAAAAAAATTACAAAGATTTAAATTAAGACAAGTCTCAAAATCAATAGAATTATTTTTTCTTTGCTTTTTTTGATTTTACTAGTACAACACTTGGAACTAATGTGTTGAAGAGTTCTCCATGTATTTTGATAAAGTATCTGAATATGTTGTCTCCTATCTTCTCTATAATATTACAAAGGAAATACTGCTTACATATGTGTGTTCATCTCAATTTCACAAAACCTGTTACTGTTGGGTTTAAAATTTGTAACCCAGCAACCATCACACTATCATGCTGTGCTCTGCTCTCAAGATTGCTTTTTTCACCAGTCATTTATTTCCCATGATCCAAAAGGCCTTTGATACCTGATTCTCACATGAACATCTTTTGCTTTGTTCATTCATTCTTTGGGGTAGGTTTTCTCGCTTTTCTCATCTGTCATTCATCTATGCTAAATTTAAGATACACATTTATTTATTCAAATTTAAAATTGAATTACTTTTTTTCTTAAGGATCATATAAATAATAATTAATAAACCAAAGTACTATTTATACTAAATAAAATAATTTGTCTTTGTGTATCTATGTAGTCTTTTTTTGGTATATTTAGCTTTGGATTTCTTGCTTTAGAAAGTTCTTTTCACTCTGACAGTAACTGTACCTTTTCTTGTTGCAATTACACTTACCAATATTAAAGGATCTCTCTCTCTCTCTTTCTCTAGTGTTCCACTTAAATCTGAGCATCTTTTATAAAATCACAATATAACTTAGCAATCAGCCATTTAGCAAAAGACATTGCTGTTGTCAAGTTGAATGCCACAATAAATTATTTATTTTTCTAAGATTTTTTTTAAAATTCTTTCTCCTCTTTTTATAGCTTCATCAACATTGTTTGTTTCTCTTTGCTAAACCCTTCATGTCTCTATTTTATATATATATATATATATATCAGCTTCTATTTTGTTTCTTTATCTTCCTTTTTTCTGTCTGTTCTCCTCTTATTTATTTCATTCATTCTTTTATTATTCTATTTCAAACTTATCCAACTGAATGCCAGTTAAAAATATTTTTAAAAATTCAACCTATTTAAAAACAAAAACAAAATCAGCTTTAACATAAGAGTTCTTGAAATATTGTTCACATCCTTCCTCAACCATCTGACCTTTTCAGTACCTCTTGTGAACTGTGCTGTGAAATTGTTTTGTGTTATTTGTCACATAGATTTTGTTTAATCTCAGTAAATCATTCTATAAGCTAACATTTAAATTATTTTTAACATGTAACTACTTGATTTAATGCTTAATTGATCAAATGGCATATAAATAAATATCTTTTCATTCATTTATAGTTAAATTTACTTTGTCACATTCCTCAAAATTAAACTGGTTTGTATAACCTTACACATAAAAAAGGGCCTTTGTCTCCTGTTTTATTATATATGGGCTTAAATGTAAAAAAATTTAAACTTTATACTAATTGTTTGAAACTTATAGTTGTCAGGCCTAATTTAAACACTTGAACACTTTGAAAGATTTGCTAAACTTCCTTTTATATATAATGACAACAATAATGTTTTAACCATAATATTCAGACACAGTCTGTAAAGACCAGTAACTATTGTTTCAGTGTAACTTTTTTTTTTTTTTTTCTTGAAAATGTCTTACATTTAAAAATTAATCAATGAAAATATAAAAGTAACAGAAATAATTCTACAATTAAAATAATCAAAACAGAAATAAAGCCTATTTAATATGATTATTAAAAGGAATTACCGATTTGGAAAAAAATAGGAATAAATTAATTAAAATAATGACATTGAAAAATACTTTAAAAATAACTACATACCAGAAAGAAACATTTTGTCTCTAACTTTGAGAAGCTGACAAATTATTTTGGCAATAATCAAGTTTTCATTTCTGGGTTTTGTCAATAATCCTTATATTTTATCTTTTATAGTTATTAAGAATTGTAATGTTTTACTTGTATTTTTGCAACATAAATGTTCATAATTTTGTTCAAAAATTAAGTTTTATAAAGCTCTTTAGCATATTTCTGTCATTGGCTACTAATCTCTTGCACAATAAGAAATGAAAGAAAATGTGTTTACATATAAAATATATTGTAAATAATTTTCTGCTACTTTTAAAGTATGCATGTATACCATATATAAAGAAATTCAAATACAATTCAAGAAGGAATACTTTATGATTCCTGTTGTTTCTAACTGCTGAAAATAAAATGCTTCAATTTTACTTTTATTCTTAATTAAGAAAATAGATTTATTTATAAATAATTAATTTTAAATCATTTGAGCAAAAATGTTTTGACCTACTTGTAAGATAATTTCCTTAATTAGTGGGGTTATATCAGATAATTTAAGGACTTACAGAATAAAAGTTAATTCCTAAAAGGAAAGCTTGTTTTCAATGAATAAAATTAAATTAACAAATGATGAAATATGAAAATAAGTCAAGATCAAGTTTATTGGATATTAACTTTTTTTCTCTATCTCCTTACTAATTTTAATAAAGTATTGACCTCAGTACAATTGGTAAAACTCTTCTGGTGTAATGCACTTCTTAGCTTCATATTTAGGGAAGAGTTGCACATTAAAATTAAGTTTTTGAAAATTAATTATCATATTTTTAAAGCCAGTTGATCAAAAGCCATTATTTCAAGTAATGCTTTACTTTGAAAAGGCATTTCTTAAAATTGATTATTTTAGCAACATGATACAAATCTAAATAAAATCTTTAAATATTGATGTAACTATTGAAATGCTAGATCCTTTTTGTTTCCTATGAATATTTAAAAAATATGTTTAAATGCTTTTCTACTGGATGGTTGAAAGCAGAAACATGACAAAACCTTTTTAAAATCTTTTGCGTTTAATAAATTTGTTACTTTTTTTATTCAATTTTTATAAATTTCTACCAAATACACAACTCTATATAAATTTACTATTTTTCTTTCTTCTTGATTATTGTGATGAATTTTGTTTCCATGTTGCAACTAAATGTCTGTTCATTTATTGCAGCAACAAGTAAGACTGTGAAAGTCAGGCGGAGTACATCTCCTGTTGATTTGAAAAATGATGAAGCTGTGAGGATGAGTATGTTTCCTTCAGGCAAACCTCCTTTGCCTAATGAGTTAGTGAAAATTGAGCGAGAAGATTGGCCGGGACCACCATCACTAGCAGCAATTCTGCCAGAGATTAGTGAGTACTCTCTACTTCTCTCTCTCCCTCTCACACATATACATACTCATGCATACAACTTTGTTCCCCTCTTTGGTTGTCATTTCACAAACATTATTAGTGTTTTTTGTATTTCTGCACAAAAGATTAACATAAAAAATTAAAAATAAAACTGTTGCTAAACTTTTGGTTGATTCAGATATTTTAATAAGATAACATTTAAGATTCCACCATTTCAGACCTTTAGAGCTAGGCCTCACTTTGCTATGTCTACGGAATTAAATCACCTATATTTCCTCTGTATTCCAACTGTAAGTAGGATGTTCCACATAAACAGCTTTTCCCAAGAACTGCTACTTTGTGGATCAGACACCCACCTGGATACTTCACTGAACGCTGCAATCTTAACCTCTTCAAGTCAAGGGTTAATCATTATCTATCCTATTTATCATAATCTTCATTTCCTTCTACCTCCTATTACACACCTAATTTAGTAATCCTTTAGCATGAGTGACACTTGAGCCTTGTATTTGGTGAACTTTAGTGTTAAAAAAAAAAAGTATCGGTTCTTAAATAAGTACAATAATAAAATACACCAAAATCATTGTTATAGTCTTCTCTTGTTAATGTAATGGCATTTGTTTATCTCCAGGTGTTGTTTTTCTAAATAATTTTACTATTGATTTTGCAATTTTCTTTTCAAATTGAAATTCCCATAAATATGTAACCAAATAAACATTGAATCTATGTTATTCTAGAGATCTGTATGTTACTAAAATAGCCCAGGTAACATCGAATTTCAAAAGTGGAATCTTTTTAAATCTCAAAATATGTTTTCTAAGTTAAACCTACCAAAATTTCTTATTGGTGTGCACACTCTTAACAGCCTGAGGGAATCCAAGCTAAGATAGTAAAGAAAACACAAAAAGAAAAGACTAAACATCAATTATAAGAAGATGGACTGTATAGTTGTCAGCAAGAAGAATAGCCCAAAATGTGAGATGTTAAAATCAAGCAGGTATGGGAATTTAATCATTTGAGAAGTGCTTTAACAGATGACAGATGTGACATCAAAATCCAAAGGCACATTGAAATAGCAAAAATGCCTTCAAAAAGCTAACCAAAGTATTAAGAAACAGAAAATTTTTATTAGAAACAGAAAAAAGTGCTAAACTGCTATAAAATATCAATCCTCTTATATTGCAGTAAATACTAGATAGTTTCCACACAGCGGAAGAAGAAACTTGAGGCAACAAAGGAATGCTGAGAAGACCATGGATAGGGCATGGGAGCAAAGAGAAAGTTTTAAGAAAAATAGAAACAAAAAGGACACTTACACTTAAAATCAGAAAGAGAGAGTTGAAATTTTTGGGACGCACAATAAGTAAAGAGGGCTTGGATAGTTTAACACTCATATGACATACTGAAAACATGAGGAACAGAAAGAGTAACCTATCTAACAAGCTTGTGTAAACTGAAAGGGAAGGATAGTTAAAAAAAGAAGCAATAAGAGTTACAAGGAACAGGAAGTTGTGGAGAGCTATGATTGCCCATGTCGTTAAGGTACACATCATATAAAAGAACTATTGATTTTAAAAAGAAAAAGTATAGTGTTTGCATTTAAGCTAAACATATCTTGAAAATGGAAGGAAGGATAGGGGAGACTGAGTAATATGTCATTTATTGGCATTAGTACAGAAAATAACTGGAGGGTATTTGTTTTGATATTCACTATTTTGTGGGTCTATGTAAAAATATATAATATGTGTGTGTTTTTATGGTAATGGAAATGTTAGGCATTTCCTTCAATTAATGAGCAGCTTGTACTACTGTCAGTTGAAATTTATAAAGTCTTTGGTGTGGGGTCCTTCCTAATCTTTTATTTCTAGTTATATTTTCCTGCACCTATTTTTTTATATATACTTTTCTTTTCTCCTGGTACAAATACTCTTATGATATGTACTTTAAACAACTATGAGAATCTGTTTTTGTTTGTTTGTTGTAAGAATTGACATAATCTGATTTGGCAGCAATGTGATTCAGAGAGAGAAATGATTGGAATTGAAATGAGAAATGATCAGATAAAGTGGAAAAGTTCAGGAGATAAATGGAGTCAAAAAAATGTAGTATTCATATTTGCATGCTCAAGTAAGAAGAGTTTATATGCAAAATATTGTAAATATGCATCACCTGTATATTCGTGGTGGGGGCTGAAAATTCATGTAGATGTATGTCAGTGTAATGAATAGTGGCTTGAAATAAGAAATTGAAGAGTCAAATTCAAATTCAGTTTGCGATATTCACTTACACACAAATATCCTTGGGGAAAGGTATGAATCTATTTCTTCAACGATCTCACTCCACCCCAATTAAGGGTCCATAACAGGACAGACTGTGCCCTATAGCCTAGGCTGACAACCAGTCTAGAGGAAGGAAAACTGAATTTCAGCCAACTTGGAGAGGATTGGGATCTGTCAGGCTATCTTGCCCAAAACACACCACTGCTGCAGTATATGTTGTGTCCCTACAACTGTAATGGGATTTTGGCTTGACTAAGAAAAGATCCCAAAAATAATGCTGATGTTTGGTCATTTTGGAAGTGCATGAAGAACTTTTCACCACCTTCTCCTCTGTGTGTGTGTGTAAATGAAAAATGTCTGAAAGTACAAGTCAACTACAGAAACAATCCTTTTATACAAATCAAAATCACTGGCAAAAAAGAAAATCTAGATGTTGCATACACTCAGCTACTGAGACTATCTCTAAATATAAGCTGGAAACAACATATTCTCAATAAAGAACTATATGAGAACCTACCAAAGATTATGGACAAACAATCTGTGAACGGCAAGTTCAGATTAGTGGATATTGCTGGAGAAGTAAACAAAAGGTTGTGCATCGGCTTATACTATATATAAACTGAAGCTCCTGACTGTCCATCCTGGCGAAGAGCAATTTATTTATGTTGTTCCACTTTTAAGGAGAAGAGAAAGACTGAAGAAGTAAAAAGTTGGCAACACAGGGCCTGGCAGCTCTAGCCAAGACCATCACCTGCCCAATCATGCAACCAACGCCTAAGACTGTTCCATTCCGGCCTTGGCTTCTTGAGTTAATCAAGTTCAAGCATTATGGAGGCATTGGATGAGCCAAACTTGGACACAAGTGGTGCCAACTAATATATACACACACACATACATATTAAATGATAGTATTATTATAGGAAAAGATCAAGGGATAGGCCAGCAAAAACTTATTGATCAACATATAGATAGCATAAGAATTGGAAGGAACAACTGGATATAAATGATTGGGAAGAAGTTATCAGAAGAGTTCATTTGAAGATGATAATTTTTGCATATATATATATATATATATATATATATATATTATGAAATGGACAAAGTCCGACAATTATTTAAAGACATTTTTATATTTATACATTCGTTCGGTTAGCAAGGTCAAATTTACTGTATTTAAACTTCAATCTTCCATGAATCTCTCACGTGCATTCATATCTGCTCATGGCGTATCAAATGTAAACAAATGATGTCACACATTATGAAATGGACAAAGTCCGACAATTATTTTAAGACATTTTTATGTTTATATATTCTTTTTATAGATACAAATATTTAAGTAATTATAGATTATATATATATATATATATATATATATAAATGAATGATGAAACAGAGTCGTTGACATTAACCCATAAAACCATATTTTTTATTCTAATTAAAAAATGTGTAAGAATGTAGACTTAATAAAAATTTTATTCTAAACTTAACAGATTCTATACAAATGTTGTTGCATTGGAATATAAAAAGCTTATTAAATATCTGTATCAATATAAGAAGAAAAAAAATCACCAAATATTTGATGTAAATATCTATTGTTGTATGTCTCTTCTCATCTCCAGTGCGACAGAGACGAAAAAGCAAAGGAGAAGATATGGATGATGAGGATGAAAGTCCCCGAGAAGACCTGCAGATTAAGAAAGAAATGGAAGAAATGTCAAAATTGAAAGATTGTTCCGGCTTAGGCAGTGTGATTTATAAAGAGTTATCCGAGCGCAAATCTTTACCCCCTCCCGCCCTTGATCCATGGAAGGCTTCGAGAGCTCCATCAGCAAAATACGAACCCAAGTTTAGTACGAGATATCAGTCTCCAATGTTTGCATGTAAGTTACTCTTGTGGAGTCTGTTTTTATTTTTTCAAATTGTTATTTATTTCTGCATATACTGGAATAGATAATTGATATTCGAATATTTTTACTGTTTTCATTTCCATATTTAGAAAATAAGTTTTTAGTATAATATATTCTGTATTTTCAGTTTTGAACGTTAAATTTGTTTTTCTACAACAATTAAATGATTATTAACGTGAAAAGTTATGAAAATAACATATTAAAAATATTAGTGTCAAACACACTCATATTTTCATTTTTGTGTATAAAATGTAGAATCTTTTGCTTTCACATTGTTGAATTGCCAGAAAAAATGCAAATTAACTACAAAAATCAGCTTTGACATTTTTAACTCTCTAACAAATGTTTTATCTTACAAGGGAGTGCTGAAAAGTTCTTGATTCAGTTCATTTTTCAAATGATTCATTTATTTTGGAATTCATTCTTGCATGGTCCAAGAACTTTTCAGCACCTCTTTGTATATAGCTAAAAAGGAAAGACATGTTATTTTTCTGTCCAAAATAAAAATGCTAGGGTATTGTTGCAAGCATTTTTGTCAAGGCTTTGATTTAAGCATATATGTTGTTTTTTGTTTTTTGTTTTTTTGTTTTTTTCAGTTTAAATTTTGGCAAAATTACAATATTTGAATATTTCCTTCTTTTGATTTATTGCTTAATCAAGTATCTGCCATCTAAGATTAAGCCCTAAAGAAACTTGTTTACTATTGTACAATATGTTAGCAAACATTGTACTGAAAAATGGATGGATTGCAAATGAGTAATTTATTGAATTGATTAACAATTAACATTTTTATGCCAGCTTTCTAATACATTGTTGGTGGTCATAGGTCAGTGGTATATAATCATTATTATGAATCCCTAATATAAAACTTCAGTTTTATTGTTCTGCAGATCATTCAAAACTTCTGGATTATTTGATGTATATTATAAAATAATATAAATCTTTTCTTTTTTTGCAGCTCCCTCTCGTTTCTTAGATCGACCGCGAAGAGCCTGGGATGATGGTGATATCAGAGCATGTAGGTCTTTAACTAGGATACCTAATTATCCAGGTGTGTGCACGCTAACTGTTGTCCTTGGAACTAACAGGCTTACCATTCCCACCAAAAGAAGAAAAAGAAAAAAAATGAAACAAGAGCCGTAATGTTTTGCCTGTTTCTGCTTTAATATACTTTTTTTTTTTTCTTTTTTTTGTTTAGGTATTTGGATAATTTTTTTCATTGCATCTCTTCCTTGTATACTGTTGTTCAGTTTACTTGTCTCTCATCAATTGTCTGTTTGTTTGTTTGTCTGTTGTGTACTTGAATTGTTAATCTATGTAAACATAAATCCATAAATTAAAGTTTTATTTAATAAATATTTAAGATTGCATATAAAACAACCTACAAAGGGTACATGATAAAATAACTAAATTAGCATATTTCTATGATAATTATTATAACAACAGTTTTACTAAAGGCGCTTTTAAATTAATTTCATGTCTTTTAAGTCTTTACCTATCAAAGTGTTTAAAAAGGAGCATAAAATTAATGATTTATTGACTTAAGCTAGCTCCTGCGGTTGGGCCTTCATCACAATAGTTAGCAGTGAAGTAGATGTGATAGGCAACAATAAACTACAGACGAACTCAAAATTGATCATTACATATAAGTATTGCATTAATATTTAAGCTTACCTTTTAAAAGTTCAATGATAATTCTTCAGCCATCACTTAATTTAAAGACAATTTGATGTACATAGAGCCTTACTATCTGTACAAACAATTATTTTTATTTCATGGGTGACTTTCGCTGGATTTTACAATTAATTTAAATTATTCCTAAATTTATTTCCAAGTTATAAAAATTATTATCACACAAAAAAATTTGTCACAAAAAAAATCACATAAAAAACTGCCAAAAACAATTGCAGTAATGAAAACTTGTGAATCCAAAATTTCAGTATTGTGGATTCGGATCCAACCCGGAATGTTTTTAATTTGCTCACAGAGTCGGCCTGATTCCAAAATGGTATAATATGTTGGGCTACGATCTCTAGGAGTAAAGTTGAAAATACAGACAATTTTATTTTTAAAAACACTGTAATTTGAGAACAGTAATTCTTTTTCATTTGAACATGAGCTATGGAAAGTTAGAGAGTTGTGTCCCTTTAATTGTTTTTATCAGTAGAAGCAAAGATGGCAGAATCCGAAAACAATTGCAGTAATGAAAACTTTGGAATCCAAAATTTCAGGATTGCTGGTCCGGACCTGGCTTGGAATGTTTTTAATTTGTTCATGGAGTTGGCCTGATTTCAAAATGGTATATGTTGGACTATGGCCTCTAGGAGTAAAGTGTGACACACTGACATTCACATTTATTATATAGATTAACCATGAAATCATTTAACAATACCCATTTCTATTGTAACAGGTTGCTTTAGTGATTTATAGATAAGTCTGATGTCAAAGATTTTTTTATTTCAAAGTTAATTTCATTTATGTTAGTTTAGATTCTCTATACAAAATACCAATTTGCTGCCCCAGAGTAGTCATCATAAATACAAAATAAATTCAATAAAAATTCAGTAGACAAACTGATGAAACAAATCCGTAGGACTAAATTTATCCAACTTGTTCACTTGAATCAATTTTATAAAAACTGGATAGAAAATCACTCTTATCCAAAACATAGAAACCAAAAGTCCTTAAGTGAATAGACAAGTTACTGACATTCATAATTTCTGCAAACTAGAAGTAAAATTATTCTAATAAATTGAGGTTTCTCCTACTTAAACCTCACCAACTTCAAACAAGAAATAGTATTATCTTCTTACCATATGATAAAATTCAAATTATTATTTAAAAGTTTCTAGTAGGAAAATTTTTCCACCAATTAGTATAAATAATTTTAGATTAAATTTTTTGAATTTACAGACTCTAGGTACAATTGTCTTCAGTGTCTTTTAAAGGTAATTGACTTGAATATAAAGAGAGGATTATAGAATGTTCAAATAAGTATCAATCTATTTCATTCATCAAATTAGTTTTTCTTTTTCCTTTCACATTTCTCTTTTTCTTTTCTATTTTCTTCTTTCCTTTTTTCTATTTCATGTAAAGAATACAATTACTTTGATAATCTTTTAGAATCCTTACTTTGAAATTTAATTTTTTTTTAAAAGTTTATCTTTATGTATTTATTTACATTGCTAATTTACTTACTTCTCACTTTTTACAAACAATTCATTCAGTTGTTATTCAGAAAAATGTTCCAATACTATAACTAGAATTATTTTCCCAACATTTTCAGTGTTGTGTGTATACTTCGATAGATTGTGAGATAGATGATTGGAGATTATGCAAAAGTGGAATTGAAAACTGTAGCTAAACTAGCCTCCTTGGTTTAACCTTTTCTAGACACATGCAATTTTAACTGTTTCAGCCATACATCTAATGGTTGATGGTTGGTTGGGTTTTATGGCATATCAACCACTGTGGGTCATTTAATGCCAAATTAAGGTATATATATATATTAAATATACAGTGCTATTAAACATATAGCTGGCAACATTATTATTGTTTCAAAAACGCATAGTGGCAACATTATTTTTTCCAAAAAACGTATAGCTGGCAACATTATTTTCCCCCAAAAACATAGCTGGCAACATAATCTTTTCAAAAAAATATAGTTGGCATCATTGTTGTTTCAAAATCGCATAGCTGGCAACATTACTGTTTCAAAAACGAATAGCTGGCAACATTTTTAAAAAACTAAAAAACAAAACGTATAGCTGGCAACATTATTTTTTTCAAAAAAACGTATAGCTGGCAACATTATTTTTCCGAAAACATTATCT